>CM051235.1:350517458-350954958 GCA_027917425.1 Gastrophryne carolinensis
AAAATCATGTATGCTGGCTAAATTACTACATACAACATCTTACCAACTCTGGAATTCTTCTCGGCTCCATTCAAACTTGTGATCTGGGTGTCTAAATTTTTGAGTTTTGGGAAGAAGAACATTAAATTCTGCATTTGGGGTGCTGATCACTGCTAATTTAGGCTCCATAAAGCCAAAAAGGACATCCTGCAGTTTTTCTAAGTCATCAGCTTCCAGATGTTCTATTCTTGAAAGAAATGTCAAAATTTAAAACAGGATTCTGCTCATTATTCATTTGACATAGTCTACATTGTTTACTTTAGATGTGCAAGAGCCGTGAGAACTACCTTGGGTTCTGTAGTCATAAGCTGCAATTAAAGATGTTGATAACTTATACCTTCTCTTGGTGGCAGTGAGCCAGTGGATGGCATCAGGTTTATCGTCAACCAGCAACAGACAACAAATTTGATTGTGAAGGTTTAATTTTGAAGGGTTGTTGCAGTAATACTTACAGTTCAATGCATGTTATCAAGTCAAACCCAAGGAGAGCAGGGTCTTTTTCACACACAGAGCCCTCATACAGAATTACAGTTAATGGCCTTTTCAAAGGTTCCAGGTAATGGGCAGGAAGTGGTGTCAGAGTATGCCTATACAACAGAAAAATTATCAATAATTGCTCACAAAAAAAAGCCCAAAATTGGTTCAAAACTTACAGAGGACCAATGCCCTGTCCACTAGACCGGATCACTGCAAATCTTACCTCATTCCCTGCTGCCATGGTACATGCACAGTGGCATCCCCAGAATCCCTCCATCTGATATGTGTACCCCCAGCAGGCATATCTGAATGGCTGGTGGGGGTGCACCCTGCCGGAGGAAAGACAGTGGGAGGCACCAGTAATATTCATTAATTCAGAATCCATTCATTTATCTTAATAGATTAATATGCACATCAATTTTCTCTCTGAAGAGAGCTTAACCCTTTAAGTGCCAGCCTACCTGGAGTTTTTGTCACACTCTGTTGCCAGACCATTTTGCACTATTTTGCGCTCCCTATGTTCAAATGTGATTTTTGAAGGGATTTCCAGGGATTTCCCAGGAAAATGATATATTGTTTTTTTCAGCAGAGTCTGGGCTTTAACATGAAATGTCTTGTTTGTCATTTGTTAGGTGTATTCTTAATATTTTTGGGTGAAATATGTGCAAAAAAAAAAAAAAAAAAAAAAAATTTTTTACATATTGTAGTTTTTTTTGGAATAAAAAATGTAAGTTTGTCAATGAAATCTTATTGCGTGTGAAATCCCAATTTCTCCCAGTTACAGCAGTACCACATATGTATTGGTAGACACCCTTTCCTGCCCAGGAGACTCCCCCAAACTGAAACAGCGCTTTAGGAGATTTTCAGATAAAATACAACTATGCTATGCAATATGCGCACCTTGCGGTTTTTCCAGAAAAACAACCCTTTACCTTTGAAATACCCCCAACAAACTATATATTCTCTGGAAGTACACACCTCAGGCTTTCTAGGCGTACCAAGCTTGTGGATGTGGCCATAGTTTTTTGGAAGTAATCCCTCAACGTAATCTTTGGTTGCAAAGAGTTTCCCTAAAAAAAGGATAAAAAAGCAGAATCAAAGCCACATTTTCCTAAAAAAACTATATACAAACAAGAAAAAACAAGTTTAATCTGAAAACGCAACATCCCCCGAACAGAACAACACCCAACATGCATAGCTACTGTCAAGGGAAGAGTTGCCAAACACCCCAAAGTAAAGCATGCGCATAACGGTAATTTTACTTGAAAATTTCAGCTCTGCAGACAAAGTGCGCACCTTGCGATTTTTCAACCAAAACAACCCTTTACATTTGGAATATCCCCCATAAACCATATATTCCCTGAAAGTACACACGTTAAGCTTTTTAAGGGTACCCAGCTTGTTGTAGTGGGCTCATCTTTCTGGAATTAATTCCTCAAAGAATTCTTTGGTTGCGCAGGGTTTCCCTAAAAAATTTATAAAAAAGCTGAATAAAAAACACCTTTTCCTAAAATATAAATATGCAAACCAGAAAAAACAAGCTAAGTCTGAAAGCGCAAGGTCCCCCGAACAGAACAATACCCAACATGCATAGGTACTATTAACCCTTTTAATTGCCAGCCTACTTGAGATTTTGTCACCCTCTGTTGACAGGCCATTTTCCCCATTTTGCGACATGTTTTGCGACATGTTTTGCGCCATTTTTGCTGTAACTTTCAGAAAAATTATATATATATTTTTTTGCAGCAGAGTTTAGACTTTAACATGAAATGTCTTGTTTGTAATTTTTATTTTTTTTTTACAATATTATTAAGTGAAAAAAAAAATAAATAAATAAAAAAAATTTTTTAGAAAATTGACTCCTTTATTTTAAATAAAAAATGTATTTTATTAAGGAAAATCATATTGCATGTGAAAGCCCCATTTCTACCGATTAGAACGGTACCACATATTTATCGGTAGCCCCCCGTTCCTGCCCAGGAGACCCCCCTAACTGAAACAAGTATTTTATAACATTCACAAAAAAAATACAAAAACCATCCACACTACAAAGGGTTAAATCGGGAAAAAAAATGACATAGGGTCCCCCCTCCCAGGGGAGGGAGACCCCATTTTTTTTTTGATTTTTAAGGGTTAAAAACCCTTAAAAATCAAAAAAAAATTGACGTGGGGTCCCCCTTACCCAAAGTAACCAGCCCGGGACCAGCTATGGGGGCTTGTAGGCACAGAGTGGGGGGGCCAGCTTTTGTGGCCCCCCCACCCTGCAGCCTACGAGCCCACATAGCCTATGTGGGCCCGGGCTCTTCTGCCCCCCCCTGGCCTTTGGGGAGGCAGGTAATGGGGGTGCCGGGGGTTAATGGCAAGCCACCCGCTAGCGCAGGTGGCTTGCCATCCCCCCAGCCTTGTGAACTGGTATAGGGGTCATGGACCCCTTACCAGTTCACAAGGGGTTAAAAGTAAATAATGACACAGACACACATAAAGAAAAAAATATTTTATTAATTTTTTTTTTTTTTTTTTTACACTGTACTCACCTCCCATCCATCCTGGAGCACTCTGTCCCTCGGCGATCACTGGCTTCTGCTCACTTGCTAGAAGCCTTTTATAGCTGCTGGATGACAGATTACAAAGGGTTAATCAAAAAAAAAAATGACATAGGGTCCCCCCTCCCAGGGGGGGCGGACCCCATTTTTTTTTTGAATCAAAAAAAAAATTGACGTGGGGTCCCCCTTACCCACAGTAACCAGCCCGGGACCAGCTATGGGGGCTTGTAGGCACAGAGTGGGGGGGCCAGCTTATGTGGCCCCCCCACCCTGCAGCCTACGAGCCCACATAGCCCATGTGGGCCCGGGCTCTTCTGCCCCCCCCTGGCCTTTGGGGAGGCAGGTAATGGGGGTGCCAGGGGTTAATGGCAAGCCACCCGCTAGCGCAGGTGGCTTGCCATCTCCCCAGCCTTGTGAACTGGTATAGGGGTCATGGACCCCTTACCAGTTCACAAGGGGTTAAAAGTATAAATAAAAACAAAAGACACATGTTTTCAAATATGTTTATTAAAAAAAAAAAAAACATTTTACCTTTACTCACCTCCGATCTTCAGAAGCAATGTCCCGCGGCGATCTGATGCAGGTGACAGCTGGGCAGAGAAGGGGGGAGGCAGGCGATCGGAGGATCGCCTACCTCCCTCCTTCTCCACCCAGCCATCACCGGCATCTGAGAAGAGAACTGCCGGGTGCCCCATGACACCCGGCGGTGACGTCATTAGCCCCGCCCCCAAAGGGGCGGGGCTTAACGGCAAGATGGCGGCGCCCGTCGGGAGAGGAAGGGGAGAGCCCTTTCAGGCTCTCCCCTGAAGCTGAAGAGGCTGGGGGGGGCGATCGGAGGCCCCCCCAGTGAAGAGGAGACCCGGAGGGAGGCAGCGCGACTGCAGGTAAGTAAATGTCATTTGTATTTTTTTTTTTTTTTACAGTTAGCAGCTGCTGCTGCCAAACGGGGGGGGGGGGGGGGGTGCTATTCCGGGGGCTCTCCTGGAGCCATCCGACCCCCCACGGGGGATCGGATGGCACCAAATTAAAGAGGAGACCCGGCTGAATCCAACGAGGGGTCAGGTGAGTATTTTACTTTTATATTTTTTTTACTGTGGGGGTTTAAAGTCAGCTACGTGAGTCTCACGTAGCTGGCACTTAAGTGGAGTAGAGGCTGCTACGTGAGACTCACGTAGCTGGCACTAGAAGGGTTAAGCACGTGCAGGGAAAGCTTGGAGCAAGATCCTGGGGGTTTCACACACAGGGGCACCCCAATTTGTAAAGCAGTCTGAATTTTATAATGAAAAAATGATAAGAGTAATTATTCAGCTCTGTTCGCATTTATGGCTTTGCAGATCCACAACGGGCCAAAAGAAAACGCTTGTAAGATGCTTCAAAAGAAATTATACAGTTACAACACTCCTCAACATTAAAATTGAAGGAATTTCTATGTCTAGGAATTACAGAAATCACAGAATTTATTGAGATAATAATAATAATATTAGGATATAAGAGATGAGATGATAAAAATGAATATTTTGTTTCTAAGTATTCAGTAATTGAGTATAAGCACTATGTGCAACAATAAAAGCACCTACCGGTGCATACCTTGGCATGCTGACTATGAGTCTTAAAGGAGCCACAGCACTCAACTCTGTTAGCTTGCAGCCAAACCTATAATCTGTTGCTAAATCTGGTTAAAAGTCTTGGTCCACACACATCTGCAGAAGTATGCTTAAGCTGCACCACCAAGCGCCAAGGTGCCTCTGTGAGGTGCAGTCCTAACTATAATCTATAAGAGCCCCCATTGGGACATACAATGCAAATGAATTGGAAGCAGCTTACTTGAGGTTGCCCCATTACCTCGAGTGCAGCACATGGGGTGAATGGGCCGAAAGCCTCGCAGTACAGCTTCAGACCCCAAAGGGGGCTCCCATAGATTATAGATAGGACTGCACTTCACAGAGGCACTGTGGCGTTTGGTGGTGAAGCTTTAGCAGACTTCTGCAGATGTGTGAAGACCAAGACCTCAGGGTTGAGTGCTGTGGCCCCTTGTGTAGCCTAATTTCCCTGCTAACGTGCGCCTCCCAGGTTAGTTATAAATTGATCTGAGTGGCTGGCACCCCCCTATGCTATCAGTGAGGTTATAAAGGACTGTGTTATGCCACACTAAATGCACGTGGGAAAGCAAATTATCAAGATTGGCTGTAGGCTAATACCTTTGCAATTGCAAAGGCTTCAGATGTGATATCTAATTTCACTTGATGATCTGTCAGTTCAGAGATTCCCCGCCATGCCCCCCTTGTTTTTATTCCAGTTTCTTGTTCTTCTCACCAGGACAAGCAACGTTGAACATTGCTGACATCTCAGCCTAGGCATGTAGAAAACTGATGGAAAGGAAGGGAGGGTATACCAGGGGAATCAGTTTAACAGGGTGCACCAAGAAGCACCCTCCAAGTCCCTCCAGCTCTCCGGTTCATATCGAATAAAGGCTGGAAGTGGCTCGAGGTAAGCACGATTGCAAGTAGGGCTAAGGGCTGACCTGAGAGCCGACCATCATGAGCTGTTTAAATCTGTCTGACTCCCTATAAAGGAACCATGGCGTCCACGTCTGTAAGAAATGCTGCATGCTCTCATGGATAGAGGCGGTGAGCTCTTCCATCTCCATAATACGGTTGATTTCCCCCACCCAGTCCACTACTGATGGGACCGCCACAGATCTCCATAACCTCGGGATGATAGCCTTTGCTGCATTAATGAGATGTCTCAGGAGCGACTTCTTATAAGTCTTTAAAGGGACATCTGCCAAGTGTAGAAGGAGCAGAGAGGGGTCACAGGGTACCTGGCGGCCCATAATCTCCCCTGCAATTTCGGCTACTGAGTGCCAGAAGGGCACTATCTTAGAGCAGTCCCAAAATATATGGAAGAAGCTCCCTACTGCCTGTCGACACCTCCAACACTCAGCAGAAATGGTCGGGGCAAACCTATGTAATCTCTCCGGGGTATAGTACCACCTTGTGAGACATTTGTAGTTTGTTTCCTGTATCTTGGAGGATATAGAGGTTTTCTGAGTTGCTGAAAAGATATATTTACATTGCTCCTCCGTCAGCTGCCTGTCCAGGTTCCTCTCCCACTCCGCACAGAAACGGGGTGTCTCATTATCCTCAGAATTCCCCAGGAGAGCATAAAGTTGGGACACCAGCTTTAGAGGGGGGTCCTGCGCATTAGCCAGTTGCTCAAAGGTGGTAAGAGTCCTGGTCAGCGCCTGTCTGGCCCCCAGACTCAGGAGAAAGCTCCCGAATGTGAATTAAGAGCCATTGATGTAGATGTGTATCCCATAGATGTGTATCCCATCTCTCTCTGAGAGTCTCTAATCGTGTCCAACCGGAAGGCGAAATGAGATCCAGTCTAATATGCGTTGGAGATGGACTGCACGCCAATACTGAAATAAGTCTGGACAAGCTAGTCGTCCGGCCTGCTTGGGTTTAAAGAGGAAACGCGCTTTCACTCTTGGTTTTCGTCCTTGCCAGATAAATTTAATAGAGATTGAATTCAGGGATTTAAAGTATGCTCTAGGGTTTTGTATAGGGAGGGTCTGGAGCAAATAAAGAATTTTCAGTAAAATCGTCATTTTGATAATGCTTATTCTGCCTAGCCACGAGAAGGTGGGGAGGTCCCAGTTCCCCAGGTCAGTTTTAATTCTGGAGAAAAGGGGGCCAAAGTTTGCTGTATATATCCCATCCACTGTTTTTGTAATTTGCCCAGATATGTGATGGCTAAGGAGGGCCATTTAAATGGGAAGTAAGTTTTGAGGAGGGCTTCAATCCCACCGGGGAGGTTCACCCCCATAGCTTCTGATTTGTCATAATTTATTTTCAAGAAAGAAAGCCTACCAAACCTCTCAAACTCCTTCAGTAACACTGGGATGCCTACTGTCGGGTTTGTGAGGTAAAAGAGCAAATCATCCGCATAGGCCGAGATCTTATGTGTATCTGACCCGACTGTGATCCCTTTGATGTCCTCCTGTCTCCTAATTCTGCACAAGAAAGGCTCCATGGATAGTGCAAAAATCAGAGGAGAGAGGGGGCACCCCTGCCTAGTACCATTTAGCTTGATTCTTGCTGAGGGGTCTGAGTATAGGGCCATGACCAGTTGTAGTGCCTTAGGTCCCAACCCAATATGTTTAAGAACTGCTCTAATAAACTGCCAGTTTACCCGGTCAAAGGCCTTCTCGGCATCGGTGGACAGCAAGACAGACGGCTCCCCGGTTTGTTTGACCCTATGAAGTAGATTCAATACTTTGGTCGTATTACTGCGGGCTTCCCGCCCAGGGATAAAGCCTGACTGATCACCGTCCACCAACCCCGGGAGCAGCCCCGACAGTCTATTCGCCAAGATTTTTGCAAAGAGGTTAATATCCACATTCAATAATGAAATGGGCCTGTAACTTCCGCAGGCGAGCGGATCTTTCCCAGGTTTCTGTACTATAGTGACATATGCAGTTAACACTTCACTCGGGATAGTGGCTTGGTCTGGGGATGCCAGGAGCGAATTAAAAGCAGAAAAAAAGTGCGGGCCAAGAAGAGGAAGAAATTGCTTATAGTAGCTGACAGGAAACCCGTCAGGCCCTGGCGACTTCCCGTTCGATGAACCCTGCACTGCCACTCTCAGCTCCTCTATAGAAATCGGGCTTTCTAAAGCATCTCTCTCCTCCCTCCGCAGTACCGGCATTCCAGAGTCCGCTATGTATCGCTTAATTTGTTCTATTCACCCCTGACCCGGATCTGCCCCACCAGAACGGATATTATATCGTTTTTGTTAGAAGGACTGGAAGGTCCTTGCGATGTCTGGGGTGTTGTGGAGCTTTTTTTGATGCTCATTGATAATAGCTTCAATATAATTCAGTGATCGCTGCTTTCTGAGTGCTCTCGCTAAGAGTGCACTGCTTTTATTCCCCAATTCAAAATACATTCTCTTACAGCGTTTGATAATATAAGCGGCTCTTGAGGAAAGGAGAGAGTTCAGGGCCGCTCTGGCCTCTGAGAGCTCCAGAAGATTGTTTTTGGCTAATGAGGCTTTATACGATCTTTCCAGCTCCTGAACCCTCTCCAGTCGTTTCTGTGCCTCCTGCTCCCTGTCCCTCTTCATCTGGGTGGCGTGTCTGATGAGCATGCCCCTAATTACCGCTTTGTGAGCTTGCCAATTATTAAATGGAGAGGTATCAATGCTCTTAAGCTCAAAATATTCTTTGATGGCATTTTGAAGGTTAAGGACCAGCGGTTCATTTTGCAGAAGAGACTCATTCAGCCTCCACATCCACTCCCCCCTAGATGGGTTTCTATGAACCCGACAGGTTGATAGAAAGAGCCTCCGGAGCTTGATCTGATATAATTGTAGGTTCTATTTTGGCGTCTGTTATATGTGGTAAAAGGCAATGGGATACTAAGACATAGTCGATTCTGGAAAACGAGGCATGGACCGCAGAGTAAAAGGAGTAATCTTTAGTGGTGGGGTGCAGCAAATTCGTAGATGCCCACCTTGGGCGCACCGATTATGGTATAATGTGTGGAGGCGGGCAGGCCCGAGTTATGACGAAACAGTGCCCCGGTTAGAACAATGATGCACAGGAAAGGCCTTTATTCTTTAAAGGAAAAAGGATGTGATCATGTAAAACAAGCAGAGGGGAGGCTCTAGACACAGGGCATCAAGACAGCTGTGGATGCAGGTCAAGGCAACAGGATATTCAGCGCACTGTAGGCGCCCAGACAGCCAACCAAAGGGCCCACAGCACTATTGTAAAAGCTGAGTGTTCCACAATTCCACAGGCTGATATATTACTTCAGGAGGCTTCCGTGCTTGTCGCGTTGTCGCGTTAATAATAGAGCAGATGGGGGGAAGTGTGGATGGGGCCCCAGGACGGCACCCGGCCCGACGCTCTCAGCCTCTGTCCCCACTCCCCGGAGGCAAGGGGGAATCACTCCAGATGAGGGGGGAATAAGCCTAGCTCCAGTGGTCAGTGCAGGCCCCGCAACGCACCTCAGCCCCCGAACGGGGCACGGATCCTCTGTGTGGAGGCGGCAAGATGGCGGGCTCTCCTCCTGCCCCCACGCCTCTCGTCTCGCGCTTGCCGCCTGCAGTCCGCGGGACAGGGGGGAGAATGACAGCTGTTGGCGGGAGTCTCTTGAGCAGGCGCCAAGCTCACAGGGCCCCGTGCAGCTCCCACAGCTCACCTCAGGTCTTGGCGGCGGTCAAGGGAGAACAGGATGGCAGCCAATCCTCCGAACTCGGCGCTGCTCGCTGCCTGCCCAGGGTAGAAGGGGAGGAAGACCGCTGGTGAAGAAGACCTCCTGTGTAGGTGCACAAGCCTTCAGGCTCCGTGTGACACCTGCGGCCCGTGACAAGTCCGGACGAAGGGGGGCGATAAGATGGCGGCCACGCCTCAGTCCCCGTGCCCGCAGCTTCGAATTCGCCACCGCTCCGCCTCACCTCTCTCTAAAGGTAAGTACCGCTGATGCAGGGGGTTTCTCGCCGGTCTCCCACTCAGGAAACGGGATCCAGGGCTCAAAAAGCTAATGGGATACGCTAATATCTGCTAAAGAGGCCGGGAGCTGACAGCGTCCACGTCCTCATGACAAGCTCCGCCCCCGTGTAGTAATAATAATAAAAATATTACGGATGTTGAGTGCACAGCGGCTGTTTAGCACTGGGGATGCTGAAGACAGCGCATCAACGTGGGACATCAGGATTCAATCTCAAGACCCAAATCATCTTCTGACATTTATTTTAACTTGCTAAACTGTGTCATAATGAATGTCATTTTTACCACAATTCTACATACAGCCTGAACCCTAAGCCAACTGCTCCATAAATCTTCTGTACCACAATCTGATCCCTGTATAAATTGATATACATTACTAACAACAAGCACCATGGGGGTGCAAGCACTGCAAGCATGGCATTTTGACTAGGTCCTCAAGTAAATTAATTTGTGTGGAGGTCTGGGATAACTTTTTCAGTGGTCTATTATATTTTGTGTAAAAAGCACTACATTTTAATAAGCCGGGTACTTTTTAAACTTGGTGCAGGGTTCTGTTGTAATGTGTGGCAAACATGTTGAACAATGTGGGAGGAGTATCTGATATAACCTGTCAGCAGCTATTATAACTATTGTGATTAGTGCTTAAAATCCATTGTAAACCTTTAAAATGTAAATGCACAGGCCATTTGTTGACCATTTGTAGTGAATTAAAAAAGATTTTACCTTTTTCTTTTGAGTGTGTCTCCATCAATGTCCACACCAACTAAAAGCTCAATGCAGTTCCAAAACTTCAATCTATGTAAAAGAGAACATTCACTGCACCCTAGGTCTGCAATCTGAGCGGAAAAATTATTGTTATAAGCTAATATACTTTTCGTTTAGCCAGATGCAATACCTGCTATCACTTTGCATGACACTAAAATCACCGAACTGGGCTTTTCATAGGGGCTGCAGCAAGGCTGCACAAAGTGTCTTTCCCCTCTGTGTAAGCACTATGTAACAGGCTGGTAGGAACGTGCACACAGCAGGTGGTGTTGCGCTGTGGTCTGGCTATAGGGATAAGGTGAGTTTTTTTCTTTATTTAAAACCCTGTGAAAAACATAGGGGTGCACTTAAAGAAAAACAAATCTAAAAAAGGTAAAAAATCTAAAAAAAGACTTTACAGACAGATAATGGTCCACTCCCAGCAACACTAAGCAGTAGTGAACATGGCGCAATAAAAAGTTTTTTTCCCCTACTGATTACAGCCTAAACACTTTCTAAAGTTCTCCCACTGCCTGACTGTGTGGTATAAGCAGAGAAGGGGTGTTATAAGCAGAGAAGGAGGGGGGCTTAGTAATGTGTTGAGTCACTTCCTGGTGGGCAAACATAACCCAGATGTACCTTTATTTTAAGAAAATGGATCTGGTAATAACCATTAAATCCTTTGAAGTCCTGCAGGAGACCCTGTTCTACTTATTTATTCATATAATCGTATAATCAAAGACTCCCAGGAGAGTGAGGCTGAAGGATCCGCTCTGCCTCCTCAACTTTTATTCCTGGATGTGGCAGAAGGATCCCAGTTTGTAGCAAACAGTTCCATGAAGGATAAAGGATCTCACCAATTCAGCATTACCTTTTTCTGCCACATGCCGCTACTCAATAGGGAACCTACAACTTAAAAAAATGCCACCCATGGGAGTAATAATGCTCCCTTGCAGTTTAAGGACTTTAAGGTAAGAACTAAAATCCAATATTCGTATAATCCAGCAGGGAGACTAGTTCCTCTACCTTATGCATATACTCACTTAGTACATAGACGGGTTGGAAAAAGTGGCAGCACAAGAGACAGGCCCAAAAGGACCCCCCACAAGCAGAAAAATACCATTCTGTGAATACTCACCTTGTAGAAAGGGTATTATAAGTATGCAGCACGCCCTGCTCCAGTAATGATTCATTACGTCTGGGATATAGTCTACAAGAGGGCGCTTTACTGCAGAGATGGCAAAAAAGAGGCCTCTCCCGGTCCTTATATACCCGGGACCTCCCACTAAATTCCCCAGTATAAAAAAGCAGTAAGGGAACCAGGAGAAGCCAATAACAAGATTAACAATATTAACCAGAACACATTCACCATATAGAGGATCCAAGAACAAAAACTCAGGGTGGGATGGAGCAGGGCATGCTGCATACCCATTCTACAAGGCGAGTATTCACAGGATGGTATTATTCCAAGTATGCAGCACGCCCTGCTCCAGTAATGATTCATTACGTCTGGGACATCCAATAGCAGTGTCCATAAACGGGTGGGGATCACAAAAAGGCAACAATGCACACTTCAAACCACTGCCGCCTGCAGAACCTTGCGGTCAGAAACAGCATCCGCTGAGGCCCGAACATCAACCTTGTAAAACTTGGAAAAGGTATGAACAGAAGACCAAGTACCAGCCTTACAATCTTGTTCAACAGAAGCCTGGTGCTGAAAGACCCAGGAAGCCCCAACAGCACGGGTAGAATGAGCAGTGACTCGAAAAGGAGGATCCCTCCCTTTAGCAGAATAGGCCCTAATAATGGCCTGACAAATCCATTTACTAATAGTAGACTTGACAGGCACCAAACCCTTCTTGGGACCCGAGGGTACCACAAACAAGGTGTCAGTCTTCCTGAAAGGCGCTGAAGCCACCAGGTAGTATTTCAAGTTCCTGACAATGTCCAGAAAATGCAAGGCCCTCTCCTTGTCATTACCAGGATTAGGGTACAAGTAAGGAAGCACAATGTCTTGATTGAGGTGAAAGGCAGAGACAACCTTGGGCAAGAAGTCTGATTTAAAGCGGAAAACCACCTTGTCCTGGTGTCTCTCAAAGTAGGGGGCCTGAAAAGAGAGCCGCCAACTCAGAAACACGCCGGACAGAAGTGATAGCCACCAAGAAGGCAACTTTCAAGGTGAGAATAGACAGTGCAGCCTCATGCACAGGCTCAAATGGAGGACAATACCAAATTCAAATCCCAAACTGGTAAAATGGGTTTGCAGGGAGGGCACACATAAGTGACCCCCTAGAAGAAAGTCTTGACCAAAGGATGAAGAGCAAAAGACCTCTGGAAGAAAACAGCCAAAGCTGAAACATGCCCCTTCAGAGTGCTAAGCTGAAAACCCAAATCCAGGCCATGTTGAAGGAACTCCAGTATCCGAGGGATGGAGAACACCCGACAGGGAAAAGCCCTAGCCTCACACCAGTCAATGTAGGTCCACCAGGTCCTGTAATAGATGGTAGAAGAGGATTTCCTCTTCTCCTCTTTTCCCTGACCAGAGTCTGAACAACCGAATCAGACAGACCTCTTTCCCTTAGGATGGAGGTTTCAGCAGCCAGGCCGTCAAAGCCAGCATTAGTAAATTGGGGTAACAGAGCAGTCCTTGAGTGAGAAGATCCGGAACCGGGGGCAGAGGATACTGATCGACTGCCAGCTGCACGACGTCTGCGAACCACACCTGTCTTGGCCACCTGGGGGCCACCAGAACAGCTGGCACTCTTTCCTGAATCAGCTTGCGCAGAACCTTGCCCAGAAGGGGAAATGGAGGGAAGAGGTACAGGAGACAGAACCCCTGCCAGGACAGAGACATGGCATCCACGGCCAGAGCCAGAGGATCCTGGGACAGCGAGACAAAATACAATTCTGTGATTACTCACCTGTAGAATTGGAATTATGAGTATACAGTACGTCCTGCTACAAATGTAATACTTACAATTGGGTTATACTCCACCAGATGGCGCTGGACTGCAGAGACATCGAAAATAGGCTCCTCCCGGTCCCTCAAATACCCGGGGACCTCCCACAAATCCCCAGCATTGAAAAGCAGTTAACGAGAAGCCAGGAGAATTAAACAACCCAAACTATCAACTATAACAATGATAACAATCACCATACAGGGGATCCAAGATAATGCAAAACCAAGGGTGGGTTGGAGCAGGACGTACTGTATACTCATAATACCAATTCTACAGGTGAGTAATCGCAGAATTGTATTATTCTTAGTATACAGTACGTCCTGCTCCAAATATAATACTTACAATCGGGACATCCAATAGCAGTGTCCATAAAGTAGGGTGGGATCCCCAAGAAAAAAGGCAGCAGCAGGCAGTTTAAACCACTGCCGCCTGCAGAACCTTTCGGCCAAAAACAGCATCAGCTGAGGCCCTAACATCAACCTTGTAAAACTTTGAAAAGGTATGAACAGAAGACCAAGTAGCGGCCTAACAAACTTGTCCAACAGAAGCCTGGAGCTGAAAAGCCCAAGAGGCACCAATAGCACAAGTGGATTGAGCAGTAAGGCGGAAGGGAGGATTCTTCCCCTTAGCAGAGTAGGCCTGAATCACAGCCTGACGAATCCACTTGCTTATAGTAGACTTGGCAGGAGCCAAACCCTTCCTAGGACCAGAAGGGACCACAAAAAGAGCATCAGTTTTCCTGAAAGGTGCAGTAGCCACCAGATAGTACTTCAGACACCTAACCACATCCAAAGAGTGCAAAACCCTCTCCTTAGCATTGCTAGGATTAGGGCACAAAGAAGGAAGAACAATATCCTGATTCAAATGAAAAGCAGACACTACCTTAGGCAGAAAGTCAGGTTTGAAACGAAACACCACCTTGTCCTTGTATCTGTCATAGTAGGGGGGCTGAATGGACAGCGCCGCCAACTCAGACACACGCCTGACAGAAGTGATAGCCACCAGAAACACAACCTTGAGCGTAAGAATGGCCAAGGCAGCATCCTGCACAGGTTCAAAGGGAGCACCCTGCAAGGCTGACAGGACCAAGTTCAGAACCCAAACAGGCACCATAGGCTTACGTGGGGGACGCACATGAGTGACCCCCTGGAAAAAAGTCCTGATCAGAGGGTGCTGAGCAAAGGACTTCTGGAAGAAAATAGCCAGGGCAGAAACCTGACCCTTCAGAGTACTGAGTTGGAGCCCCATCTCCAACCCATGCTGCAGGAACTCCAGAATCCTGGGAATAGAGAACACACGACAGGGAAGAGACTTAGACTCACACCAGTCAATGTAGGCACGCCAAACCCTGTAATAAATGGAAGAGGAAGACTTCTTCCTAGCTTTAATCAAAGTATCCACAACCGAGGAAGACAGCCCCTTCTCCATCAAGATGGAGGTTTCAGCAGCCAAGCCGTCAAAGCCAGAGTTTGTAAATTGGGATGGCGTAGTGAGCCCTGAGTGAGCAGATCTGGCACCAAGGGCAGAGCGTACTGATTTACTGCCAGCTGTACCACGTCTGCAAACCACACTCTTCTTGGCCATCTGGGGGCCACCAGAATTGCTGGCACCCCTTCCTGAGCAATCTTGCGCAGAACCCTGCCCAGCAGGGGAATTGGGGGGAAGACATACAGGAACTGAAAGTCCTTCCATGACATTGCTAGCGCATCCGAGATCAGGGCCAGAGGATCCCTGGACAGAGAGACAAAAGCTGGGAGCTTGTGATTGTGGCGGGACGTAAACAGATCCACATCTGATTGGCCCCAACGGTGACACAGAGATTGAAACACCCTGCTGCATAGGGACCATTCTCCTTGGCGAGAGGTCCCCCTGCTCAGAGAGTCCGCCTGGTGATTTTCCACCCCCGGGATGTACACAGCTGAAATGCAGGGGACATTGGCCTCCGCCCAAGTCAGGATCAGAGACACTTCCTGGAGGGCCCCCTTGCTCCGGGTCCCTCCCTGATGATTGATGTAGGCAACTGCCGTCTGGTTGTCTGAGCGCACCTGAACAGGCAGGCCCTGAAGATGAGTAGTCAAGCGAGACAGAACTAACCTGATCGCCCGCAGCTCCAAGACATTGATAGGTGTGTGGGCCTCCTGAGGGCCCCACCTCCCCTGGAACCGCAGGGACTTCCAGAAACCCCCCCCCCCAACCTGACAGACTGGCATCCGTGGTGACCATCTCCCAGGAAGGGGCAAGAAAGGATCTGCCCCCCAACAGGTTCCTTGAGTCCATCCACCACAAGAGGGACATCCTGACCAGGGGGGAGAGCACACAGACCCTGTTCAAGGACGCTGGGTCCTTGTCCCATACTGACAATAGGTGAAGTTGCAGAGGCCTCAAGTGGAACTGAGCATAAGGGACCTCTTCGAAGCATGCCACCATCAGGCCCACCAGCTGCATCCCCTGCCTGATGGAGGGATGGGGACAAGCTAGGAGGGACTGAGCCTGTGCAATCAGACTGTCCACCTTCTGCTGAGGAAGGAATATCCTTGCCTAAACTGTATCCAGCTTCATTCCTAGGAATGGAGTTACCAAGGAAGGGGACAGTGAGGACTTGGGGTGGTTGATCACCCACCCAAATGACTCCAGAGTGGACACCGCCAGCTGAGTATCCAACTCTGCCTGATGTAGAGACTGGGAAGTGAAGAGGATGTCGTCCAGATACGGAAGCACGCGGACGCCCTGACATCTGAGCAGAGACATCACGCCAGCCAGCACCTTGGTGAACACCCTGGGAGCTGAAGTGAGGCCGAAGGGCAAGGCCACAAACTGGTAGTGTTGATCCATCAGAGCGAACCTGAGGAACCTTTGATGACCTGGGAACACAGGAATATGAAGGTACGCATCTTTGAGGATCTTCAAGTCCAGGATGGGCCTGACAGAACCATCCTTTTTGGGTACTGTGAATAGGTTGGAATAAAAGCCCTTGCCTTTTTCTCTTAAGGGGACCTGGCAGATGACCACCATCTCCAGGAGGCCTTGCACTGCTTGCACTAGCTCCTGAACTGACACAGGGTCCTGAGGAATCCGGGATCTGATGAATCTTGAAGGGGGATCGGCAGCAAACTCCAACTTGTAACCGGAGGACACTACCTCCTGAATCCACCGGTCTGAGACATGAAGCCTCCAGACGTGAGCGAAGTGCAGCAGCCGTCCCCCCACCCTGATGGGTGAGGGCGCCCCATCATGCTTGAGGGGGCTTGGGAGAAGATTTAGCTTTGGGACCCCAGGAGGAGCCAGGACGTCCACGTCCTCTGCCTCTACCCCAGAAATCTCCCCGGGCCCCAGGGAAAGAAACCCCCCTTCCCTGTCTTGCACCACGGTAAGAGGACGAGAAGGAATCCTGACCCCGAAAGGGCCGAGATTGCCGCCTGCGCTGGGGTAACCTGCCTCCCTTAGCAAAAAGGTCCAGGCGGTCCCCAAACAGGCGCAGTCCTTTAAAGGGAAACCCAGTGAGGGCCTTCTTGGCAGCGTTGTCAGCAGCCCACTGGCGCAGCCAAACCGAGCGTCGTATAGCCACCACGAGGGCAGAAGTTCTGGCACACATTCTGATAGTGTCATCCAATGCTGATAGGACAAAATTTACAAAAACATCACAACTGGAGAGTGCATTAAACACCTCACAAGGCAAATCATCAGGAGCACTATCAAGCATATTTCTGCTAAGGGTTCTAGTGGCCACAGCAGTAATGGCACAGGCACAGACCGGGCGCAGCGCCGTCCCCACACATGCAAAGGCGTGGGATGCCAGCTGATCAATACACCGGTCTTCAGCATCCCGCAGGGTAGTAGAATCAGGGGAATGCATGACAGAGGTGTTAGATAGCCCTAGGATCGGGGGGGGGGGGGGATGACCAACATTTAACCACCTCAGCAGGAAAGGGATACCTCCTATCCCAACTTTTTGAACCCTGGGAAGTTTACTGGGGCGCTCCCATTCCTTGAGCACAAGGTTATGGAAATGTGCCTGCTCGGGAAATTCCAAATGTGATTTTGCTGTATGGAAAAGCTCCCCTCTTTGCCTGGGAGCCTCAACAGGGAGAGAGATAGACAGA
The DNA here is from genome assembly GCA_027917425.1 of Gastrophryne carolinensis. Lineage (NCBI taxonomy): Eukaryota > Metazoa > Chordata > Amphibia > Anura > Microhylidae > Gastrophryne > Gastrophryne carolinensis. The sequence continues at coordinate 350,534,839 of CM051235.1, forward strand.
ACCTCAAAAATCTGGGTCAATAATCTGTCAGTGTCATCCGGGGCCCAGGGGTCAGAGCCAGAATCGTCATGACCCCTTGGTCTCTCAGCAGATGACCCTGAATCAGAAAAGAGCTCCCCTTCATCAGACGGTGTATAGCCACACAGATTCCAAAACTCCTCAGTTCCCATAGGGAAAACAGTAACATTAGGCGTCAAGTGCCGCTTCTTAGCAGGGGCCTTACGCGCTAAGGACTTCGCAATCAACTGTTCAACAGTAGCCAGTCTAGAAGACACATCAGGCTGAGACTCCCCACTAGTATGCAACTCAGTAGGAGTGAGGTTTAAGCTTGGGGGAGTAGGCAAAGTGAAACGAGGTGCAGCCACTGGCAGGCCAGACTGCAATGCAAGCACCTGCTCAGCACAGGGTACACAGACCCGCGCCTTGTCAGCGTCAGCATGAGGCTGCCCACACACTACACACAGCCGGTCTTGTCCCGAAGGGACCCTGGTCACATTATCCTGGGATGCCTCCATATGGCGATTATAGCAGCGCTATACGCCGATAGGGAATAAAGATATGTAGCAACCCTGGATGCCCCCAATAACCCGCTAGGGAAGTGGGAGTATAATTTTTACAAGGCCTACAAGTAATATACTAAAACAGGGCCGGGAGAAGCCAAGAAGTGTTCGTCCCGCCTGAAAGACATAAGCAGACAAGACCTTAAGTACATCTTAACAAAAGTGAAGGATATAAAGCGAGGGCACTTACGGACCGCGGTAGGTAGGAGTCCGTCGTGCATAGGCCAACCAAGCAGAAAGATGGCGTAGGTATACCTCGAGGGGCGGGCCAGTAACAGCGATGACGCGGAATGCGCCAAAGACGGGCCCCGCCCCCCCGAAGAGCGCGAAGCCAGAACGGCAAGCAGCCAATGATGGCGCACCAGAGGTAATGCCACCGCCAAGCGCGGAACCAAGTCAGCGTGCGGCGGTGGCAAATTTAAAAATGCAGTAAAGACAAGTCAGCGCGGCGGCTGATACAAGAATAAAAGGCATGTGAAAAGAGAGTGTAAAGCACAGAATGCTTAACATACATATCTATACACATACACACCCCCCCCTCTTTTCCCCCGAAGACTACAAGGAGGATGAGGGAGGACGGTGGCCACTTAAACAGGGCCCACCGATAGGCAGGGGCACGGGGCAATAGTGCGGGAGGGCCATCCCATAGAGGCTCACCGTAAGCCTGAACCGCCTACCCTTTGGTGGGGGATTGCGGTGGAGCAGCGCTCCTAAGCACCTAACAGCGGTGCTGCCTACCCTCACCCGACCAGCGCAGCCAAGGCTGGGAGACATAATACTAGTGGAACGGGTGGGAATAGTCCTACAGGGCCGCAGGCTAATAGCCCCGCTCACCTGCGAGCAGAGAGCCAATTTCTCGTCCTTCGCAGCCAGACTGCAGAGAAATTCTGGGGATTTGTGGGAGGTCCCCGGGTATTTGAGGGGCCGGGAGGAGCCTATTTTCGAAGTCTCCGCAGTCCAGCGCCATCTGGTGGAGTATAGCCCGATTGTAAGTATTACATTTACTGTATACTAAGAATATGCTGTAAGCTTGTGATTGTGGCGAGAAGCAAACAGATCCACGTCCGGCATCCCCCACCTGTGACAAAGGGATAGGAAGACCTCGCTGTTGAGGGACCATTCTCCCCGGCGAGAGGCCCCCCTGCTCAGAGAATCCGCTTCCAGATTCTCCGCTCCCGGAATGTAATCCACAGAGATGCACGGGACATTGTCCTCGGCCCAAGACAGGATCAACAACACCTCCCGGAGTCCCTCCCTGATGATTGATGTAAGCGAACCGCAGTCCGGTTGTCGGAGCGAACCTGAACCAGCAGGCCCTGGAGGTGAGACGTCAGCTGCGCCAGCACCAACCGAACCGCCCTCAGCTCCAGAACATTGATAGGGGCATGGCCTCCTGAGGGCCCCACATCCCCTGGAATTGGAGGGCTCTCCAGTAGCCCCCCCAACCTGACAGGCTGGCATCCGTAGTGACCGTCTCCCAACACGGTGTCAGAAATGATCTGCCCCCCCAGAAGATTCCTCGAGTCCAGCCACCACAGGAGGGACCGCCGGACCAGAGGAGATAGAACAAAGGCCTGATCCAGAGACAGGGGACTCTTGTCCCAGACCGACAGAAGATGGAGCTGAAGGGGTCTCATGTGAAATTGAGCATAAGGAACTGCCTCGAAGCAGGCCACCATCTGTCCCACCAGCTGCATCCCTTGCCGGATGGATGGATGAGGGCTGGACAGCAAAAAATGAATCAGAGCTTGAAGAGAGTCCACCTTCTGCTGAGGGAGGAAAATCCTGGCCTGAATGGTATCCAGAGTCATACCCAGGAAGGGGGTCACCCGGGACAGGGAGAGTGAGGATTTGGGATAATTGATCACCCAACCGAACATTTCCAGGGTTGCCACCACCGTCCGGGTGTCCAATTCTGCCTGTTGGAGTGAATGGGACGTAATGAGAAGGTCGTCCAGATAAGGAAGAATGCGAATACCCCAGGCACTGAGAAGGCCCATCACGCCCGCCAACACCTTGGTGAACACTCTGGGGGAAGAGGTGAGACCGAAGGGAAGTGCCACAAATTGGTAGTGTTGTTCCTCTACTGTGAACCTGAGGAACCGCTGATGCCCTGGGAAGATAAGCATTTTTGATGTCTATGGAAGTCATAAAGTCCCCCGGGCGCAGGGAGCTGATAGCGGATCGCAGAGTTTCCATGCGAAAACGTCTGGTCCTGATGAACTTGTTGAGAAGTTTTAGGTCCAGGATGGGTCTGATGGAACCATCCTTTTTGGGTACTGTAAAGAGATTGGTATATTAACACTGACCTCTCTCTCCCGGAGGGACCTGACAAATGACCCCCATGGCCAAGAGGTTTTGTACCGCCAGAACCAGACCCCTAGCTGCCTGAGAATCCATAGGAACCCGGGACCTGAGGAATCTGTGAGGAGGCCAGTCCGCGAACTCCAGCTTGTATCCGGAGGAGACGACCACCCGAAAGGGTGAGGGCGCCCCCTCATTGCTGAGAGGGCTTGGCAGTAGACTTGGGTTTGGCACCCCAGGAGGATCCAGGCCAGGCACGGCCCCCTGCCTGACCTAGGCCCACGTAAGGAGGGAGTGAAGGACCCGGAACCCCCGAAAGGGTCGCGGCTGCTTTTTGCATTTCACACACCCCGATTTGCGTTTCACACACCCCGATCACACCCCGAAAGAAGTGTTAGACAACCCCAACACAGGGGCATCCACTTCGGGTGGATCCCTTAGGGATACCGGGGAGCCGGCTAGGCCGCTCCCATTCCCTGAGAATCAGATTATTAAAATGCGTCTGTTCTGGGAACTCCAAACGTAGCTTTGCGGTACCAAACAATTCCCCCTGCTGCTTAGGTGCCGCCGCAGGAGGGGAAATGGAAAGTACCTCAAAAATTTGAGTCAAAAGTCTATGGGTATCAGCATCCCAATGCTCTGAGCCGGCATCAGCGCCAGGGCAATGCTGATCGTCAGACAGATTTGAATCTGAAAATAATTATAATTATAATAATAAACCCTTCCTCGAGAGGGGTATAGACAAATCAAGGGAATCATCTTGTTTAAGGGCTGGCGCAGTGGGCGCTACATGCTGTCTTTTAGCTGGAGCCTTACGGGCTGCAGAGCTAGCAATCAGTCTCTCAATGTTGGCCAATCTAGTGTTAATCACACTAGGGGACATAATCAAGCGAGGGGGCGTGGGAGACGATACCGAGGGTGCCAATCCAGACACATGTAGCCCAGATTGCCGCACAGGCGCCTGCTGGGGGCAGGGTACAAAGACCCGCACATCCTCGCCCACATGGGATGCCCCACACACCACACACATCCGGGCTTGCCCCGAGGGGACCCCGAGCCCAGTATCCTGGGAAGCCTCCATATGGTGAATTATAAGTCACAATGACTAATGGGAATTACGCTGTGCAGCTACCCGGGATGCCCCTTAATGTCCGCTAGTGGGAGGATTTACAAATTAAGCCCCCAAATTAATTGTCTACATAGGGGACAGGACCGGAAGAAGCGTCTAATTAGGTTGTCCCGCCTGAAAGACACAATCCATTCACACAGTCAGTCTGGCATAACATTAAATACCATCAATTCACAAGTAACATACAGTGAAATAGTAAAAAGCCCGCTGAGGGCACTCACGGACGTTGTGGAGCATGCAGACAGGCAGGATGTCCATGCAAGATGGCGCTGAACAACACAGGAGGGGGCGGGCCACCTCCGGGAACGCGGGGACAAGCAGAAGGCGGCCCAGCCTCCAATCAACAGGACGCCAGCATCCGCAGAGCGCGCGCAGGCCTTTCAAATCCACAGTGACACACACACACTGCAAAACTGAGAGAAGAGGAGGAAGGGAGCCTGAGTGCCAGGGCTCAGTATGTCACAGTCCAAGCACAGTAAAACCATACACAAAACACGGACACCCCCCCCCCCCCCCCCGACTAACCGGGCACACTGGAGAAGGGGGGTAATAAGCCCATAGTCACATTTGGGACATGTGATGAGGGCATAAAGCGGACGGGGCATCCCATATCAGACTCACCGACCTGTGCCGCCTACCCTTTGGTGGGGGATTTGCGGCGTAGCAGAGCTCCATTAACAACACCTCTAATAGGTGCCGCCTACCGTCACCAGACCATGCAGCCAAAGCTGGGAGGCAAGCAAACAGTGGAACGGGTGGAAATAGGATACAGGGCCAGGGGCTGTGCAGCCCGGCTTACCTGAGAGAAGAGCCATCATCTTGACCTTCGCAGCCCGACTGCAGAGACTAAACTGGGGAATTTAGTGGGAGGTCCCGGGTATATAAGGACCGGGAGGGGCCTCTTTTTTGCCATCTCTGCAGTAAAGCGCCCTTTTGTGGACTATATCCCAGACGTAATGAATCATTACTGGAGCAGGGCGTGCTGCATACTTGGAATAGAGGGACAACAAGGTCAGTTAACAAGATAGGCCTAAGGTCAATGATTAGAAAAAGGACAAGGAGAGGTACCCAGAGGGGCCTCTTTTAGCTTTAATGAAAGATGTAACCATTAAAGATGAACTTTGGAAGCACTGGAGTCTAAAAGACTTCAAGGCCATCCAAGTTCCACTTCTTTGGGCATCCCGATTTGCAATGCCCCCCCCCCCCCCCATCACCACATTCTCCCAGAGCCCTCGTCATGCGCGAGCTGGCCTTTCTGAATAGTTGGTGTGGGCATGCCATGGCTATGTGGTGAGCGAGGGATGCGGACACCGACGCATTCAGTTCACTTAGGTGCTGCTTAGCCATCCAGGCAGCTTAGCCGTCAGCAGAGCCGCTCACCCAATTCAGCATGCTCGCTTTCAGCTCCAGCCTGTGCCATCGGAGCGACTGGAAGACGGGCAACCTGGGGAAATACACGCAGCGGGGTATCCCGGTTCAGGATGCCGCTGCATATAGGAACACCACCACAAGAAGGCAAGCTTGGTGTGTTGTTTCTCTTTAACAAGCAGCTAAACTAGGCCTATTTACAATCCCCCAACAAGCAAAAACTATATGAAAGAAAGATACAAGAACCAAACAGAGCAGAACCTCAATATGGGCCTACACTTAATTTTATGGAGTGAGGACTGAATCAGCCACCACTTGCTGCCTCAAACCATAGAAGATTGTGAAGGTCAAACCAAGAGGCCGAGGGGTATTGTACAACTTGTTAGCCACTGCCCGGTGAAAGCCTTAGGAGGCCCCAATCGACCTTCAACAATTAGTCCTGGCCAAGTACAGCTCGACTCTTACCACATTAATGAGATATGAGCATGCCAGCCCAATACTAGAAGGGGTGGAAACAGAAAGACTTGTTTTACACATACTGTATGTGGCAGCAGAGAAACTTGAGTGGGTTCTAATCAAAATGGACCAAAGTGATTCCCTCCCTCCCGAGGCATCCAGATTCGGGATATTCAAAATCCTGGGTTTTGGCCCACTTTAAGAAACCCAGAAGAATCAGCATTCTTTACTGTCTAGACCAAATTAGAACCAAGTGTGCTTCTCTCCATATTGATATTGGGTTAGAGCTATTCTTGAAATTATCAGTGAAAGGCAATAGGGGTAAATACTGCTGTAGATGTTTTTCAGAAAAGTGAACATAACCTAGAACCATGCTATCTGTAATGAATCAGAAAAGGGGGCAATTTCTCATCGTATTTGTTAACAATAGATATTAAAAATCTGACCTTCTTTGGCTTGTAAGTATCCACAAAAGAAATCACATAATCATATCTTTGTTGGCATACGGGTGGTGTAAATCTTAAGGATTCCATGTGCCTGTGAGGCAGCTTCTTTTCCGTAACTGAAGTAAGATCAAACCATACAAAGAAAAAGGATAACTGTGCTTCATCTTACTGTTGTGTAACATAATTAAATGGCTTCAAAATGTTAAAGAGAATTGTGCAAAGTTGTGATAAAACATTGGAGGCAGTTGGATACAACAGTATTAGTTCATACAGTTTGCAGTTCATATTAAAAGCAATGCTTAAAATATAAGTTCATAAAATACAATAGAGCACATGCATACATTATACATTATACAGCACTGAGCAGAAATCAATAGGATATATGGGGACTAGAACACAATTTCTTTTTTAAAAAAAGGCGACCTTCCACCAATTTAAAATCCTAATAATAAAAAAGTCATCACAGTAATAGAGGTTTTTCCATAAACTACCCTATTACGAAGTTAGCAACCCCACAGAATGCTGCACACCATTGTTCTTACGTTCTCTTACTGAATGTTGACTGATCTATTAATACAGTACTAAAAAAAAAAAAATAAAGTCGAAGCAAGCATTGGGATTGACAAGGCCTCTAGCCATAGTTACATGCCTTCCAACTTTTCAGGGTGGAAAAGATTTAGTGAAGCAAGTTTAGTTCTGGGTGCACATTTGGGTGTGAATTGCCACCTGCGTCTCGGTGAGCTTTTTTTTTACTTTAACATACAAAAAAGTATTTTTCCAAATCAAATCTCCTGAACCTGTGATGGCGAAGTACATACTTTTTCCAATGAGGTAAGAACCCTATGTGGTATGCAGAATTTTCTTTAGCATAGTCCATAGGGAGATGGACCTATCCTTACCTCATTAGAAAAATGATGCACCTCACCTGTAAAAATGCCCCATCACATTTTTTGGGGGGGAAAAATTAGGACAAATATTTTTATTGACTTTTTTGTGTGTTGAAAGAGCTCACTGAGATACAGGTGGCAATTCACACCCAAATGTGCACCCAGAGCTGAAGTTGCTTCACTAAATCTTTAGCATGACCCTCACTGTTGAGGTCATTATAGGCGTCGATGCACCAGGAGTAAAACTAGGAAGATAAGAAAAAGTTATTTGGTTTAACATTTTTGGCAGCTTTAAAGTGGACCAAAACCCAGGATTTTGACTATCCTGGCTTTTGGCACTCGGAGTGCCCCGCTGTGTGCAACCCCCCAGATCGTCCAATCTCACTTACCCTTCCCTTGTCCTACAGCGCATGCGCAGCCCTCTCGTCCAATCAGCACGCTCTGATCCGCTCCAGCCCCTTCGTCCAGGAGCTCATCTAATGCAAGCAGATCTGAGCACGCTAGCGGCTGCATTCCCGCTACCCTTTAACAGGAAGAGTGTACGTACTGGCCAATAACAAATTCCTGGCGCGGGCACACACCTTGCTAAGGGGATAGCGGGGATGCGGCCGTTTCTTGCGCATGCACCGTTGGACCGAGAATTAAGGTGTTTTCGGGTGACCTGGGGGGTTTCACATAGCGGAGCACCCCGAGTGCCCTGGGGGGAGCGAGTACGCCTGTCTCATAGACTCCAGGGTGGGTTTTGGTCCTCATTAACAAAGATCATTTTATAGGGCACGCTAGCAAGGCTATCAGATCAGCTTGTTTAGTAATGGTTTACCTTCTCTAGTTCAGTGTGGGATCCCAAAAGCCCTCTTTTTTCAGTGTCTACCGTAACACTGCTCTTGAGTACCAGAAGCTTCTTCTATGGCTGATACAGAGTGCAGTTGTCCTTTTAAGTTAAAAATAATTTTAAAGAGGAAGCCCAGTCTGTATTTTAAAACGAACCTTCAGCATGATTTAATGAAAAGCCCAAACCCTTAAAAAATATTCTCCAAAATTCATATATTTTAAGTTTTTAGTCACTTATTATTCTTTCCCCCACTGGGCTGCAACTCTGTTCAGGACTCTAGGATACGGGCGCCGCCATCTTGACTCAGAAGCATCATGCATACTGAGGAGAGAAGAGGGGGATAAAGTATAAGGGGGGTGGGATTATATCTGTGCTTTGAACAGACTGAGAAGAGCTGGGGTCAGGGAAACGCCAGTAATCCCAGAATGCAGAGCGACACAGTCAGAAGACACCTCCTGTTTGCAGGCTGCCTGATGCTCCATGAGCCACCATCTTGGTTGTTTAAAGGCTCATAACATGCAGTAGATGCAGGTAAGATTATTTTTAAATGTAAGCAATCTGTATGTACAGGGTGGGGGAAACATATAATATAGGCTTTTATTCAGGGTGAAGGTCCACTTTAATACTCTTAAAGCATTTGAATTTATGTACACACTGTAAAGCATTAGCGACGAACAGAGTTAAGTCTGCATAAATTTGAAGTCACTATACATACGATCTGATCGCATCTTGCTGCATGCAGGATAGTTTCTTTGGTATGTTGGCTAGCACATTGGTAATAACATACCTGGGCTGGAGTTTCTTTGCCATGTTGGCTAGAACATTGGTAATAACATACCTGGGCTGGAGTTTCTTTGGCATGTTGGCTAGCACATTGGTAATAACATACCTGGGCTGGAGTTTCTTTGGCATGTTGGCTAGCACATTGGTAATAACATATCTGGGCTGGAGTTTCTTTGGCATGTTGGCTAGCACATTGGTAATAACATATCTGGGCTGGAGTTTCTTTGGCATGTTGGCTAGCACATTGGTAATAACATATCTGGGCTGGAGTTTCTTTGGCATGTTGGCTAGCACATTGGTAATAACATATCTGGGCTGGAGTTTCTTTGGCATGTTGGCTAGCACATTGGTAATAACATACCTGGGCTGGAGTTTCTTTGGCATGTTGGCTAGCACATTGGTAATAACATATCTGGGCTGGAGTTTCTTTGGCATTTTGGCTAGCACATTGGTGATAACATACCTGGGCTGGAGTTTATTTGGCATGTGGGCTAGCATATTGGTATTACCATACCTGGGCTGGAGTTTCTTTGGCATGTGGGCTAGCACATTGGTGATAACATGCCTGGGCTGGAGTTTCTTTAGCATGTTGGCTAGCACGTTGGTGATAACATACCTGGGCTGGTCCTCCTGCCCGTTTATGGATTCTATCAAATACTAATCTCTTGGGAATGACTGGGTAAGACCTCCCTGTCTGAGGTTTTTGCGATAAGAACTAAAATGTAATATTCAATACTAGGAGACCAAACCCTCTACTTTATTCATATGCTCACTTAGACGTTTCAAGCAGTACATAGCCAGGTGGGAAAAGGTGACAAGGCAGCACAAAAGACAGTACCAAAAGACCCCCACCAACAAGCAGAAAAGAGGGGCAACAAGATTCTAGATAGGCCTAAGGTCAATGATTGAAAAAAGGACAAGGAGAGGTACCCAGAGGGCCCTCTTTTAGCTTTAATGAAATATGTAACCATTAAAGATGAAATTCGGAGGCACTGGAGTCTAAAAGACTCCAAGGCCATCGGAGTTCCACTCCTAAGGGGTTGTCATGAAGGATTCATAGAAAAGCCATTACCAGTAAGTCTAACGGGGATTATCTGCCATAATCCTTCACGACGACCCACAGAGAGGATTAGCAAAGTAATATACCTTAGGGGTGGGAATCTGCTAGTAAGACAATTCTACCAAAGGACTGATATAGATCTAGTATATAGTGCTTGAGGAAGGTGTGGGGTGAAGACCACTGTTTTACAGATCTCTTCTATAGAGGCACCTGTCCTCTCTGCCCAGGAAGCTGACATGGCTCTAGTTGAATGCGCTGAAACCTGAGGAGGAGAAACTCCTCTGGATAAATAAGCCTGTACAATAGTCTGTTTTATCCATCTGGCAATAGTGGATTTTGAGGCAGCTATATTTCTTATTTTGCAGCCCCAGTTCCCTAACAGTTGTTCCACTATTTGCCATTCTCTGGATCTTTCTAAATAATCAGTGCTCTTCTCACATATAAAAGAGGGGGATCCTCTTTTGTTCCTGCCCCAGTCGGCAACATCGGGAGTTCTATATCTTGGGACCTGTAGCGATAGCGATCTTCGGCAAAAATTCACTTACCCGCCTGGCTGATGTAATAGCCGTGATAGCAAGCAGAAAAGGACATTTCAGAGATAACCACTTTTCTGTACTTCCTCCAATGGCTCAAATGGAGGTTCCAGCAACCCTTTCAATATGACTGATAAGTCCCATGTTGGAATACCCCTAAAGGGTACTGGTCTTTTGCAGTTAATTGATTTAAAGTATCGATTGATCAGTTGATGTCTCAACTGGCAGTCTAGGAATACTGATAAGGCTGAAGTCTGAGTCTTTAGCATACTTACTGCTAGCCCCTTCTCAAATGTTTCCTGCAGGAATTCAAGGACTGCGGCAATATCTTCTTTCTTCAGTTTGTTGGCTTCACAAGACAAAGAAAAACATTTCCAAAACCTTTGCATAAATGTGTCTAGTGGACAATTTTCGACTGTTCAGGAGAGTTTCAATCACCCTTGCCGAACAACCCTTCCTTTCTAAGATGGCCCCTTCAAGATCCATGTTGTCAATTGAAGTTTTGATGGGTCTGGATGCAGAATGGGACCCTGATAAAGCAAATTCTGAATATCTGGAAGCTGCTAAGGCCCCTTCCTCACCATCCTTTTCAGCTCTGTGAACCAGGATCTTCTTGGCCAAAACAGAGCTATGAAGATAACGTTGAGTTCTTCTTGCACTATTTTCCGGATCACTTGCGGTAGTATTCTATTCGTTGGAGGATCTGCCTGCTACACTTGGTGGCCATTTCCCCTGGACATGCTGACTGTCCAGGTGCTGTTGTGATAACTACAGGATTTCTTTGCTTTTACGGTCTTTTTCTAGTACCCCATGATTTGTCCACCATAGACCTGTGTCTCTATTTGGACCCCCCCCCAGATCCAATGACTCTGGGCACTTGTCCCAAGGGATAGAAGGAACCTCTGTAGGGTTCTCATATGGAGTTGAACCCATGATACTGCCGGGATTGCCACAATCATGAGGCTGAGCAGGGTCATGATTTCTCGAATGGAAACCTGAGGAGAACTGATAAATATTTGAGTCATTGTTATGACCCTTTGTATCTTTTCATGTGAAAGCAGAATCTTTTGATGGGTACGGTCTATAACGTACCCGAGGAATCTGCACAGATGACTGGGTGTTAGACTTGATTTTTCTAAACTAACCACCCAGCCCAAGGTTTTTAGTAAAAGAAGGGTCTTCCCTAGATCTGCTAGGAGCGACTCCCCCGATTTGTTTAACAGTAGAAGATCATCCAGCTAAGGGACAACTGTGATTCGCTCCTGCCTGAGGTGTGCCATCGGTCGAGCCAAGATCTCTGTAAAGATCCGTGGGGCTGACGACAGGCCGAAGGGTATGGCCCTGTATTGGTAATGATAAAACCCCTGGTCTGTTTTAACCGCAAACCCCAGATACCTGTGATGCAATGCCAAAATTGGTATATGAAGGTAGGCATCTTGTAGGTCTAAATTGACATTCAGGGCCTGTTTTATGAGGGTGTTTCTTACTCAATAGATTGATTCCATCGCAAACTTTTTGTATCAGATGAATCGGTTACTTTTTGGCCTAGTCTGTGTCCAACACTTTTTCAGCTCGCTTTGTTCATGCTGAGTCAGTTGCAAGGTAGTTCTGCCTCTATTAGTGGTGCAAGTCTGAAACTTTCTCTTCTTATTGGGATTCCCTCCCCCCCCCCCCCTCGCTAGAACAGGTCAGGATGGTATCTAGAGCTTCTAGCTCTTCTCCAAAAAGGAGATTACCATGAAAAGGAAATCCGCAAAGCTTGGAAACCAGATCCCCTGACCACGCCCTGATGGCCTCCTCTGAAGCACTTGTTAGGAAGGAAACAGCTCTAAAAAGGGTAGGTAGGGTATCTAGGATACTCTCCTTATAAGTGTCACTTTCCAGATAACCCCTGAGGTTACTAAGCTATGTTTCCCATGCTTCTGATAATGCCATCTGCTGCCAGTGTAGGCCTAAATGCAAATGATGCGCCATCCCAAGCCCTTTTTAGGGATGCCCTCTATCCTGCAATCCATCGGATCACGAATGCCCCCATATATTTAAAGCTTAAATCTGCTGCTCTGGACATCGGACCCAGTGGAACATCAGGCTTAGGACATTTACTCCAAGGCTCCATGTCCTGCTTCTGAAACGGGGATTTTCTTTTTAGCAAATTAGGCATAAAAAAAATACAATTCTGTGAAAATCTCACCTGTAGAATTGGTTTTATTTGTATACAGTACGTCCTGCTCCAGATATAGTACTTACACTTGGGTTATCCTCCCGGCCCCTCAAATACCCGGGGACCTCCCACAAATCCCCAGCATTGAAAAGCAGTAAACAAGAAGCCGGGAGAATTTAACCACCCAAAACAACTGGTAACGATAACAATGATAACAATCACCATACAGGGGATCCAGAAAAATGCAAAACCAGGGTGGGGTGGAGCAGGACGTACTGTATACAAATAATACCAATTCTACAGGTGAGATTTTCATAGAATTGTATTCTTAGTATACAGTACGTCCTGCTCCAGATATAGTACTTACACTTGGGACATCCAATAGCAGTGTCCATAAAGTAGAGTGGGATCCCCAACAAAAAAGGTAACAGCAGACAGTTTAAACCACTGCCGCCTGCAAAACCTTGCGGCCAAAAACAGCATCAGCTGAGGCCCTAACATCAACCTTGTAAAACTTGAAAAGGCATGTAGCGGCCTAGCAAACTTGTTCCACAGAAACCTAGTGCTGGAAGGCCCGAGAGGCACCAATAGCACAAGTAGAATGAACAGAAAAGTAGAAGGGAATACACTTCCCCTTAGCAGAATAGGCCTGAATCACAGCCTAACCGACCCATCTGCTAAAAGCAGAATTGGCAGGAGCCAAAACCCTTCCTGGTCCCAGAAGAGACCACAAAGAGAACGTCAGTTTTCCTGACGGACGCAGTGACTACCAGGTAGTACCTCAGACACCTGGCAACATCCAGGGAATGCAGAACCCTTTCCACAGCGTTGCTAGGATTAAGGGCACATGAGGGAAGAACAATATCAAAATTCAAAAAGAAAAGCAGACACAATCTCAGCCAGAAAATCCATCTTAAAGCTGAACACCCCCTTATTCTAGTGTCTCTCAAGACATAGGGGCTGGAAAGACCAAGCCGCCAGCTCAGACACACGACTGACCAAAGTAATAGCCACCAGAAAGACAACCTTGAGGGTAAGGAAGCAACCTGAATAGGATCAAGGGAATCACCCTGCAAGACAGACAAACCAAGTTCCAATCCCAACAGGAACCATAGGTTTACGCGGGGGATGCACAAGAGTAACCCCCTGAAAGAAAAGTCTTAACCAAGTAATGCTGAGCAACAGACTTCTGACAGAAGACTGACAGGGCTGAGACCAGACCCTTCAGAGTACTGAGTTGGAGACTCAACCCCAACCCATGCTGTGAAAACTCCAGAACCCTGGGGGCTGAGAACACCCGACAGGGAAGAGACCTAGACTCAAACCAAACACTATAGGGACGCAAAACCCTATAATAGATGGAAGAAGACTTGTTCTTCCTTACCTACACCATGGTCTCAATCGCCGAGGCAGACAAACCTTTCTCAATCAATATGGAGGTTTCAGCAACCAGGCCGACAAGCCAGAGTCTGTTAACTGGAATGGCGTAAGGGGCCCCGAGTGAGCAGAACTGGCACCCCTGGCAGAACGTACTAATCAACTTCCATCTTCACCACATCTGCGAACCACACTCTTCAAGGCCCCCTGGGGGCCAGCAGAAACACTGGCACCCCATCCAGAGCAATCTTACGCAGAACCCTGCCTAGCAGGGGGGATGGAAGAAGGATACACATAACAGAAAGTCCTGCCATGATATTACTAAAGCATCCGTGGCCACGGCCGGAGGATCCTGGAACAGGGAGACAAGGGCCGGGAGCTTGAGATTGGGACGGGGCACAAAACAGACCACACATGGTTGGTCCCCACAGTGACACAGAAATTGGAACACCCTGTTACAAAGGGAGCCCCCCCGGAATGTATACCGCAGATATGCAGGGAACATTGGCCTCCTCCCATGTCAGAATCATAGACGCTACCTGGAGGACCTTCTTACTCCGGGTCCCTCCCTGAGGATTGTGTAGGCAACTGACGTCAGATTGACCTAGCGCCCCTGAACAGGTAGGCCCTGAAGATGAATAGCCAAGCGAGTCAGAACTAACCTGAAAGCTCACAGTTTCAAAACATTGATAGGTGTATGGGCCTCCTAAGGGCCCCACCTCCCCTGAAACCGCAGGGAACTCCAGAAGACTCCCAACAGGTTCCTTGAGTCCATCCACTACAAGAGGGACCTTCTTACCAGAGGGGAAGACACACAGACCCGGTCAGGGATGCTGTGTCCTTGTCCCAAACAACCAGTAGGAGATGCCACAGAAGTCCCAAGTGGGAATGGGCATAAGGGGCCGCATCGAAGCACGCCCCCATCAGGCCCACCAGCTGCATCCCCTGCCTGGTGGAGGAACGGAGACCGCTATGAGGGACTGAGCCCGTGCAACCAGATTGTCCACCTTTGTCTGAGGAAGGAATATCCTTGCCTGAACTGTATCCAGATTCATTCCCAGGAATGAAGTTACCAAGGAAGGGGACAGTGAGGACTTGGGGTGATTGATCACCCACCCAAATGACTCCGAATGGACACCACCAGCTGAGTATCCAACTCAGCCTGATGTAGAGACTAGGAAGTAATGAGGACGTCCAGATAGGGGAGCACGCGGACGCCCCCCTTGGTCCCATCAGGGACATCACCCCTGTCAGGACCTTGGTGAGCACTCTGGGAGCTGAAGAGAGGCCAGATGGCAAGGCCACCAATTGGCAGTATTGGTCTTCCAACGCGAATCTGTCCTGAAAACACAGGAACGTGAAAATAAGCATCTTTGATCTCCACAGACGGCATGAAGCCCCCGGGGCGCAAGGAGCTGATGGCTGAGCCCAGAGTTTCCAAGCAGAAAACACCTGTACAGGACAACATGCTGAAGATCTGTAAATCCAGAATGGGCCAGACTGACCCATCCTTCTGGGGAACTGTGGAAAGGATGGTGTAGAGTCCCTTGCCCCTGTCAGTAAGGGGGATTTTGCAAATGACCCCCAGACCCCGCAGGCCTTACATGGCCTGCGCTAACACCAGATCAGAGGCAGGGACCAGGAGTACCCGGGACCTGATAATCTTGGGGGAGGCCGCACAGCAAACTATCTTGTAGCCGGAGGACACTACCTCCTGAATCCACCGGTCTGAGGCGTAATGCCTCCAGACATGAGCAAGGTGCCGCAGCCGTCCCCTCACCCTGACGGGCGAGGGCGCCCCATCATGCTTGAGGGGACTTGGAGGAAGTTCTGAGCTTAGCCCCCCCGGAGGAGCCTGGGTGTCGTCTGCTGCTCCTGGGGCAGGAATCTGCGCGAGCCCCCGCGAAGGACACCCCTGGTTCCTGTTTAACACTATGGTAGGGGGCAGAAGGGGGGCCCTGGCCCCGAAGGGGCCGAGACAGCCACCTGCGCTGGGGTGACTTACCTTTCTTACCAAACAGGTCTAGACGGGCCCCAAACAGGTCTAGACGGGCCCCAGACAGACGTCGCCCCTTAAAAGGAAGCCCAATAAGGGCCTTCTTCGCAGCATTGTGAGCACCCCACTGTCGCAGCCAGACCAAACAACGTATAGCCACCACAAGGGCAGAAGTTCTTGCACACATTCTGATGGTGTCATCCAATGCCAATAAAATACATTTTACAAACACATCACAAGTGGAGAGTGCATTAAACACCTCCCAATGGAGATCATTAGGGGCACGATCAAGCATTTTGTGGATGAGAGTTCTAACGGCCACAGCAGTGATGGCAGAGGCACAGACCGGTTGCAGCGCCGTCCCTGCACATGCAAAGGCGTGGGAGGCCAGCAGGTCCCGAAGGGTAGAATAATCAGGAGGCTGCAAGACAGGGGTGTTAGTTAGCCCTATGATAGGGGCATCCACCTCGGGGGGGGGGGGGGGGATGACCAACAGCTAACCACCTCAGGGGGAAAAGGATACTTCCTATCCCAATCCCTTGGAACCCCGGGAAGTTTACCGGGGCACTCCCATTCCTTCAGCACAAGGGTATGGAAATGTGCCTGCTCTAGAAACTCCAAAACGTGATGTTGCTGTATGGAAACGCTCCCCTCTATGCCTGGGAGCCTCACCAGGGAGAGAGATAGACAGAACCTCAAAAATCTGGATCAATAAATTGTCAGTGTCAATCTGGGCCCAGTATTCAGGGCCAGAATCGTCATGACTCCTCGGCCTCTCATCAGATGAGCCAGAGAAGAGCTCTCCTTCATCAGAAGGGGTATAGCCACACACAGTCGTAAACTCCTCAGTTCCCATAGGGAAAACAGTAACATGAGGCGTCAAGTGCCGCTTCTTACCAGGGTCCTTGTGCTCTAAAGACCTCGCAATAATCTATTCAGCCGTAGGCAGTCCAGCAGACAAATCAGGCTGAGAATCCCCACTTGTAGGCGACTCAGCAGGAGAGAGATTTAAGCTTGGGGAAGTAGGTGAAGTGAAACGAGGCGCAGCCACTGGCAAGCCTGATTGCAGGGCCAGCGCTTGCTCGGCACAGGTTACGCAGACCCGTGCCCTGTCAGCGTCAGCATGGGGTTGTCCACACGCCACACACAGCCGGTCTTGTCCCAAGGGGACACCGGTCACATAATCCTGAGATACCTCCATATGGTGTTTTTTAGGCACAATTTGCCAGTAGGGATTGCCGCTATAAAGCAACCCTGGATGCCCCAATGACCCACTAGGGAAGTGGGAGTAAATTTACAAGGCCCGCTATCAATTACACCGGGCCGGGAGAAGCCAATGGATTCACTCGTCTGAAAGACACAATGAGAAGAGAAGGGTGTCAGAAAGAAAAACTCAACAATGAGTATAAGGCCGCCCGCGAGGGCACTTACGGACCACGGTAAGTAAGAGCGTCACACGCGCGCGCGAAGAGACAATATGGCGCCGAGTACCTCGAAGGGCGGGCCAGAGCGAGCCGTGACGCGGAGCGCGCCAAGCCAGGCCCCGCCCCCCTAATGGGCGCGAAGTCCAACAAGCAGCCAATGAGGACGCAGAAGCGTCTGAAGGTAACGCCGCCTGGCACGGAACATCCAAATGCAAGAAAAGGCGCGCGGTGGCGGCGGCATTTGCCAAGTAAAAAGACAAGTCAGCGCAGACATTACAAAAGACATTACAAAAGGCTATATGCACGTAATCACGATACACTGACACCCACACACACCCCCCCCCTTTCTTTTCCCCTGAAGGCTACAGGGAGAATGAGGGAGGATGGCGGCCCTTTGTACAGGACCCACCGCTACAACGGGGCATGTGGTAAGAATGCGGGAGGGGCATCCCCATAAGGCTCACCATCAGCCTAAACCGCCTACCCTTTGGTGGGGGCCTGCGGTGGATAAGCACACGCGGTGCCGCCTACCTTCACCCGACCAGCGCAGCCCAGGCTGGGAGGCACATCACACGAAAGGACGGGTAGGAATAGTCCAACAGGGCCGCAGGCTTAAAAGCCCTGCTCACCTGCGAGAGAGTGATTCTTCGCAGTAAGCACTGCAGAGAAATCTGGGGATTTGTGGGAGGTCCCCAGGTATTTGAGGGGCCGGGAGGAGCCTGTTTTGCATGTCTCTGCAGTGCAGCGCCATCTGGCGCATCTGGCAGAGGATAACCCAAGTGTAAGTACTATATCTGGAGCAGGACGTACTATATACTAAGAATATTATCTTTTCTGGGTGTCCCCATTCAGACTTAATGATATCCTTAAAGTGGACCAAAACCCAGGATTTTGACTATCCTTGGTTTTGGTCCACTCCCCCGGGGCACCCCGCTGTGTGAAACCCCCCTCACCTCATCTCGGTCCTACCGCGCATGTGCGGCTGCTCGTCCAATCAGAGTACTCGCAGTCGCTGAGCTATGCACATCTGAGGGAAGTCTTAGCTCAGCGGCTCCGAGCGCACTGGCGGGCGCATCTTGCGCTTCCCTCTAACAGGGCATGCGCCCTGCTAGAGGGATAGCTGGGATGCAGTCACAGCACACGCATGAGCCGTTGGACCGGGATTAAGGTAAGTGTTGCAGGCGACCTGGGGTGGTTTCACACAGCGGGGCATCCCGATTTTGAATGCCCCGTGGGGAGGGAATGGATCGGCCCGGGAATCTTATAGATTCCCAGGCCGATCCGACTGGGTTTTGGTCCACTTTAATGCTGAATGGATAGGGAATGCTTTGGATCTTCTCTATTTCTTATACATAGCGACCTGTACCAACAGAGGCTTATCCTCGCACTTAATTCCCTAGTGTCATAAATAACATCTAATGACCCTTGCCAACACCTCCTGCAGGCGTCCCCAGGGACCAGAGGCCCCCCTCCTTTCATTAACTTGTATTTCTTCATTAAGGGAATTTCTTCATTAAGGGAATCCTTAGAGAGTTCATCTACATTATCCTCTATTATTTTGGATCCTACTTCAGCTTGAACCGGACCTGAACTCTAGTTTATTTGGGATAGCTGTGGTAAGGGAAATAATAGATTTCGCTTCCTGATTCCCCTGGCCTGAATGAGGCATAAATGTGGCAGCAGTGGATGCCCCTGGGTGTGGCCCTGGGGAACTATGGACTTCCAGCATTGAGGCAATTTAATTCCTCAAGTCTATTATCTCCATATACAAAGCTGAAGTCTCCTATCACATTTTCAACTGAAGGCATACCTGACAAACAGGCTAATGCCAAGTACCCGGAACACTGCAGGATTCACAGCACTTAACATGTTTAGAGTTCTTGAGCATAACATATTATGTACAGTATATATACCCCCTTGTTTACAGCAGAAACAATGCTCAAAAATAAAATAGGATTTATATGTTACCAGTTTTTCCTGGGACATTTTGCTTGAGGTTTGAAGGCCACTAGAAACATGTCCTGCATCTGTATGGGACAAGAACAGGGATCTGCTGCACCTCGAGGTGTGTGCCTGCCGTCACTGCTGCCACTGATGCTTTTTTTTCGCTCCCTTCAGCCTGACTAGATCCTTGGCTGGGGAAAAGTGGCATCTATACTTCCAGGTTGCAGCACTTGTAAAACCTGTGCCCGGAAGTGAAAACACAGAAGCTGGAGGGATCAAATAACTATGGAGAAACAGTAAAGGAAAGGGGAGAAACATGGAGGACCATTGGGAGCAGTTAAGCGCTTTGCCGGACAAATGTGCATGGGGCAGGCCATTTGCGCTTCAAAACAGCAGATTTTCCTTGCGGAATGTGCAAATTGACACAAGAAGGGTCTTCTGCACGCTTGCAATTTGGTGCGATTTGTAGCCATAAATCACGTGCCTAGGCACATGCGGAATGGTTTGCACTCCACCTGAGAGTCCTTGCGCCACGACCATGAATTTTCTGCTTGAGAAACCAAGAGCTTGATTAAAAAAAAAAATTGTTTGGAAAATTGGATTGCATGCGAGAATTTCTCGAACCTACAAGTGATTCAGCATATGCTGATTACGTTAGGATATGCCCAGGTCACAGGTGGTGGTGCCCCATTCCCCACGCTATGATAGGAGGGCAGAGGAAGACTAAAGAAAAAAGAACAGTGATGGAAAGTGTGCTTGGATCCCCCAATGATAAGACGGGGCTGTCTTTGTGGGGTGGAGGATCTGTGTGTGTGCGCATGTGCTTGCCTGTACAATATCATGCGTTTAAGTGTGTGTGTGTGCTGGGGTGGTGGTTGTGAAAGATTGGCTTGTGTATGTGTGGGAAGGTTGAGCATGCATGCCTAAAGGTGGGTCTAATGTGTGTGAGGGGGTGCAGGGAGGGGTTACATTTTGTGTGTGCTTGTGTTTGGGGGGGCAGGTTTAAGTGTGTGTCGTGGGGGAGTGACAGATGTGTGTACAGGGGGAGGGGGTTACAGATTGTGTGTATGTGTGCTGGGGGGGGTGGCAAAATCGGGATGCCCCGTCTGAGCGGTACAACACCTCAGAGAGTGAAATTCTCAGGTACTTTTAGGCCTTTCTCTCTTTCCTATTTTCAAAAGTTGTGAGGTATGTAAAGGGACCGTGGAGGTGGTATCAGTCACATGCTTTGCGGAAGTGATGTGCATTGGGGCATCCTTATTGGGGATGTCAACATTTCAGTGAGATGAACTGGTTGAGTGAGAGGAACTATTTTTTTTTCTTACTTTACAATTTTTGTGTATGTAAATGCATAAATTATGTATGTAGATCCTCCAACTGAAGGCAGGATCCCTCCCAGTTATTTACATAGTCCATTATGAACAGTTCTCAGGGTATCATAAGGGCTCAGCGAGTAACATTTAAAGTGGTTGTCCAGACTTGTCTTGTATACCCCACTGTAGAACCCATCCCCCAAGCAGATCTACTTACCAATCTTCCACCAACAGGAGACACAGGCAGTCGCTGTGCTTGGGTGTGTTGCAGTGTCCCCCCTAATAAGAGGCATGGAATTCAGATGTGTGGGCTGTGTGCAGTAGCCAGGTGTGGTATTGTGTGGGTCCCCCAGTTGACTTATTGCCCCCATCAGCAGATGCGTGAAAGCCTAGCTAAACAAACTATTCAACCAAGACTTTGTTCTTAGAATCTGAGCCACAAGTCTAAATGGATCCCCTTGCTTTCTGATGACTTTTGGTCCAGTCTAATATATTGAATTTACCAGCGTTTGTACTTACTACTATTCATTTTGTTTGTTTAATTTGTTCTTAATAACCTCATATACTTTACTACTAATGTACATGCTAAATGTACAGTAGCCCCCCACCCCCCAGGTCATAAAACTTAACACATTCTATAGGATGCATGGTGTATGCTAGCCATACTTGCGACAATCTCTCTTCAACTTAGTTGCAATCTTATCATAAATTAAGTCCAAAATTATTATTATTTATTATTTAAGTTTCATAAAGCGCCACCATCTTCCATGGCACTGTACAATGTGAAATTACAACCAGGGTAAAACAACTAACTTACAATACACAAATATATAGTGATGCTGAAATACAATAGGAGGGTTGGCCCTGCCTTTGCGGGCTTACAATCTAAGGGATTAGGGTGGAGACAAAAGGTAGGTCACAAATAGTATATACTTTGTATGATGGGAAGTGATCTGAAAGTGGACCAACACCCAGGATTTTGGGTGCCCCGCTGTGTGAAACCCCCCCGATCACCCTAAAAACTCACCTCTTCCCGCTCCCAGCGCCGATGGACAAGGGATTTGACAGCCGCTTGTCCGTGGCTCCTCCGCCGCCGCCTCCCGCGCGTCCCTCTTGACGCGTGCGCCCCCGCGCCGGCCATTCACAGACGGCCGGCGTGGGGGCGCGCACGTCTAGAGGGGCGCGAGGGAGGCGGCGGCGGCCGGCCGCCGCCGAAGCTAAGGTAAGGGGGTTTTGGGGGGTTTCAGGGGAGGTGATCGGCCCGGGAATCTTATAGATTCCCGGGCCGATCACCCGAGGGTGATGGTCCACTTTAAGTGGCTCGGGCTATCTGAATAGGTGGGTTTTGAGGGCACCCTTAAAAGTTTGTGGAGTGGCGGATTGTATGGGGAGGGCATTCCAGAGAAATGGGGCGGAGCATGTGAAGATCTTGACAAAAAGTGGGAGGAGGTGATTAAGGCTGAGGACAGGAGGATGTATTGGACAGAGTGGAGATTGCATCTGGGTTGCCATTTGTTGATAAGTGATGAAATGTAGGCAGGAGCCGGATTGTAGAGAGCATAGTATATTATGGTTAGTATTTTACATTGAATTCTCTCAGATACTGGCAGCCAGTGGAGGGACTGACACAGAGGAGCAGCACTAGAAATGCAAAAGGAGAGATGAAGAGTTGAGAAAAGACTGGAGAGGTGTCAGTCTGTTTGTTGGTAGACCACAAAGGTAATAGGTTTAGAGATGCGCAGGGCATGCACTATGGTTTTCGTGGTATCAGGTGAGAGGAAGGGGCAGATGCAGATGTTTTTGAGTTGGAGATGGCAGGAGGTGGCAAGTGATTGAATGTGAGGTGTGAATGAGACAGGAGTCCAGGCATTGGAAGTTGCAGGAATTTTGAGGTCAGTGACAGATATAGTTGGTGTGGAGGCAGTAGAAGAGTTTGATGGTGGGAAAACCACAAACTCAGTCTTGTCCAAGTTTAGTTTGAGGGAGCGAGATGACATGAATGAGGAGATAGCCGACAGTGAGGAACATGGGATAGGAGAGAAGAGGGATCTGGGCCAGAAAGGTAGATTTTAGTGTCATATGCATAGAAGTGGTATTCCAAGCCAAATGAGTTTATGAGCTGTCCAAGACCATAGATGTAGGCTTAGAGGAGAAACGGTCCAAGAACACAGCCTTGTGGTACACCAACTGACAGAAGGCAGGGAGAGGAAACTATGTTTAAGTGGGACACGATAAATGTGCGATTAGAAAGATAAGCGGGAAGTCATGAAAGTGCATGGCCTTGAATTCCTTAAGATGTCATAATTTGGAGTAGAAGAGGATGGTCCACTGTATTAAAAGCAGAAGATAGGTCATGGAGGATATGAATAGAGCAGTGGCCTTAAGATTTCTGTTAATAGATTGTTAATTACTTTGGTTACATTGTTACTTTGGTGATGGTGGTTTCAGAAGAGTGGTTGGAGCGGAATACAGATTAAAGGGGATCTAGTAAGGAGTTAGCAGATATAGCTCTGAACGTGCTGTTCCAGAAGTTTGGATGAAAAAGGAAGCAGTGAGATAGGTCGGTAACTGGTGAGGGCTGAAGAATGTGGCAAGCTGCTCAGCAGTTATTTGAGAGGTGGGAGGAGGAGGCAGTGGACGAAACATAGAGTTAATAGTTTTAAACAGTTGTTTGGGATCCCAGGCTGTGTAGACATGAGAGAGGTAAATTACACTTGCTTAGCGGATGAAAGAGCAGTCCGGAGTTAGGTGCTATCTAACAATCTCCCCTGGTACATCCTGATTTGGGATGCCCCTACAGTTAAAGATCAGGCATGAAGTTCTGTATTACTGGGGGGGGGGGGGGGACAAGAAATAGCTTTGCACCCCCATGAAGCAAGTCTCCTACTGGAGGATCTACAGCAGCTGCAAACAAGGCTGGATATTTCCTGCCCACCACTGGATCAAGCTCCAATATGAAAAAGTATCCATTTATTGCATGGTTTACTGATGGCAGGGTGGGTAGGTCTGCTTAACAATCAATAAACACCCATGAAAATCTATTATATGATTTTATGATAACAAACGTCTTAGCTGAAAGTGGACCAACACCCAGGATTTTGACTATCCTGGGTCTTGGTCCACTTCGGTGGGGCACCCCCGATCGGGGTGCCCCGCTGTGTGAAACCCCCCCAAACACCCGGAAAACTCACCTCTCCCCGCTCCCAGCGCCGACGGACAAGCGATCTGACAGCCGCTTGTCCGTGGCTCCTCCGCCGCCGCCTCCCGCGCGTCCCTCTTGACGCGCGCGCCCCCGCGCCGGCCATTCACAGACGGCCGGCGCGGGGGCGCGCACGCCTAGAGGGGCGCGAGGGAGGCGGCGGCGGCCGGCCGCCGCCGAAACTAAGGTAAGGGGGTTTGGGGTTTTTGGGGGGTTTTCACCCCGCGGGACATCCCGATCTCGGATGTCCCGCGGGGAGGGAGGTGATCGGCCCGGGAATCTTATAGATTCCCGGGCCGATCACCCGAGGGTGATGGTCCACTTGAAGACCAAGTGGCTGCTTTACAAGTATGTTCAATAGAGGCCCCAGCTGGCTCCGCCCAACACGTAGAGACACTTCTCCTAGAGTGAGCTCTAATCCTTCCAGGTACAAGGGATCCGTTATATGCAAAACTGATGTGCTTTTCATTCGACGGGCCAAGGTTGTCTTGGATACCCGATGGCCCTTCCTAGGACCTGAATGAAATTAATAAGCTATCTGCCTTTCTCCAATCCTTTGTTTGACAAAGGTATTCCAGAAGACATGCTCTGACATCCAATGATTTATCCACAGAATAATCTTTACTATCCGCTGACGGAAGAATAATTTCCTGTGTCCGATTAGGGTCAGAAGATATCTTCCGTAGGTAGCAGGGGTCCACCCTAAAACCACCAGATCCTGGAAAATCTGAAGAATGGGGTGATGGCAGGATAAAAAATGCATATTACTGATTCTGCGGGCTGAAGTAATTGCCACTAAAAATAGTACCTTCCATGTGAGAAATTTAATGGGCAAATCCAATACTGGTTCAAATGGAGTAGCCATTATGGCTGTCAAGACTCTAGCCAGATCCCACTGAGGCACTAGCTCTACATGGACTGGCCTAGAATGCCTAACAGCCTGAAGAAAACATCTGACCAACGAAAACAACAATAACTTCTTGTCCAAAAATACTGAAAGTGCCACCAGTTGGACTTCAGAGTACTGACACTGAGGCCCAAATTAACTCCCTCCTAGAGGAAATCAAGTATAACCGGAAGCAGATCTTCTGTTCTGAGTCTTCCATATTTTAAAGGTCTTACAGAATTTTAAATACATCTTCCTTGTCACCTCTTTCCTACTAGAGAGTAGGGTCTTGATAACATTGTCTGAAAAACCCTTTCTTAGAAGCATGGTGACTTCAGGGTCCACAGAGTCACAGAGTACTTGCCCCTGGGATAGCAGGTCCAGTCTCCCCGGAAGCTCCTAGGGCTCCTCTATGGACAGCTGTTTCAGTGTTGAGAACCAAGGTCTATTTGGCCACCAAGCTGGCTGAACAGATAACTTGCTGCAAACTATACAGACTGGAGGAAATGCATAGACCAGACCAAAGGGCCAATCGTATGCCAAGGCATCTATTTCCAGAGCCGGGTCGGAGGGATTTAGAGAAAAAAACTTCATCAGCTTGTGGTTCTTTCCAGATGCAAAAAGATCCACCTCCGGAGTTCCGGAGACACAAATTTGATTGAATACCTCCTGGTTCAGAGATCATTCTGCCTCCAACAGCGGAGAGGAAATAGAAAGTCCGCCACATGATTTAGGCACCCCTTCAGATGAATGGCTGTCAGAGATAACAGGTTCTGTTCTGCCCAAAGCAAAATGTCCCTTGCAGCTCTGTAATAGGGGAGATCTTGCCCGCCCCGTCGATTCAAATATGTCATTGTTGTTGCGTTATCTGCTCTGAACGTGATGACCCTTCAGTTGGGGTGAGAAGACGAAAAAGGCTTCCTTTACCGCTATTAACTCTCTTAGGTTTGATGATGACTGGCTCAGCCTATTGAACCATTTTCTATGTGCAGTAAAGAACCCGCAATGGGCCCCCCAATCCCATGAAGTGGCGTCGTATTTTCTCCTAGGGATCACTTCAAGCTAGACTGCTGACAAATCTGTTTTCGCACAGCCACCACCCCAGTGAGCTCTTTACCAGGTCGGAGATCTCTATCTATCTTCTAGGGATTCGTGAGACTTGTCCCAGGCAGGGCCGGATTATGAGGGGGGCACATGGGGCGCGAGCCCCAGGGCCTCCACCACTTGCCCTTCAAAGGGGGCCTCCACTACTTGCCCTTCAAAGGGGGTCTCCACCAACCTTTGGGTTGTGGTCTGGTCCAGGATGCTTTTCAGTCTTTGGCCTGACGGGCTGCGGGGCCAGCAATGAAGATATCAGTGGTAGTGGGGGCCCCCGTGCCTGGGCAAGCCTTTTTATGTTGCAACCTGCAGCCAAAGCCACCACAGGGCAGGAGGAGGGAGCAAAGTCGCCGTCAGCAAAGCTACAGTGATGGGTGCGTGCAGAGCCGTCACTGCACATGAGTCACCAAGCACAGCTGCTGGCAGGTCAATGCAGGGAATTGTTTTCTGCTGGACCAGCTGGGGGACTACACCCCCTCCCCCCAGAATGGCAAAGCAGGAGTTCCCAAGCAGCACGCACCTGCACAAGGGTGGCACCAGGGACTCGATCTGATGTTCCAGTAAGTAGGCAGGTGCAAGACAACCAGTTACTTGGCTGGAATATTATTTTAAAGGAAAAAAAATACTGTATGTGAGGCCTTCACCAGATTTTGTGCCCAGGGGCCCCACCACGCTTAATTCGGCCCTGGTCCCAGGTATGCAGCTGGAAGAGTCCTTGAATGTAGCTGACCCCACCTGACCACCGGGAAGGCTGAGGTCAAAACCCCCTCATAGCTTGACACACCAGGGCCGTCTGACTGGATCACAAAGATTGAACTACTTCCTAAAGGTCTTTATCTTTTGGGAAGGCAAGACAATATTCTAAAGGATCATATTGATCTCGAACCCTAGATAAGTCATAAAGCTAAAGACAAATTGAAATTGGAGTTTGGTCTCCTATTTTTAGTGCAAACCTCAGGAAAGTTTGAGCATAATGGCTCATTGGGACCTGCCAGTAGGCATCCTTCAGGTCGATTTAGACCATAAAGTAACCCGGCGGATTCCCTGCATACCAAGAGATTCCGCTTTTTGTTTTTAGTTGAGAATGAACCTGAATCCAGAATGTTCCTGATGGCCAGTCTTTCCTCCATTCCCCTTGGGAGAGGAGTAACAAAAAAACTTGTAGGAAGTGTCATTGCTTTTTAGAGCCGAACTGCTGGGTACCAAACAGGGTGGATCCTCTAAACCTGCCCCTCCTAGCAGAAGAGGAGGCACCTCTGTTTCCTCTGACTGACTCCCTGTTAAGAAAGGAAGATTTAAATGAGGATTGATAAGAAAATCTCTTATTCTTTAAGTCCTTTTTCTAAGAGGGAAAACTTTTGTTCTTGTAAGCTGACCTATCTAATACCTTCTCTAACTCTGGACCAAAAAGGAACTCCCCGCTAATGGGCATGGCGCACAGGCAAATCTTAATACCTGTGTCCCCTGACCAGGTACGTAGCCACAAGGTGGCTGGTGAACTGGTCAGGGCCATGGTTTGGGCCAAAAACCTTACCGATTCAGGTTTACCATCCGACAGAAAATAGGCTGCTGAAAAGAAGTAAGTACCGGCACTGTGAGGGGGGAGCCGTGTGGGGAGCACATTCCCAAATCTTCGCCAGGAAACCATCCTTAGTAAAAAGCGCCCGAGAATTAGGTCAGGGAAAGCAGATAATATCCCCTGGGGGCATCCCAGGTCCCTGGCAGTCTGCCTCCGGATCCAGGAAATGGGTCTGCCCTGCAGAGACTCACGGTGCCGGTACTTACCTAAACCCCTGGTTCAGGAGCTGGTGGTCTGGCTCCTACCCAAGACAGGAACATATAAACAACCAGTGGCTGGGAGGAGGAGCCAGAGCTTTATTTGTTACTGGTGTTCATGTGTTCCTATCTAGGGGTAGAGCCATTAGGTCTGAAGAGTATGCTACCCTGAGGATGTTTTGAGAAAACCTCCCTACCTCTGTACTATTTTTTCACTTAGCAGTTTGAAAAAAGTGCTGTGGGTCACCTGGAAAGATAAGATTTGGGGCAAAACATGGGGTTCAAACAGCATGGCATCCAAAATCCCCCCATAGAAAGGCAGACCACCACCCCTAGAGGTCAGGGATGGACGATTTACACTCCCCAGGGCATCCCAATTTAGGATGCCCCACTGTGTGAATTCCCCTTGGATCACTGAATAACTACTTTACTGGCACATGCACAGGCTGTGAGGCTCTCCAGCTGATGTGCACTCCTGTGCCAGTCCTACCAGAGTGGCACTTGATTAATTTAGAATAGATGGCTGGGTAACACAATGTATTCTCCATAGAGAATCTATACATGTGCCATGGGATTGATGGAAAGGTAAAGTTTTACAGTCATCCCCAGTGTTTTACACACAGGAGCATCCCAAATGAGACCAACCCTAGTGGTGCAAAAAAATAAAAGGGGGGGGGGGGGGGGTCAGCTGTCACAGATACGTTTGTGTCCCAGGAAATAACATCACACAGCTGAAACTTTTCATGGGTCAGGACTGATTTGCATGGGTCAGGACACAGCAGTGCACTTGAAAACTTTATGAGCAGACACACGCCTAGGCTAGCCACTCAGCCCTGTCACTTTTTGCTGTCTCTGAGCATAATTTTGCTTGGCAATGAATTCTGAATGTAACTGTTTGCCAGGCACCTCCCGCTGGTTGCTCTTTACTGCTACCACCAGCCATTCATGTATGCCAGTAGCCTGAGGCCCCTGCATGTGCCATGGGTTCAATTAAAATAGGTGATTGTATGGGTGACCAGCGGGGTTTCTCAAATCAGGATGCACACAGGGAGAGCTATAACTCAGCCCTGGAGTCTTTAGACACTAGAGCCAAGTTACCAGGGGTTTGGTCTGCTGTAAAATTTCAAGTTGTAAAAAGGACAAAGAGGATTTTTTTTTTTTTTAAGTAGACCAAAACCCATCGTGGTCCTGTATTATACAAGACTCCAGCCACTTATATGGCCACCTGATGTTCTCTCTGCATGTGCCATGGGTTCAATTAAAATAGGTGATTGTATGGGTGACCAGCGGGGTTTCTCAAATCAGGATGCACACAGGGAGAGCTACAACTCAGCCCTGGAGTCTTTAGACACTAGAGCCAAGTTACCAGGGGTTTGGTCTGCTGTAAAATTTCAAGTTGTAAAAAGGACAAAGAGGATTTTTTTTTTTTTTAAGTAGACCAAAACCCATCTTGGGTGGTCCTGTATTATACAAGACTCCAGCCACTTATATGGCCACCTGATTTTCTCTCCCCTGGGACGCCCTGCTGTGTGAAACCCCCTAGAATCCCTGATCCTAGTGCACGTGTGGGCCACTGTCGCCCTAATGCACGTGTGGGCCACTGTCGCACTACTCTACAAACTTTAGCCAGGTGTGTGCCCGCACCAGGCATTTGTGAATGGGCCACAAGGGAACGCACAACGTGTCGGGGAAACAGCGCTGGATCCCGGGTGAGGTAAGGTTGTTTTTTTGTAACCTCAATGGCAGGGAAGGGAGGAAGGACTTGTTTCTTTTTAATGCATCTGCAGGACACCTGCAAACAGAAAGTGCTCCCGGGCTTCCTGTTACTACGCACTGTCAGTTAGGTCAGATGAATCCAGGCAGCAGCATGACTGAGAGGCTGGGAAATGAAGCTCCAAAATGGCCGCTACCACTAGGTAATCTGTGAGGTGGCGTTTCAGCTTTGATTGTATGCAGGAGCAAATGTAAGTGCTGACAATGCTTCAGAATCATGCATGGGGCAAAGGAGTTTTGTAACTGTGCCAGGCTGTTGGTCCAGTTTAAGTTATTGATCATAATTAAATAAAGTCCCTAGACAGTCCCTTTAATGATCACAAGAAATAAAATCCTATGTGTGCATAAGCATTCAATGGGCATCTCTGTACAAATTAATGGTTCAAAAACAGCCAGACGGGTTTTCAAGTTCCCAACTAAGAGCGTGAAACCCTTTCAAAGGCCCTTAAACACAAGTGGATAGCTACCAATGAGGACGCGCCATTACACAATGCTAAGCGTTACCTTCCTGCAGCTTTACAAACAAGACATGCGCAATTACGCCAGGCACAGAGCTGTCAATAAAGTTTTGTTTCTTCAATAGAGGAAGCTGAGCGAGATTCCAGTCATTGGCTTATGAAAGCGTGCTCGCGGATAGACACCTAGCACAAACGTCCCCTGTGATTGGTCCTGGGCTTTTCACGCCGAAATTTTGTATGACGAGCGCCCTGCTCGCTTTCCTTCCGCTTCCGCCCCCGGGTCTTTCGTCATTTCCTCATCTCCGGAGAGGCGGCAGACATATTTGCTTCGGTTAGGAATGGCGAATAATAGCGCGGCGGCCCTCGCCGGGACCCCGCAGCCCGCTCAGACAGGAGGCGGTGGCGGAAATAAACCGACGCCCTCAGGCAAGCCCGGCAATGTGCTACCGCTATGGGGCAACGAGAAGACTATGAACCTCAATCCCATGATCCTCACCAACATCCTGTCCTCCCCTTACTTCAAAGTGCAGCTGTACGAGCTAAAGACCTACCATGAGGTGGTGGACGAGATCTACTTCAAGGTGAGCCCTTGCCTGTGCCTCCGTATGGGTCACCATATGGATGTGGAGGGGGACCCTAGAGGCCTCACTGCCCCTACTTGCAGACCACATGGCTCGTGTCTTCCTTTTTTAGCTGGATCTGATTTAAAGCAGACCTAAAGTCTAACAAGACTTCCCAACTACCTAACACTCTCCCTCCGGCTATCTCATAGTATCAGCACAGGTGGAACTTGTTCATCACAGCTGCTTGTGTGTTCTCCTCTATGCGTGTAACTGTTTGCACCATGATTTGGTGTGCCCCGCTGTGAAACCCTGCCGCTGTCCACTAAACTCCGCTTTCTCCAACCGTGCATGCACATCAGCCTCTCCAGACTTGTGTATATAAATGTGTGGCTGGAGATGGAATCCCCAGCCGCACACATCGGTGGCATGAGGGATCACTCGCATCCTTAATGGCCCACTGAGAAAAATCCATATAAATATGCTGGATGGTGGTAGGAGGCTCCACTTATACACCCGACATCTGGAAATATCCAGCCAGGCTTGTTTCTTTTATTTTAATGGATGGAAGAGGAAACCAGGGGTGACAGGTCTGTCACCCCTCAGACTAAACCTGTCATTCCTGGATTTTATTCCTACCATGTGAGAATAAACCACAAGCTTGACGGTAGTTTTGTTCAGTTCGCGTGTATAAGTGATCCCTCTTCTCATTAGCCGACATGTTTATATGGATTTTTAACATGGCACAGTTTTGCAATAGTGCTCCTTTAACACTTTGAGTGCCAGCCTACCTAGATTTTTTGTCACACTCTGTTGCCAGACTACTTTTCACGTTTTTGCGCTACACATGTTCAACCTTGATTTTTGAAGGGATTTCCAGGGATTTTCCAGGAAAATTATATATTTTTTTTCAGCAGAGTCTGGGCTTCAACATGAAATGTCTTGTTTGGCCTTTTTTTAGTATATTCTCAATTTTGGGTGAAATATGTGCAAAACAATAAAAATCTTTTTTTTGTGATAAAAATGTAAGTTTGTTAATAAAATATTATTGCGTGTGAAAGCCCTATTTCTCCTGGTTACAACGGTACCACATATGTATTGGTATACACCCTTTTCTGTCCAGGAAACTCCCCCAAACTGAAACGGCAGTTTAGGAGATT
Organism: Gastrophryne carolinensis; assembly: GCA_027917425.1. Classification (NCBI taxonomy): domain Eukaryota; kingdom Metazoa; phylum Chordata; class Amphibia; order Anura; family Microhylidae; genus Gastrophryne; species Gastrophryne carolinensis. The sequence goes on from CM051235.1 coordinate 350,566,322, forward strand.
ACAGATAGGATACAACTATGCAATATGATTGCATAGTTGTAAGGGGTTAACTTAAATTAAAAAAAAGACGTAGGGTCCCCCTTACCCAGCATTACCAACCTGGACCAGCTATGGGGGCTTGTAGAACAGGGCGCAGGGGCCAGCGTTGGTGGTCCCTGGCCCTGCAGGCTACTAGCCTACATGGCCACTAAGTGGCCCGGGCCCTTCTGCCCCCCCTGGCCGTTGGGGAGGCAGGTAATGGGGGGGGCTGGGGGTTATGGCAAGTCACCCGCTAGCGGCAGTTGACTGCCAGCCCCAGAGCCTTGTGAACTGGTATAAGGGGTCTCATGGACTATATACTTACCTCTGATCCCTTGTTCTGCGCCGCTGCAGATGACACTTGTTGGTAGTGATCGGAGCAGGGAGGGTGGGAGGCAGAAGTGCCAGCCTACCTGGAGTTTTTGTCACCCTTTGTTGCCAGACTATTTTGCACTATTATGCGCTCCCCATGTTAAAATGTGATTTTTGACGGGATTTCCCAGGAAAATTATATACTGTTTTTTTCAGCAGTCTGGGCTTTAACATGAAATGTCTTTTCATTTATTCTAAGTATGTCACACACCCCGCTTCAAGATATTCATAACCAGTGGGTAATACTGACCTGTAGAGGGCGATCTGCAGAGATGATTGGAGGAAAGAAAGCCCCTCCCGGTCCATAAGTACCTGGGACCTCCCACTCATTACCCAGTCTTCATCTCTGCAGACGGCGAGCAAGCAGAAGATGTCTCCTCCTTGCACAGGGGGTTTTCAAGGTAGCCGGGATTACTCCCGGCCAGTATTATTTATTTCCGTTCGGACTCATTCTTTCCCCTTATGACCACTGTATATTTGCATGCCTCCTAGTCTTGACTGCTGTCCGGGCGAAGGTATATTAGCACCACAGGTGCTCAGGAGCTATGCTCCGCCGCGAGACCCTATATAGAGGGTAGGCGGTTATACCGGGTTGGTGACCCCGGTTTGGGATGCCCTGTCCACGGGAGAATTTTTTCCAAATTGGCCTATCCCCACCTTCCTAGCTTGGGTCGGGGGTCCTCTCCTCAGCGTTAGGTTATTAATGATGTGGAGTGTCTGGAAGTAATCCCTCAATGAATTGGTTGCACTGTTTATTTATTTGTGGGGTGTGGTGGGACTGTATACTAAATGGCAGTTTTTTTGGGGGACTTCACTTTACTTTCTTTCCATTGCCGCCGCGGCGCTACCTTTACCTCAGAAGGCGGAGGGGAGGTTTTCTCCCCTCACGCTCTTCTGTTGGGGGCGGGGCCGGGCCTTCAGCGTGAGGCCGCGGCCCGCGCCCTTTATGCCCAGAGCCTGATGTAGCGCGGCTCCGCATGCTTTGCGGGTCGCTACCGCCTTTTTTATATTTGCCCGGTGCCGCGGGAGGCCGCGACACCGGCTCGCGGGGTGACACAGCGGAGGGGAGCTTCTCCCCTCACACGTTTGGGGACGGGGCCGGACTTGCAGCGCGTCGCCGCGGCCCGCCCCCTCTAGTTCCCAGCGCCGCTGAGGAACTTGCTCCTCCTGACTGACTTGCGAAGGGGGCGGAGCCGGTCAAGCGCGCTGGCCACGCCCCCCTTCGTCGTCTCCTGCTCTGCTCTGCTTTTACCTCAGACTGTGGACACAGCGTTGTTGGATCCCGGAGGCACTGTGAGTGGCCCTGCGGGCCTTTTCCTCCCCTTCTTTGATTCTTTATACAGCATAATGTTTCTCATTGTGGTTTTCTGTATTTTTTAGGTGGAATCTTCAGGGATATTTAGGTTTTCTCCCGGTCCTAGGGTACCTGGGTACTTTAACTATATTTTACAAATCCTCCCACTTGGACACTATAAGGGCATCCCGGGTTGCTTAATAGCGTAATTCCCTCGGTCATAGCGACTTACTCAAGTTCACCTTATGGAGGCATCCCAGGATTCCGGGCTCCCCTCGGGAAGATCCCGGAGGTGTTTGGGTTGTGGGGTATCTCTAACTGGGGATGATTTCTTCCTATGTATATCATGTGCACAGCAGACTATTACACGGCAGTCCGGACCCCAGGCTTCTGGGTCAGCGCCGCCGGCTTCATCCCCTCCCATTTTGACCCGTGCCCCTTGTGACGTTGTCATGGGGGGGCAGTCGCAATCTGATGTGTGTGCCAGATTGGCCAATTATTGAAAAATTTATTTCTTCTGCGGTCGCCAAGAAGGCACTAAGAGAAAGCATTTGTCAGGATTGGTCGGATTATTCCCCTCCGGAGGAAGGGGAGTTATTTGAGGATTCAGATAATTCTGATGATCAGCAAATTGTTGGCGCTGATTCCAAACGGGGGTCAGGGATTTCCTCGGATACTCCTAATGTTCTGACTCAGATGTTTGAGGTTCTGGCTATCTCGCCTCTGGCGGCGGTTCCTCAACAACAAGGGGAGTTTTATGAGGAATCCAGGCCGCGTTTGGAATTTCCTAATCAAAAGCATTTTGATAATATTATTTCTAAGGAATGGGAGAGGCCGGCTCGGCTCCCAGGCATTCCTCAGAGTTGGGATAAAAGAGATCCCTTCCCCGTGGATACGGTTAAGCACTGGGCGTCCCCCCCCCCCCCGCGAGGTGGACGCCCCAATTTTGGGGTTATCCAACTCAGCCGTTTTGAATAACCCGTTTTGAATAACCCTTATTGATCCTCTCTTAAAGATGGTGAGGATAAACGCATTGACCAGATGGCTTGTCATGGTTTTGCCAGTATTGGGGCAGGCATACGGCCTGTTTGTGCCTCATCGCTGTTGGTGGTGGCTACTAGAAAGGTGGTCAGGGACTTGTTATCCTCTTCCGGTTTGGATCCGGACAGTGACGAATTTCTTGGACTAAAACAATGTGAGGTGTTTTTGTCCTTCATGTTAGCCGCGTTGGATGATTCCTTGATGATGAGTAGCAGAGCCTCTGCTCTAATGGTGACTATCAGACGTTCAATTTGGTTGCGCCAGTGGGCGGCTGATTTTTGGATCAAAAAAGTCACTGACGTCTCTTCCCTTCGTTGGGTTACGGCTTTTTGGAGACAAATTGGACTCCGTAGCCAAAGGTGGTAAACTACCTCAACGCAAGAAGCAACGACGCCCCTTTCGAGGAGCGACTTCCTTCAATCCTTCCTTTCGGGGATCCAGAGCTGGAAGAGGTTTTGCCTTTCCTTCTACTAGAGGAGATTCCTGGAATAGGGGCAGGGTTCGTGCCCGTTCAGGATACAATTGGGGCTCTAAACCCAAACCCGCGGCCAAGCCCGCTCAACCATCATGGGGCGCCCTCACCCGTGCGGGTGGGGGGATGACTGCGACACTTTGCCCAGGTCTGGATTCGGGAGGTCTCGGACAAGTGGATCCGGGAAGTGGTGTCTTCCGGCTACAAGCTGGAGTTCGAGTCCCGCCCCCCCGCGCGTTTCTTCAGGTCTCGGGTGTCCCCGGACGCACTGGTTGCGCAGCAGCTGCGGTATCGAGTCTTCTGGAAATGGCTGTCATTTGCCCAGTGCCCCCATTAGACCGGGGTTGGGGTTTTTATTCAAATCTGTTCACGGTCCCCAAGAAGGATGGTTCCGTCCGGCCCATCCTGGACCTAAAGATACTCAACAGGTTTGTCAGGCTGCGAAAATTTCGCATGGAAACGTTGCGTTCTGCTATCCACTCTCTTCGTCAGGGGGACTTCATGACGTCCATAGACATCCAGGACGCTTACCTCCATGTTCCCATTTTTCCCGCACACCAGAGGTTTCTAAGGTTCGCGGTGGAGGATCGGCACTTTCAGTTTGTAGCTCTTCCCTTCGGTCTCACCACAGCTCCAAGGGTTTTCACCAAGGTGCTTGCTGGGGTGATGGCTCTACTCAGAGCGCAGGGGATTCGCATAGTGCCATATCTGGACGATCTCCTCATCATGGCATCGTCATTCAGCCAAGCGGAATTGGACACCAGGACGGTAATATCCACTCTGGAGAGGTTCGGATGGGTGATCAACTACCCCAAGTCCTCCCTCTACCCGTCCAAGATAATTTCCTTTCTGGGAATGTCTCTGGATACAGATCAGGCCAGAGTGTTCCTTCCTCAGTCCAAGGTTCTTTTGATTCAGGAGTTGATTCGGTTGCTCATGTCCATTCCTCGGCCGTCCATCCGGCTAGGGATGAGACTGGTGGGGTTGATGGTGGCCTCCTTTGAGGCAGTCCCCTTTGCTCAGTTTCACACAAGGACGCTACAGCTCCATCTGTTGTCGGTCTGGGACAGGTCTCCTCACTCCCTGGATCAATTCTTTCTGATGTCTCCCCGAGTTCGCCGCTCGCTTTGGTGGTGGCTGAACTCAGACAATCTGCGGAGGGGCAGATCCTTTCAGACCCCTCATTGGGAGGTGGTCACCACGGATGCCAGCCTCTCAGGATGGGGGGGCTTCTGGAAGGATCTGCAATTTCAGGGTCTGTGGGGACCCCTGGGAGCCCACGAGCCTATCAATGTTCTGGAATTGAGAGCCATCAGGATGGTTCTTTGTCATTTGACTCATCAACTGCGGGACTTGCCGGTTCAGGTCCGGTCGGACAATCGGACGGCGGTTGCCTACATCAATCACCAGGGAGGGACTCGCAGCAGGAGTGCCCTCAGGGAGGTGTCTCTGATTCTGGACTGGGCGGAGAGTCACGTTCCGTGCATCTCGGCGGTCTACATCCCGGGAGTGGAGAACACGGGAGGCGGACTCTCTGAGCAGGTTGTCAGCCCGCAAAGGGGAGTGGTCTCTCAATCCCAAGGTTTTTCACACAATTTGTCGCAGGTGGGGGTCACCGGTGGTGGACCTCTTTGCCTCCCGTCACAATCACAAACTTCCGTCATTCGTGTCTCTGGCGAAGGACCCTCTGGCTCTGGCAACGGATGCCATGTCTCTGAACTGGAGGGATCTGGGTTTTCTGTACCTGTTCCCTCCGTTTCCCATGGTGGCCAGAGTAGTGCGCAAGCTGGTTCTGGAGGGAGCGTCGGCAATTCTGGTGGCCCCAAGGTGGCCAAGACAGGTCTGGTTCGCAGACGTGGTAAGGTTAGCAGAAGATCAGTTCGCTCTGCCCCTGCTGCCAGATCTACTTACACAGGGTCATCTTCGTTACCCCAATTTACCAACGCTGGCTTTGACGGCGTGGCTGCTGAAACCTCCATCTTGAAGGAGGAAGGTCTTTCTGACGCTGTGATTCGGACTCTTATTAGCGCTAGGAAGCGGTCTTCTTCATCTGTGTACTATAGGACTTGGAGGTCTTATATTGATTGGTGTGAGACTAGGGCTCTCCCTTGTAGGGAATTCTCTATTTCTAGAATTTTGGAGTTCCTGCAGCATGGTTTGGATCTGGGACTCCAGCTCAGTACTCTGAAGGGGCACCTATGCGCACCTTGCAGTTTTTCCACAAAAACAACCCTTTACATTTGGAATACCCCCAACAAACTATATGTTCTCTGGAAGTACACACCTCAAGCTTCCTAGGTGTACCAGGCTTGTTGATGTGGCCATAGTTTTCTGGAAGTAATCCCTTAATGTATTCTTTGGCTGCAAAGAGTTTCCCTAAAAAAAAAAAAATAAAAAATAAAAAAAAAAACTATGTGCAAACAAGAAAAAACAAGTTTAATCTGAAAAAGCAACATCCCCCGAACAGAACGATACGCAACATGCATTGCTACTGTCAAGGGAAGAGTTGCCAAACACCCCAAAGTAAAGCATGTGCGTAACAGTGATTTTACTTGAAAATTTCAGCTCTGCAGACAAAGTGCGCACCTTGCGATTTTTCAGCCAAAACAACCCTTTACATTTGGAATATCCCCCATAAACCATATATTCCCTGAAAGTACACGTGTTAAGCTTTCTAAGAGTACACAGCTTGTTGTAGTGGGCTCATCTTTCTGGAATTAATCCCTCAAAGAATTCTTTGGTTGCGCAGGGTTTCCCTAAAAAATGTATAAAAAAGCTGAATAAAAAACACCTTTTCCTAAAATATAAATATGCAAACCAGAAAAAACAAGCTGTCTGAAAGTGCAAGAACCGAACAGAACAATACCCAACATGCATAGCTACTTTTAACCCTTTTAATTGCCAGCCTACTTGACATTTTGTCACCCTCTGACAGGTCATTTTTCCCCATTTTGCGCCATGTTTTGCGTCACTTTTGCTGGAATTATCAGGAAATTTATATATATATTTTTTGCAGCAGAGTTTAGGCTTTAACATGAAATGTCTTGTTTGTAAATTTTATTTTGTTTTTTTACAATGTTAAGTAAAAAAAATATAATTTTTTTTTTTTTTTTTTTTTTTTTAGAAAATTGACTCCTTTATTTTAAATAAAAAATGTATTTTTATTAAAGAAAACCATATTGCATGTGAGCCCCATTTCTACCGATTTAGAACGGTATCACATATTTATCAGTAGCCCCCCGTTCCTGCCCAGGAGACCCCCCCCCCCTAACTAAAACAAGTACTTTATAACATTTACAAATAAAATACAACTACCATCCACACTACAAAGGGTTAAATCGAGAAAAAAAGACGGGGGGGGGCATTTTTTTTGGGGGGGGGGGATTTTTAAGGGTTAAAAACCCTTAAAAATGAAAAAAAATTGACATGGGGTCCCCCTTACCCAAAGTAACCAGCCCAGGACCAGCTATGCAGGGCTTGTAGAAACAGGGCGCAGGGGCCAGCTTTTGTGGCCCCTGGCCCTGCAGGCTGCAAGCCCGCGTAGTCCGTGGCCACTGGCTCTTCTGCCCCCCCCCCCTTTGGGGAGGCAGGTAATGGGGGTTAATGGCAAGTCACCCCCTCCTGAAGACGGGGGGGGGGGGGGATCGGATGCCTGCCCCCCCCTCCCCCAGGAAAAGGAGACCCGCAGCTTCACACAGATACCAGAGGTAAGTTTTTCTATTTTTAAACTAGCAGGGGGAAATGCCAGGCACGTAGTTTCTACGTGCTTGGCGCTTAACGGTAGGAGAAGCAACCACGTAGAAACTACGTGCTTGGCTTTTAAAGGGTTAAAGGAGCACTATCGTACAATTGTATATTAAAAATCCATATAAATGCATCAACTAATGAGGGGAGAGGCCACTTATACACCCAAACTGAATAAAATTCCCGCCAAGCTTGTGCATGTCTTCTCCTGGAAGGAATAAAATCCAGGGGTGAGAAAACCTGACGCCCCTGATGTCGTCTTCCTTCTATTAAAATATAAAACAAGTCTGCGTGAATATTTCTTGATGCCAATTGTGCTCCCGCAGCCCGAGTTTGTGAAAGCGGCGGGTGTCTATTGAAACCAATGGTGACCTCCATAAATAGAAGTTAACTGGTTTACAGAAGCTCCCATTGTTTTCAATGAGAGCTGGCCATACCCAGGCTACACCCCTAGCCAGAACCAGTGCCTATGGGAGCAGTAGTCAGATAAGCTGCTCTTTATGTCTGCCCTATTAAAGTGGACCAACACCCAGGATTTTGACTATCCTGGGTCTTGGTCCACTTCGATGGGGCACCCCGGATCAGGGTGCCCCGCTGTGTGAAACCCCCCCGATCACCCAAAAAACTCACCCCTCCCAGCGCTGACGGACAAGCGGTTTGACAGCCGCGGACAAGCGGCTCCTCCGCTGCCTCCCGCGTGTCATCGACACGCGCCCGCGCCGGCCATTCACAGAAGGCGGGCGCGCGCACGTCTAGAGGGGCGCGAGGGAGGCGGCGGCGGTAGACAAGGTAAGGGGATTTGGGGTGTTTGGGGGGGGTTTCACCCTGCGGGACATCCCGGGCCGATCACTGGAGGGTGATGGTCCACTTTAAATTGGGAGCTCTGTGATTAGTTTGTTTTGATTCAAGATAATTGAAGCTGCTCTTTAGTTCTGGCTTTCCTCTAGGAAGGCAAAAACAATTTTGTCCCTTTTTTTTAACCCTTTTGTTGCCAAGCACGTAACACCTACGTGCTGGCTTGGCTGGGCCTTAAGTGCCAAGCACGTAGGTGTTACGTGCTTGACTTTCCTCGCTTCTAGTTTAAAAAATAAAAATCAAAAATACTCACCTGACCCCTTGTTGGATCCGGCCGGGTCTCCTCTTTAATTTGGTGCCATCCGATCCCCCGTGGGGGGTCGGATGGCTCCAGGAGAGCCCCTGGAATAGGCCGCCCCCCCCCCCCCCCCCGCTTCTGCAGCAGCAGCTGCTAACTGTAAAAAAAAAAAAAAAAAAATAAAAATGACATTCACTTACCTGTGTGTGCGCTGGCTCCCGCTGTCCCTCCTCTTCACCTGGGGGGCCTCCGATCCCCCCCCCAGGACTTACCGATCTTCAGGAGAGAGCCTGGGAGGCTCTCTCCTCTCTTCTTCTCGATGGCGGCCGCCATCTTGCCTCTAAGCCCCGCCCCCTTGGGGGCGGGGCTTATGACATCATCCCGGTCCCGATCACCGGCTTCAGCTTTCTCAGCTTCTCAGATGCCGGTGATCGGTGCCCTGGAAGGAGGTGACAGGAGATCCTCTGATCTCCTGCCTTCTCCTTCTCTGGATGCCGATCACAGGCATCTGTCAGCTGAGCGGCGAGGGACAAGAGCTTGCAATCGAAGGTAAGTACAGTTAAAAAATTTTTTTTTTTTTTTGAATAAAATACTTTTTATTATTGTGTGGTGGTTTTTTTAACAGTTAACCATTTGTGAGCTGGTAAGGGGTCCATGAGACCCCTTATACCAGTTCACAAGGCTGGGGGGGTGGCAAGTCACCTGCCCTAGCGGGTGACTTGCCATTAACCCCCGCACCCCCATTACCTGCCTCCCCAAAGGCCAGGGGGGGGCAGAAGAGCCCGGGCCCACATAGGCTATGTGGGCTCATAGGCTGCAGGGTGGGGGGGCCACCAAAGCTGGCCCCCCCACTCTGTGCCTACAAGCCCCCATAGCTGGTCCCGGGCTGGTTACTTTGGGTAAGGGGGACCCCATGTCATTTTTTTTTTTTGGATTTTTAAGGGTTTTTAACCCTTAAAAATCCAAAAAAATGGGGTCTCCCTCCCCGGGAAGGGGGGGACCCTATGTCATTTTTTTTTTTTTAATTAACCATTTGTCATCCAGCAGCTATAAAAGGCTTCTGGGCAGGAAAGGGTGTCTACCTATACATATGTGGTATCGCTGTAACCGGGAGAAATTGGGGTTTCTCACGCAATAAGATTTTATTGACAAACTTACATTTTTTATTACAAAAAAACTCTACAAATTGTAAAAAAATATATTTTTTTTAATTTTTTTCACACATTTCACCCAAAAATGTTGAGAATACACCTAAAAAATACAAACAAGACATTTCATGTTAAAGCCCAGACTCTGTTGAAAAAAACAATATATAATTTTCCTGGGAAATCCCTGGAAATCCTTTCAAAAATGACAGTTGAACATGTGTAGCGCAAAACAGTGAAACTCAGTCTGGCAACAGGGAGTGGCAAATGCTGCAGGTAGGCTGGCAGCGAAAGGGTTAAGGCCGGTCTCCAACCTTTCCTATTATGAGACCAACGTTCAGCACTGAACAATTTATGGGATTTACATTCATTATGAATGGATCATAGCCATATAACTAGTATAGGACAATAAACCGTTGCAAACTGTTCCTAGGTACTTGAGAATTTGACAGTTCAGTAAGCATGAAGCCCCCCCCCCCCCCCCCAGCCCTTGCAAATGTAAAACATAGGGCACAACTCTTCCACCTAGAGGGGCAATGGGGAAGAGTACAGTGCTGGAAATATCCAGGTCTGGCACATTTCTCTGCCTATCCATCTTTGCATCTCCGTGCAGGACAATGCCCATTCCCAAATGGCTTGTGAGCCACATGCGCCGGTGATCTTACCTGATCCTGGCGGTTCAACGTGTTCTCCACTGATGCCGCATCCCTTGTTTCTCTTCGGCGCCCAGCCATTCAGAAAGGAGGCGCTCATGCCCAAAGAGCGTGCTGAGGCAGTGGAAAAGCCCGGATTTCTTTTGAAAACCAGGCCACTGTCTGGCTGCTCCGGGTGGGGAAGGCAGCGGATTAGTGGTGGGTGAAAAATAATCATATTTGAGAAATATAGAAATGCAACCAATTGTATTACTTTCCCGTTTTTCAGTAGTTTAATGTTACCAGTAACTGTAAATAGGAAGAAAATGGTGTGCGTCATGTCATATTTTGAATTGTGCTGCTGCCTACACATTTTTCTAATCTTCTTCAGTGCCAGATGGTTTAATTGATATTCAGAAATACTGACTTGCCCGTTTTTGTGTATACAATGTACTTCTTGGCATAAGTGTTTGATATAAATGAAACTGCTCACCTGTAATGTTATAATGAACAAAAGGGGAGTGGCAGCTGCTCAGACCATTTTATAACTAACCTGGGAGGTGCAAGTCAGCAGGACAATTGGGTTACTAAAGACTTAAAGGAGCCGCAGCACTCAACCCTGTTAGCTTGCAGACCAACCTATAATCTGTCTCTAAATCTGGTAAAAACAGAGGCTCGGTCACACCCACATCTGCAGAAGTATGCTAAGCTGCACCACCACGCCAAGGTGCCTCTATGGGTGCAGTCCTAACTTCTAATCTGTAATGTTATAATGCATCTTTAAATTGTTCCTATGTCCTCTGATTCATTTAGGGTTTTCACTCGGCACCCCCAGAAAATCATGTGTTGATCACTTTTTTCAAATTGTCAAACTATTTTCTGGCCTGTCGGCGTTGCATTTAGGAGCATGCATGGTTTGCTTGGGTAAAGAAACAACACAGTTGCAATGTGCATGGGGTGGCAGTAATGATCCTTCAGCTGGTTGTTGGATCAGGATTCTGTGACTGCTGTTGAATGGCAATTCAAACCTCACTAATAGTGAGTATATTTGGCGCACTATTCAAAAGCTATTCTTCCCAACACATACGCACTTTTTATCACATTCAGCATCTTGGCTGGCTCCAATCTCCTGGGACTAGTAGGTTTCCAGTCACCTGCTCAATCAGCGTTACAGTTCAGATTGGAATCCTGTGAGATTCCCACCAGACAAATGCTCCTGGACTAATAAAAGTCTCATCACTAATACATTTGTTTCAACATTCCCTGCTGAAGCCTATGATAAAGTGAAATCTGGAAAAGGACCTTGCTGGCTGCTAGCAGTCATATGGGGTGTGCTGCTTATTTGACCGGAGGGTCCTCATAAGTTTGCAGTAAATTTCCTCGCCAGTTGTTCCAGATTTAGCTTATTCATATACTGTCTGCCTTTAATATTAAGTTATATTTAAGGTTATTTATATATATATTTATAAACGCCATCTTTTTACTTTTAGGTAACTCATGTTGAACCTTGGGAAAAGGGCAGTCGAAAAACTGCTGGGCAAACAGGGATGTGCGGAGGGGTAAGTACAAGTACGTGCCTCTTCACTTTTGTTGTTTTCATTACCTCTGGAATAAATGTCTTCATAATTGATTGCTTTGGTAATTTTGAACAAATTTCTAGTTTTCTGCAAAGTAGTGTGCACCTAAAAAGCAAGAACAGCTACCCCTAGACAAGGAGGGTCATTGCTGACCTACAACTGCTCTCGTGCAGTCCCGGCATCTTGGTGATCCCAGAGCTTTGGTCTCTCCCGCTGTCTACAGCAGCGTATGGGGCCTGATTGAGGTGTTTATAGAGAATAAACTGTTGCCCTAAACTGTAGCCCTTGGAGCATTATAGGAGCCGCTGCTAAAAGGCGACTTTTCTTTTGGGCCTACCTTCTGCATTTTAGCCATTCTTTGTTGCTTGTACGGGGTGTTGGTTGGTTACTCGCCTTTGGCCTCATCCATTGTACCAGAAGCCAGTCAGGACTTGATATGGATCTTGCTAATGGAAGAGAGATCTTGGCGAGGCGTCATGAGCAATGCATAGAAGTAGACCCAGACTAACCCTTTTATTTGCTTGCTGCCCTAAAAGAACCTCCATTGTATTAAAATGTAGTCCTTGTCAGCAATGCAGGTTTTGTACTGTATTTAGTAGTATAAATGGTACAAAAAGTATGCAAAATTGGTATTCGGGCTGGACGAGGTAAAATGCTTTGTAACCGATGGCTTTGTTTTGTTTTTCTGTATAGGTACGAGGAGTTGGTACAGGAGGTATTGTATCAACTGCTTTCTGTCTGCTCTATAAGCTGTTCACGTTAAAGCTGACCAGAAAGCAAGTAATGGGTCTGATCACACACACAGACTCTCCATACATCAGAGCACTTGGTTTCATGTACATAAGGTAGGTACTCTAATAATCAGTCATTCGGCTGTCAGTATTGCTGTTTGTGTGTACACTGCATGTCATTTGGCAGATCACGGTCGGGGATGCGGCTGCATGTGCTCCCTATTCAAGTCAATGAGAGCCACCCGCCGAATGATGTAGTCACAGCTGGCGGCTCACATTGGACTAGAGCTTGCGCATGCCCCATGGGATCGTGGAAAAGTTAGTTTTTATGGGTTACTGTGGAGTTTCACTCAGTCAAATTCCTGGGTTTTGTTTGGCTTTAATGCTGGCCATAATGTTGAGTAGGAACAATATCTGGGATTTTTGTTACTCCTCCCTTGGTCATTGTAATTTTGAATGCCCCGCTGTTTGAAATCCCACAGATCGTGTTTAATTGCCTCACGGCCATCCCATGCCTTTTGCCAACAACCAGCAAATCAGATTTACAAGTTGCCCATTCATCTATCCATCTAGTTTTCTAGGGATTCTGAATGGTAGTCTAGCTACTGGTTGCTCCACCTTAGCTGTGTGTACCTGCGTCTGCCATTTAGAAATGACTGGCGAGAGTATGCACATCAGCTGTAGGGAAGCCAGGATTGCTGTTGTTTCCTAAGTATGTACAGTGGGATTGCTGGTGAGTGAAATAAGACAATCTGTGGAATGTCCCATGGACAGAAAATCGGTGGGGCCTGGAGTCATTTAGTTCCTAGGGTTAACATTTCTCTGAATTACTTAGGCAGGCATGCATTGCTAGATACTACAAGTGCTCCCTTGTATTACATAGCCATTCATTTTTATTGTCTACTGGGTGTAAATTTTCACCTGGCTCTGAATCGGCCCCCAAGGTTGACAATGAAAGACAATGACTGTTTTCCCTTCTAAAAAAGAGTAAGAATTCTCACCTTGCTCTGGCTTGACCCCCATCCCCCAATATGTGTCCCATTTTCCATTTCTCCAGGACAAAGGCTGGGTGGGGGGGGGGGGGGCAGACCTACCGTTTATTCTTCTGCAGAACTCGAATGTTACCTTCTTCTTTTATGGATCTTAAAACCATGCCCCCAATTGTTACATAAATGTATTTCCGTTACAGGTACACTCAACCTCCTACAGATTTATGGGACTGGTATGAAGATTTTCTTGATGACGAAGAGGTATGTCATCAAGGGTAATTCACCTTTCATTGTTATGTTTTCTCTGGCCTGTCGTGATACAATCCTATTCTGTGCATTTAATGCTTTTTATGCTGGGATGCTTGCCATGCATGGGGTAAAAATAAAGCTAGGCTTAAGTTTTTTTTTTTTTATGACAGGTCAGCAGCAAATGATTGTAGCCTGTTGGATCTGCATTCTTGGGTTGAAATGACTTATGATATGGTAGCAGAAAATGGTGCTCTTAAGTAAATGAAGTCTATCAAATGTAGGCGTTTCCTAATAATAAAAAGCTATGTTTGCCGATTTTTCTAGTTCCTAGTTGTTACTTTGGCTCTTACCTGATCGCCAGATCGAGTCCCACAACCCCCGGGCCCTATCATCCTCCATCTGCCTTAATGAAAGCGGGCCATGAAACCCACAAGATCCCATTTCTTTTTTTCAGTCAATCCTTGTTGGATCAATGTGGTAAAGCTCATCCGCCCTCAGGAACCCTGATTAAGACAGTGAATTGTCCTTTGCCCCAGAAGTCCTTGCTATAAAACTTTTTTTTTTTTTTAATTGGGCATGTCTGCCTGGCCCCTTACTAGTAGGTGCAGCTGCAGGCAATAATTACAACTGTAACTTAGCAGGCGGGCCTGTCTTCCTGTGAAATGAATAGAAATCTGTTTAGGCTGGGATCCCACCTTTTTTACTGTTGTCGGCCAACTACTGCAATGAATTTACTACTTTGCCTTTTAGTAATGTTGAAAAGGCCCCAGCATGTTTTTGATGAAGTTAGACTGGGTAAAGGAGGTTATAATGAAACAAATTTACTTGGTTATCCTTTTTCTCAGTGGTAACACAATATTTCTACTGTATAACAAATGTTCATATCCCCAAATGTTATGTAGTGTTTATTTCTTAAAGCTAATCTGCTCTTTTCTCCTCTAGATCTTTGTGCTGCAACATTTAAATTGGGCGAAATAATTCTGAACACATGCATGTGTGTGAGTGAAAGACGTTTTACCTAAAGGTTTACCTTTAAATGTGGGCAGGGCTCAGTAGATGGGGGGGCCAGGGGATTTTTTAACCAACTGAAGTGTGCATTCCCAAGTTTTACATTCTTTAGCTGGGTTATGTTTACTGGCATGTGTAAACTCAAGAATGCATCTTTCCACACTTACATTATTAAAATAGAGTTGTGCATGAACCATGTACTTGTTCAGATCCGGTTATCTTTTCCTCTAGTCCAGTGGTGGCGAACCTATGGCAGCAGTGCCAGAGACGCAGCCCTTTCTGTGTGCACCTGTCATCTGTCCAGTACACCATGTCCCCCCCCCAATCCTGGACCAGAGTCATCAGGTTGGCACCTAAAGTTGTGTTGTAGTTTGGGCACTCGGTCCCTAAATATTTGGCATTCCTAGTCTATGGATTTGCATCGATCTGCCAAAGTGATATGCCAGTATGTATCTTCACGGCTCCTCACCATCTCCATTCTGGTGCCACCGGATATCTCCTAGATGTCACTTAAGTTTTGTAGAGAGATATTGCAGCCCAGATACTGGGACAAGTCAACTGCTTGGCCTGAGCACCAAAGGTAGCAGCAGTTGTGGGACTGTGAAGTGACAACATAGTCATAGTATCTGTCCATAGAATCCACAGTTATTTGGACAGGCAACAGAGCACTCTGCATTTTTTTTTTTTTTAACTGACCTCACACAAAGGCTGGCTGTTTTGACATCTTTGCACAATGTTTTGACTGAGTAAAAAGTGTGTTGTATGCTGTAGTATTTTATTGATATTTTAAAGTCCCCACAACCCAAGGATGTTGCTGCTGACCTATAGGCACCTTGTTTAAGCAAAGTTCGTAAACTTAGGGTTTGACACTTAAGTGAATAGTTATGGATGCATTAGTGATTTGATCAAGTGAGAATGATTGGTAATTAAAGTAAATGCGAACTGCAATAGCTTAATCATTTTTCTGGCCTTTATTGGTTTAATGTGTATTTTTCTTTTACAGGAGCTGGATGTAAAGGCAGGTGGTGGTTGTGTTATGACCATAGGGGAGATGTTACGTTCTTATTTAACAAAACTGGAATGGTTCTCCACGCTCTTCCCAAGAATTCCTGTTCCTGTTCAGAAACACCTCGACCAGCAGATAAAAACTAGGCCTAGGAAGATTAAGAAAGAGACTGTAGAAGAAACGGAGGAGGTAGAGCGCCATGTTGAACGGCGAAGATCAAGGTTTGCTTTCCCCAACCTCCACCACTGTGCCTTTGGCAATACTAACTGTTTTTTTTTCTATATACTTGCGCATGAATTCTACATTCTAAATTACAGGGCATAATCAAAACAAACTAGCAGGGCCTACTGTAATGACTTGCATGCTATCAGTGGAACCTATCCCTTATAATCTTCTTCTTCAGCATACCCTAGTTTCAGGGCTGGATTGCAACCCAGCCTGACCGCCTATAACTACTGGAGTTTGCCCGTGAGGTGGGGACACAGATGGCACCATGATGGACCTCCCTGTGAACTTCAGTGGTTGCCAGTGGTCACATAGTATCAACAATCAAAAATTACGTTTTGGTCCAATATTGGTGTAGTTGGAGTTTTAAGAATTTATAAAGCCTTTCAATTCCTGTCCTGACATTTATGTTCTATGTTCATGTGTGATAAATTCACTTGACATAATGAGAGAATCCCAACCTCTTCCCTACAACCTGATAGCCTTTGTCCTAAAACTTACAGCGACAACTGGCAATTATCAATGAATAGCTATCTAAATTGTATGCAGTTTTTAATGCCTATTGAAGTGTTAATAATACAGATGTCTGTACTGTGTTTTTAGGTCTCCAAAAAGATCTTCAAGCCCTCGGAGGTCACCCAGACGGTCGCGAAGCAGAAGCCATCACAGAGACCATGGAACATCAAGCTTTGATAGAGAATTAGAACGAGAGAGGGAGCGTCAGAAGTTAGAACGTGAGACTAAAGACAAACGACGATCTCGAAGTCATGAACGTGGTGTAGAGCGCAGAAGGAGTAAAAGCCGAGAGCGGCACAGAACTAGGAGTCGAAGCAGAGATCGAAAGACAGACCGACGGGACAGGGAAAAGGAAAATGACAGAGGTAGAAAACGTGACTATGACAAAAAGGGTAACGGTAGGGACAAGGATTCTGATAGACCACGAGAGCGTTCAAAGGAATGCAAAAGGAGCGAGGAGAGAAAAGAGAGGGAGGATAAACGGCACAGGGAGGACAGAGATTCTCGTAAGGAAAGGAGGCACAGTAGGAGCAGAAGCAAAGAAAGGCGTCAACGAAAGAGCAGGAGCCGAAGCAAAGAAAAATCAAGTAGATACAAGGAAAAATCAAATAAGCGAAGCAGAAGCAACAGTCGTGACCGCACAGATGAAAAATCCAGGAAACGTGAGCGAAGCTCAAGCAGAGAAAAACAGCGCAAACGAAGTCGAAGTAAAGATCGAAGTCACAAGCGTGAGCCTGAAAGCAAAGACCACGAACATCACAGTTCAGAAGTTGACGAAAAGCAGAAAGGCAAAGATGAGACTCGGTGATATATTTCGTATATGGATCATATTGAATCCTTCCCTCCCCTTTTTTCTATTGGTTTTTTTTTGTGCAGCCTCGTATTCATGTTCATTCAAAATCCTAGGCTGTTCTTTAGCACTCATTTTTGTTTCATGTTTTCTCATGGTTAGAGAAGTTTCTCATTCAGTTGTTTTCTGTAGGGAAGTCATGTACATTCAAGAAGTTATCTCCCTACATGTGCTGAATTTCTGCTCTCATGCAGCTGCTGTTGCGTTTTTATTGGGTCAATGTTTCTAAATTGTACATACAAGGCCTGCAGCCGACAATGCTTTGATGTTTTAATTCATCTGGTTAAATGGCCTGGCAGGTTCTGTATGATAGGCATTCAAATGGCCACTTTTCTTGTTCGAACGCTCGTGAGGTTGTGATTATCTGCCTGACGCTGCGTGCATGGCTTAGCTGAAATTTTGATAGGATGGTTCTGTTAATTTTTTTTTTTTCTAAAACTGATATGAATGAAAATCTAATTGTTGCCCAACTGTAACTGTTTTTAAAAAAAAAAAATACATTTTGAACAATTTTTCGTGTTTGTTTTCCCTGTTCATCTACTCGTAGTTGTATAGCCTTTGGGATGCTCCATCCTTTGAGACTGTGGCTTTGCTATGTTCTGCATTTTGCAATCCAATGATTGCAGCCTTTTGAGCAGCAGTCAATTGGGTTTGCAAAGCCACTGAACAGTAGGCTGTCTGAGGTGATGTAAGGTGTGAAATGAGGGAGAGGTGAGTATTGGTTGGTCCATTTTGACTGGATTTCCTCTTGATCAGCCACACGGTCAATAGGAATGGGAGGTGGTAATGCCACACGGTCTATGGGAATAGGAGGTGGTAATGCCACACGGTCTATGGGAATAGGAGGTGGTAATGCCACACGGTCTATGGGAATAGGAGGTGGTAATGCCACACGGTCTATGGGACTGGGAGGAGGGCAATGCCACGCTGCCTGTGGGACTGGGAGGAGGGCAATGCCACGCTGCCTGTGGGACTGGGAGGAGGGCAATGCCACGCTGCCTGTGGGACTGGGAGGAGGGCAATGCCACGCTGCCTGTGGGACTGGGAGGAGGGCAATGCCACGCTGCCTGTGGGACTGGGAGGAGGGCAATGCCACGCTGCCTGTGGGACTGGGAGGAGGGCAATGTGACGCTGCCTGTGGGACTGGGAGGAGGGCAATGTGACGCTGCCTGTGGGACTGGGAGGAGGGCAATGTGACGCCTGTGGGACTGGGAGGAGGGCAATGTGACGCTGCCTGTGGGACTGGGAGGAGGGCAATGTGACGCTGCCTGTGGGACTGGGAGGAGGGCAATGTGACGCTGCCTGTGGGACTGGGAGGAGGGCAATGTGACGCTGCCTGTGGGACTGGGAGGAGGGCAATGTGACGCTGCCTGTGGGACTGGGAGGAGGGCAATGTGACGCTGCCTGTGGGACTGGGAGGAGGGCAATGTGACGCTGCCTGTGGGACTGGGAGGAGGGCAATGTGACGCTGCCTGTGGGACTGGGAGGAGGGCAATGTGACGCTGCCTGTGGGACTGGGAGGAGGGCAATGTGACGCTGCCTGTGGGACTGGGAGGAGGGCAATGTGACGCTGCCTGTGGGACTGGGAGGAGGGCAATGTGACGCTGCCTGTGGGACTGGGAGGAGGGCAATGTGACGCTGCCTGTGGGACTGGGAGGAGGGCAATGTGACGCTGCCTGTGGGACTGGGGGGGGGGATGCCACATTGTCTGTAATGGGGTGTTTTAGTGCTACAGTTTAGAATATTTTTTACTCATGTGCCTCCAAATCCTAGGTGAGCCTTATAGGGGCAAAAAATGAGATATATACCCCTTAAACATCTTACTTGTACAAAGGGTATGAAACCTGGGTGCAATTAGTGGAACAAAACCCTCAGCTGTCATCTCTTGAATTTGCCATGGCTCCTATGGTGAAGTAAACAATAAAGGTCACATCCCCTGCATCTCAGGGCTGTGGTGTGCTCTTGCAGTCAGCCAACCACATAGGCTGGGGGTTGGCGTGTACCCACATATAAAGGTAGCTGTGGATGCCCCCGCTCAATATTGCAGAGTGCTGCAACAGAGCTGTATTGCTGATCATCAATATGCACAGCATAAGGCTCTGGGCGAAAGCTAGTGCATGCCCAAATCGGGCTTTCCCTGGGTAAGTGAAAATACTGGGTTTAGTGCTCCTTTAAGATGTCCAAAGTAATTTTTGATTATAGGTACACTTGGCTTTCCAGGCTGCCGCATTTCAAAATTCATCTTACTTTAGAAAGCTGCTTTCTTCCTTAGATGCCTTTTCTAAAATGTAAAAAGGCACAAAACCAGTTTTTACAGTGCAGCTGAGCTCTTAGCTGCCAGTCCCAAGGATCAGTGCATTTCCTGTAAGCATGAATGGGCCCAGTTGTTGGGTAACTAGGGTGCAGGAGCTTTGGGCTATAGTAAATGTATAATGGTCTGCGTATCCCTTTGCTCGCTGCCTTCTGCACATGGTAGTTACCTGACTGCAATAAACTAATCCGGCCTCTAGCAATACCCACTCTAATATCTACTCAAAGCATTGCATAGTGGTTAAATGCAACTCTTATCAGACGCTGTAGCTCTAGGCCTTTTTGTATATGGGCAGGCCATTAGAGCCGTCCAGTTCTCTCCTGTAAAGGCAAAATGGAACAAGCAATTTGTTTGAAGCAGGGTATGTAAATAACCCCTCTTGCTTTCTAGCTTAAACTGGACTAACATCCTTGCACATTTGGGGGGGAAAAACTCTCCCAGAAAATTGTGCCCCATCTGCATGCTTTATACTGAAATATTGTCCGCACTTACTATTTTTAAGTGTGCCATACACTCCACTTCGATCTTCATGACATGTGGGTAATCTCCAGTAGAGGGCGAACTTCTGCAGAGATGAATATGCAAAAAAAGAAACCCCCTCCCGGTCCATATATACCTGGGACCTCCCACCAATTCCCCAGTTCCTTCTCTGCAGGGAAGGCGACAAGACAGTAGATGAAGACTTCTTTTACTTACAGATAAGCCGGGCTCGTGCCCCGGCCTTCTATTGTCTCTATTACTGCCAGGACCCTTCTAAATTGCCCTATATTGAGCCTCCCAACTTAGGCTGCGGGTCCTGGTGAAGGTAGGAGCACCCTATTGGTACAGCAGGAGCACTGCTCCACCATGAGACCTCACTATGGGGTAGGCGGCTATCCAGGTTTCTTGGTGATCCTGGTGTGGGATGCCCCATCCCTCTAGGCTTATGGCTGGCTTCTGGCAGGGTCCCCCCCCCTTCTGGGTCCCTTATTCCCCTCCGGGGGGGGTAGGGGTGGCCTGGCCGATATTTCACAGTGTTTTTACTGTGTGTGTGAGTGTCAGACTGCTTTTACTGGCATACCAGGGACTAGTGGCAGCCTGGGGGAGCTTCTCCCCCCTCAGGCTGCGTTTGGGAAGGGGGCGGGGCCAGGCTCTCGCCGCGGTAGCCCCGCCCCCTTTGCCGTGATTGCTGTGCTTGTTTCTAGGGGTCCATGTTGCTCGGAGGGGGGCGTGGCCTCAGCAAATGCGCGTTCTGCGCTGGCCCGCCCTCCCCCTGCTCTCCCTCCTCAGGCATGAGGCTTCGTGGGGGCCATCTTCTCGAGCAGGCCGCATAGCAGATCGGTGTGGTAAGAGCCCGATGGCCACTTCCTTAGCTTGTGTGTGTGTGTGGGGGCTCCTCTTTAGCGGGGGGCCCCCACTGGTCTAGAGTGTGCGTGTGTTAATTACACTGGCTTGGATATGGTTAATATATATACATGTATATACATATTGTGTGGTTGCAAGATCAAATGCTGTGGTCTTTTACAATGTAAGGTTGTGGCCATTTTTACACAGCTCTGCACTTATGTTGCTTGTTTTGTGTGTTACAGGTTGCCCTGTATATGTGCATATTAAGGGGTCCCTCCTGGTCCTGGGTCCCTAGTGTAAAATTGTCCACCTAAAATCATCCCATCGGGACTTATAAGGGGCATCCCGGGTTGCTTATGCATAATTCCCTGCGGTCTTGCGACTGACCACAAAAATTCACCATATGGAGGCTCCGCAGGATACTGGGCTCAGGATCCCTCTGGGACAATCCGGGCCATGTGTGGGGTGCGGGGTATCCCTTACGGGGAGAATGTGCTGATCTGTATACCATGCGCACAAAAGGCCATAATGCGTCAGTCTGGTACCCAGCCTTCTGGGTCAGCTCCTCCTGCTTCGCCTTCCCCCTCCCCAACTTATCCGTACCCCAAGTGACATAGGTACCAGTGGGGAGTCGCTTTCTGATGTTTGGGCTAGGTTGGCCAGCATCGAGAAAATTATTGCTAGCACGGTGAGCAAGAAGGCCCAGGCTAAAAAGAGACATTTGTCGCCGGCCCAGCCATTGTGGGATGTTGACGACGAGTCCGCTGATTTGTCAGATTATTCCGTTAGAGGAGGGGGAATTGTATCAGGAAACAGAGGCCGACTATGTTCAGTCTGGGAATGCCAATGTCGGGCAGGCGCTGGGGGATGCCGTAGATACGGCCACTGTTTTGTCACATTTATTGGAGGTGATGGATATTGAACTGCCTCCGCCCCCTCTTAAGAAGGGGGAATTTTTGGGGTCCTGCAAGCCCCGTCCGGAATTCCCTACCCAGGGGCATTTTGATGCGCTGATCCTTAGAGAATGGGAGAGGCCCAGTCGGCTTCCTGGTGCTCCTCGGGGATGGGATAAGAAGTATCCTTTTCCGGTGGAGGCGGTTAAGCGCTGGTCTTCTCCTCCCGAGGTTGACACGCCAGTTTTAGGTTTACCAACTCTTCTGTGCTGAACACCCCTGATGCCACTTCCCTTAAGGATGGCGAGGATAAGTACCTTGATCAGATGGCGTGCCACACATTGGCCAACGTGGGCTCGGCCCTGCGGCCTGTTACTGCATCTGCCCTGGTGGTGGTGTCGCTTGCTACCAGGTCTCTTATCAGGTACTGGCTGAATAACGCTCAGTTTGATCCAGCTGGCGCTGAGTTCGCTATCCTTAAGAAATGCGAATTGTTCATGGATTTTGTCATGGCTGCGATGGAAGACTTTTGTCGTGTGTAGTAGGACGTCAGCCTTACTGGTGGCTATGCGCAGATTGCTCTGGCTCCGCCAGTGGACAGCGGACGTTGGGGCCAAAAAGTCGCTCACAGCTCTTCCCTTCTTGGGTTCGCGGCTGTTTGGAGATAAATTGGATGCTGTTGCTAAAGGAGGTAATTTACCTCAGCGGAGGAAACAGCGCCTCCCCTTTCGGGGGGCGAGCTCGTTCACTCCTTCCTTTCGAGGGGCCAGATCGACTAGGGGTTTGGCCTTCTCAGGTGTCAGGGGCCCGTCCTGGAACAGAGGCAGAGGTCGGGCACGTCCCGCGCCTGCCTGGGGTTCCAAGCCTGCCGTTAAACTAGCTCAGGAATGAAGGGGCGCCCTCACCCGCAAGGGTGGGGGGGACGTCTGAGACTCTTCTTCCAGGTCTGGGCCCGGGAGGTCACAGACAATTGGATCTTGGAAGTGGTCTCCTCCGGGTACAAACTGGAGTTCGAGTACTGGCCGCCCCCAAGATTCTTAAGGTCTCGGGTGCCCTCGGACCCTCAGGCAGCACAGGGGCTCCTGTTAGCAGTAAAAAAAAAAAAAACCTTCTGGACATGGGGGTTTTATGCCCGGTGCCTCTGTCGGAGAGAGGCAGGGGTTTCTACTCCAACCTTTTCACGGTTCCCAAAATGGAGGGTTCGGTGAGACCCATTCTAGATCTCAAGGTTCTCAACAGGTTTATCAGAGCCAAAAAGTTCCGCATGGAGACTCTGCGCTCGGCTATCCAATCCGTTCGCCAAGGGGATTTTATGACATCCATAGACATCAAGGATGCGTATCTGCATGTTCCGATTTTTCTGGCACATCAGAGATTCCTCCGGTTTGCGGTGGAGGATCAACATTATCAGTTTGTAGCTCTTCCCTTCGGTCTGACCTCGGCACCGAGGGTCTTCACCAAGGTTTTGGCGGGCATAATGGCTCTGCTCAGATCTCAGGGCATTGGCATTGTGCCTTATCTGGACTATCTGTTGATCTCAGCTTCTTCCCTCCATCAGGCGGAGCTGGACACCCACCAGGTGGTGTCGACCCTGGAAAGGTTCGGGTGGGTGATCAACCGCACAAAGTCTTCTCTCCCCGTCTCGTGTGATTTCATTTCTGGGCATGAATCTGGGTACCATTCGGACCAGAGTGTTTCTGCCCCAGTCCAAGGTGCAGGGGATTCAGGGCCTGATCCGCCTTCTTCTGGACAGTCCTTGTCCCTCTACCCGACAGGGGATGAAACTGGTGGGTTTGATGGTATCCTCCTTCGAGGCGGTGCCGTTTGCACAGTTTCACATGAGATCTCTTCAACTTCACCTATTGATGTATTGGGACAGGTGCCCGCAGTCATTGGATCAACCTTTCAGGATGTCTCCCAGGGTTCGGCAGTCCTTTCGGTGGTGGCTGGACTTGAGCAATCTGGTGAAGGGCAGATCCTTTCTGATCCCTTGTTGGGAGACTGTTACCACGGATGCCAGCCTGTCGGGCTGGGGAGGTTTTTGGAAAAGTCATCAGTTCAGCGGGGTGTGGGGTCGAGGCTCACACCCCCATCAATGTCTTCCAGTTCAGGTTCGTTCGGACAACCGAACGGCAGTAGCTTACATAAATCACCAAGGAGGGACTCGCAGCAGGAGTGCCCTCAGGGAAGTCTCTCTGATCCTGCACTGGGCGGAGAGCAATGTTCCTTGCCTTTCGGCAGTCTACATTCCGGGAGTGGAAAACACGGAAGCGGATTCCCTGAGCAGGGGATCCTCTTGCCACGGAGAGTGGTCTCTCAACCCCAAGGTTTTTCTGGCTCTTCGCCGCAAGTGGGGGACTCCGCGGGTGGATCTCTTTGCCTCGAGGCACGATCACAAACTTCCGGCCTTTGTGTCTTTCTCAGGATCCTCTCTCTCTGGCAGTGGATGCCTTGTCACTGGCTTGGAAGGAGTTGGGGTTTATGTACCTGTTTCCACCCGTCTCCATGCTGGGCAAGGTAGTTCGCAAACTGGTTCTAGAAGGGGCACCAGCGATTCTGGTGGCTCCAAGGTGGCCAAGAAGGGTTTGGTATGCAGACGTCGTAAGGATGGCCGTGGACCAGTATCGGCTTCCCTTGTTGCCGGACCTGCTATCTCAGGGTCATCTACTTTACCCCAATTTACAAACGCTGGCTTTGACGGCTTGGCTGCTGAAACCTTCATCTTGAAGGAGGAAGGTTTGTCTGAGGCTGTTCAGACCCTGATTAGGGCTAGGAAGCGGTCCTCTTCTGGCATTTATTTTAGGACTTGGAGGTCCTATATTGATTGGTGTGAGGCCAGGGCCTTGCCTTGCAGGGTGTTTTCTATACCCAGGATTTTGGAGTTTCTTCAGCATAATCTGGATCTTGGGTTCCAGCTTAGTACTTTGAAAGGACAGGTTTCTGCTCTGTCGGTTTTCTTCCAGAGGTCTTTTGCTTTACACCCGTTGGTTAAGACCTTGATGTGCGGGCTTCAGCGGATGCTGTTTTTGGCCGCAAGGTTCTGCAAGCTGCAGTGGTTTGAGTTGGTGCATTCTTTACTCCTTTGGGTTCCCGCACATGACGGACACTGTTATTAGATGTCCCGCATGTCATGAAGATTGAAGTGGAGTGTATGGCACACTCATAATACCCGTTTTTAAAGGTGAGTACTCACAAAACGGTATTTTTGATCCTGCACCCACTCAAAGCTGAAACGCTACTTCAGACTTTCTCCTGGGAGCTTAACCCCACAATGCACAGTGGAAGGGACCTTCCTCTTTCCAATCAGCCTGCAGCTTCATGAGATGCAATTTTGTTTCTTAAATGAACTACAGCACATGAGCACTGTTTCTTGTAAGGGTATGGGTTGGGTTTAAAGGGATGTCCCAGTTAAAATATAAAACAACAGCATACCTCTGGCTGCTGCCTCTCAGTAATGTTGTAGATGCCTGGGGCGGAAGGGAAAACATGATCTCATTATCCGACCACGCAGCAAACAATTGCAGATCTTGATTTCTTGGTGAGTGTACTCCCATTCACATTATGGTTGCTCCATTCAATGCTCTGCCCACCAAGCCAGGTGCAGGGCAGCGGGTGCTATTTGTACAATACAGTGCAACATTTATCTAAAAATAGAGGGAACTGGGATCAAATCAAGCACTGTCCTTAATATAAAGGACTGATCACCAACCATCAAAGCATCATTTAAAGTATATACAAAGGGACATAGGTTATCATGACCAAGGCTTACAATGTACACAAACTTTGATTGCAAAAAGATCTACTACATATTTACTAACGAAAATCCCAAACCCCACCAGAATAAAATTCGGGTTGAAATACAAAAATTGGCCAAAAATTCACATGCCAATCTTTCATATTGCTGACTCAAATTTCGTAGGAATTTGGGACTATAAACTAGCAGCAGCGATGAATCCTTACTCCAAAGGGAACTTGCATGCTCCCCTAAGCTGGAAGTCTTGTGCTGGAGTTCACTGTACTGAGTGGCATTCGCGAGGTAATTTGGACCTTGACTTGAGCACGGAAACTAGAATTGACTTGGAGGGTCTTGGTGCAAATCTAAGGGCTACTCCTGTGGGAGGTTCTTGCTACGCAAAATGTTGGCGTAGGCTTGGACGCTGCTACAGACCAGCATCCTTAAACCGGACCTTCACCATGATTTAATGAAAAGCCCAAACTCTTAAAAAACAATTCCTCAGCATCTAAAATTAATATATTTTACATGTTTAGTCACTAATTTATTATACTTTCCCCCACTGGGCTGCAACTCTGTTCGGGAATTTAGGATACGGGCGCCGCCATCTTGACTCAGAAGCATCACACTTACTGAGGAGAGGAGAGTGGGATAAGGTACAGGGGGGCGGGTTATAGCTGTGCTTTGCTCAGACAGAGCAGAGCTGGGGTCAGGGAAAGGTCAGCAGTCCCAGAATGCAGAGCAGCACTGTCACTTCCTGTTTGCAGGCACTTCCTGTTTGCAGGCTGCCTGCAAAAATGGCAGCTTCCATAAGCCGCCATCTTGGATGTTTAAAGGCTCATAACATGCAGTAGATGCAGGTAGGATGATTTTTAATGTGAGCAATCTGTATGTACAGGGTGTGGGAAACATATAAGATAGACTCTTATTTAGAGTGAAGGTCCGCTTTAAGGGCTGGGTCTTGGTTAATCTGCATTTTCATGGAGGATGCTGCGCATCTAAAGACAGACTTTAAAAATCCTGGGGGATCTAAGCTGGAAAATAAACATCCTATGCAGTGCCACAGCGCCGCACTAACCAAACCATTGAACCACACACACACATACACACACAAATGTACATGGTTAACTGTGAGGCCGGCACAAGGAGCAACAGAGGTCACAAATTGCAAATCAAACGCTAATATTCTAAGTATGTCACACACCCCGCTTCAAACATTAATTATTACACTTGGGTTTCTCCACCAGCAGGTGGCGACGTTGCAGAGAAGTCTTGAAAAACGAGCCCCTCCTGATCTATAATACCTGGGACCTCCCACTTATTCCCCAGTGTTCTTCTCTGCAAGATGGCGACAAGACAGAAGAATGAAGTCTCCTGCTTGCAGGTAGCCGGGGTAACACCCCGGCCCCCCTTCTGGTCTATTTCCGCTCGGCTATTTTTTATATGCCCCTTAAAAGTGAAGCCTCCCAGCCAAGCATGCTGGCCGTGCGAAGGTAGATGGCACCTTAAGGTGCCTAGGAGCTTAGCTCCTCCGCTAGACCCCATACTATGGGGCAACGCGGTTATCTGGCCTGGTGATCCGGATTTGGGATGCCCCGTCCCGTTCCTCCCTATGGGTATTGGCCCTGTTCCCTGCTTGGTTCCCTTCTCCCTGCGCTAGGGGGGGGGGGGGGCTCTGTGACTTACTAGTGCTTGCTGAGTGTGCTTACTGTGTGCTTGTGCTTACTTGTATTTTTACTCTGACATGATGTGGAGTTTGGAGAGCTTCCCCACCTCAGGCGGTTGGCAGTTGTACGGTGCCGTGCCTGGGTAGGTTCTGCCTTGATGGGGGGCGGGG
This sequence comes from Gastrophryne carolinensis, assembly GCA_027917425.1. Classification (NCBI taxonomy): domain Eukaryota; kingdom Metazoa; phylum Chordata; class Amphibia; order Anura; family Microhylidae; genus Gastrophryne; species Gastrophryne carolinensis. The sequence goes on from CM051235.1 coordinate 350,593,384, forward strand.
CCGGGCGGCGCGTTTGTCGCTGTTCCGCCTGCTCCCGTTTTGCACGGGTTTTTGGTTCAGGGTCTTGGCTGGCCCCTCGGCTTGAGGTGCGGAGGTGAGGCTGGGTGTCATGTGCGTGCGGTGCCCGCTGCCTCCCCTTGTGTGGCGTGCTACGGTTGTCTGGCGGGGCCGCGGCCCGCGCTGCACTGTGTCCGGGAAGGGGGGCGGGGCCGGAGCGCTTCGCGCGCTTGAGGCGGCCCGCCCTTCTTCTCTTCCTCCTCGTTCATTCTTTCCCCCCCATCTTGACTCAATCACATACTGCGGTGGGAGTGCGCTGCTTTCTGCCGCCATGGTGAGTTTCTTCTTGTTCTTGGGCAAATGTATGCTGTTGATGTAGTGCTTTTGGAAGTATTCCCTCAATGAATTGGTAGCCGGCTGCACGGACCAGCAGTTAGAGCATACGTTTATGGAGTTTGTTCCCCGGCGGTGCCGGTTTGAATCCCTCTCTGTCTTTGTTTTAATATGTATGCATTTAGTTTGCCCATTAATTTTTGGTGTGCATAATTTGCATTTTTTTATTCCTGTGCTGCTGCATGTTTGATTTGTCTATGGGCCATGGAGTGACGGTTTTCTTTTCCATTGCAGATCCTGGGTTCCCATACTGAAGGGGTCTCCCAGTTTGATACCTGGCTAGTGGGGTATTGTCCTTTTTTATAATTACAAATCCTCCCACACGGGACATTTAAAAGGGGCATCCCGGGTCGCTTATTGCATAAATCCCTGGGTAATTGCGAATACCACAATTTCACCATTATGGAGGCTTCTAGCGATACCGGAAACGGCCCTTTGGGGCAATCCAGGCTATGTGGGGGTTGTGGGGCTCCTCTCCCAGGGGATGCTGTCATAATATGCATTCCATGTGCACGGTGGAACATTGTGCGCCAGTCCGATACTCCGGCCTCTGGCTCCTCGCCGCCCGTGTCATCACCTACCCCTCTCCGCCTGTTCCGGACCCCATGTGACGTGGTCATGGGTGGGGATTCGCATTCCGAGGTGTGCGCCGGGTTGGCCAGCCTTGAGAAAACGTTTTCCACGGTGGTTGATCAGAAGGCCCCGGCTAAGCGGAAACACTTTTCCTCCGCTCCGCCGGATCACGATGTTGATGTGTTTGAGTCCTTGGACTGGGCCGATTGCCCCCCGGCTGAGGAGGGGGAGCTCTTTGAGGATTCGGATGAGCCTGATGACCAGCAATTGCTTGGCGCTGCGGGTGACCAGGCTACTGGGGTGGTCTTCGACACCCCTTCAATATTGGCTCAAATGTTGAGGCGGCTCCCCCGCCTAAGAGTTAATTGACGTGGACAAGCCGCGCTTGGAATTCCCAGTCCACGACATTTTGAGGATGTCATACTTAAAGAATGGGAGCAGCCCACCCGTTTTGCTGGTGTTCCGCCTAGTTGGGATAAAGAGTATCCTTTCCCGGCGGACTTGGTTAAGCGATGGTCTTCTTTCCCTGAGGTCGATGCTCCGGTTTTGGGGCTGTCTAACACGGCTGTGTTGCACTCTCCTGACTGTACTACTATCAAGGATGGTGAGGATCGCCGGATTGACCAGCTGGCTCGCCACGCCTTTGTCAGTGTTGGTTCGGCTTTGAGGCTGGTTTTGTTGTCGGACGCTCACTTCCCTTTTTGGGTTTGCGACTGTTTGGTGAGAAATTGGATTCTGTTGCCAGGGGAGGTAAGTTACCTCAGAGCAAGTAACTATGCCGTTCCTTTCGGGGGGGGCGGCTTCTTTTAATCCCTCCTTTCGGGGAGCCAGAGCTGGCAGGGGCGCGGTGCCGGTTGGAACCGGGGTAGAGGCCGTCCCAGTCACTCCTGGGGCTCCAAGCCAACACCCGCTGCCAGGCCCGCTCAGCAATGAGGGGGCGCCCTCACCCATGCGGGTGGGGGGACGGTTGCGACACTTCTCCCAGTTCAGGGACCAGGCGGTCTCGGTCAGATGGATTCGGGAGGTGGTGTCGTCCGGTTACAAGCTGGAGTTAGAGTCCCGACCTCCTCCAAGGTTTTTCAGGTCTCATGTGCCCACGGATCCTTTGGCCGCGCAGGGGCTCCTGGCAGCGGTAAGGAATCTTCTGGACATGGCAGTCATCTGCCCGGTTCTGTCCTCGGATGTGGGCCTCGGGTATTATTCCAATCTCTTCGCAGTGCCCAAGAAAGATGGATCGGTGCGTCCCATCCTGGATCTGAAGTTCCTCAACAGGTTTATACGTCCTTGGAAATTTCGCATGGAAACTCTGCGCTCTGCTATCACTTCTCTTCGACAGGGGGACTTCATGACGTCCATAGACATCAAGGCTGCCTACCTTCATGTTCCTATCTTTCCGGCTCATCAAAGGTTTCTTCGTTTCATGGTGAAAGATCAGCATTTTCAACTTGTGGCTCTTCCGTTTGGCCTTACCTCGGCTCCAAAGGTGTTCACCAAGGTGCTGGCCGGAGTGATGGCCCTTCTCAGGGCTCAGGGGATTCGCATCGTGCCTTATCTGGACGACCTTCTCATCATGGCTCCTTTCTTCGGTCAATCGGAGACGGACACCAGGACGGTGGTTTCCTCTCTGGAGAGTGTCGGCTGGGTGATCGACTATCCCAAGTCCTCCCTCGCTCCGGCCAGGGTGGTGTCCTTGCTGGGGATGTCCTTGGATTCTTGTCAACACAAAGTGTTTCTGTCTCAGCCCAAGGTTCTCTTGATTCAGGAATTGGCGCAGCTTCTTATATCCAATCCTCGCCTGTCCATTCGGTTAGGGATGAGACTGGTGGGGTTGATGGTAGCCTCCTTCGAGGCGGTTCCCTTTGCTCAGTTTCACACGAGGACGCTTCAGCTTCTTCTGTTGGCGTCTTGGGACCTGCGACCGAGGTTGTTGGATTGGCCCTTCCAGATGTCCTCCCGGGTTCAGCAGTCTCTTCAGTGGTGGATGGTTTTGGCCAATATCTTGAGGGGCTGGTCTTTTCTGATGCCTCTTTGGGAAACTGTCTACACGGACGCCAGTTTGTCGGGATGGGGAGGTTTCTGGAAGGATCTTCAGTTCCGGGGGAGGTGGGGCCTTCAGGAGGCCCACTTGCCCATCAACATTCTGGAGCTGAGAGCCATCAGGTTGGTTCTGTCTCATTTGCCACAGCATTTACAGGGTTTGCCGTTTCTGGTTCGGTCAGATAATCGGACGGCGGTTGCTTACATTGATCACCAGGGAGGGACTCACAGTTAGAGTGCCCTCAGAGAGGTGTCTCTGATCCTATCCTGGGCGGAGATCCATGTCCCTTGCATCTCGGCAGTGTACATTCCGGGGGTGGAAAACACGGAGGCGGACTTTCTGAGCAGGTGCTCTTCCCGCCGGGGAGGAATGGTCTCTCGATCCCAAGGTGTTTCGGTCTTTGTCTCCGCTGGGGGACACCGGAGGTGGACTTGTTTGCCTCTCGTCACAATTACAAGCTTCCGATATTCGTGTTGCTCTCTCAGGATCCTCTGGCTCTGGCGGTGGATGCCTTGTCTCTGAGTTGGGGGGACCTGGGGTTCCTTTATCTGTTTCCTCCGATTACCTTGCTAGGCAAGGTGTTGCGAGAGCTGGCCCTGGAAGGGGTTCCCGCCGTTCTCGTGGCTCCAAGGCGGGTGTGGTTCGTAGACATCGTACGTCTGGTGGTGGATCAGTTCGATCTGCCTCTTCGGCCGGATCTTCTCACACGGGGTCAACTGCGTTACCCCAATTTACCAACGCTGGCTTTGCCGGCCTGGCTGCTGAGTCCTCCATCTTAAGGGAGGAGGGTCTTTCGGATTCTGTTATTCAGACTCTTATTGGCGTTAGGAAGAGGTCTTCTTCTACCATCTACTATAGGACTTGGAGATCTTATATTGATTGGTGTGAGGCTAGATCTTTGCCCTGTCGGGTCTTTTCTGTTGCCAGAATTTTGGATTTTCTTCAATCGGGGCTGGACTCTGGTCTCCAGTGCCTTGAAGGTCTTTTTTTCTGAAGGCTTTTGCGCTTCATCCTTTGGTCGAGACTTTTTTCCAGGGGGGTTCGCATGTGCGGTCTCCTAGGAAGCCTTTGCTCCCTGTTTGGGTTTGGGTTTTGATTTTGGTTCTTTCTGCTCTTCAGGCTCCTCCGTTTGAGCCCTTGCAGGATATTGCTCTTTCTACTTTGACTCAGAAGGTTGCCTTTTTGGTGGCCATCACTTCTGTTCGGCGTGTTTCGGAGTTGGCGGCCTTGTTGATTCAGGCTCCTTACTTTGGGAAGCATCAGGACAAAGTGGTTTTCCGTTTCATACCGGACTTTCTTTCTAAGGTGGTCTCTGCTTTTCATCTTGACCAGGACATTGTTCTTCCTTCCTTGTGTCCTAAGCCTAGGAATGACAAGGAGAGGGTTTTGCACTGTTTTGGCCGTGGTACGCTGTGTGAAGTACTATTTGCTTACTACATCTCCTTTTCGTAAGACTGATGCCTTTTTCGTGGTGCCCTGTGGGCCTAGGAAGGGTTTGGCTCCGGCTAAGTCTTCCATCAGCAAATTGATTCGTCAGGCTGTTGTTGGGGCCTATTCTGCCAAGGGGAAGGTTCCTCCTTTTCGTATCACTGCTCATTCTACTCGTGCTGTTGGAGCGTCTTGGGCTTTTCAGCACCAGGCTTTTGTTGAACAAGTTTGTAAGGCTGCTACTAAGGCTGCTACTTGGTCTTCTGTTCAACCTTATAAAACTTGGAAAAAGTGTGATGGGCGGGCTTCAGCGGATGCTGTGTTTGGCCGCAAGGTTCTGCAAGCTGCAGTGGTTTGAGTTTTGCATTATGGCCTTGTTGGATACCCGCTCTTTCTGGACACTGCTTTTGGATGTCCCAAGTGTAATAATTAATGTTTGAAGCGGGGTGTGTGACATACTTAGAATAATACCATTTTGTGAATACTCACCTGTAAAATGGGTATTATAAGTATGTCACACACCCCGCTTCACACGCCCCTTTTTGGTATCCTGGATTCTTTATAGGGTGAAGCTTCGTTTACAGTTCGAGGGTTGCCAATGGTTTTTTCCTGGTACCTTGTCTTTACTGCTGTTTGAATACTGGGGAATAAGTGGGAGGTCCCAGGTATTATAGATCAGGAGGGGCTCGTTTTTCAAGACTTCTCTGCAACGTCGCCACCTGCTGGTGGAGAAACCCAAGTGTAATAATTAATGTTTGAAGCGGGGTGTGTGACATACTTACAGGTGAGTATTCACAAAATGGTATTTTTTTTTATACTAAAAAGAGCGGGACCCTCCTAAATACAGAGAACATGCACCCCTTTCATCCACAGGCACACACAGATAAATGCTGGACATCCACAAGATTGATGTTGTCCTCCAGGAGGAATTGCAGTGCTAAATTGCCAGATGCATATAAGAGGCTGCAATGGCATCAGAAGTATAAAAATACATTTGAAATGTTGCGTTTTAAATGCGTTAAGGATGGCCTATAGAGAGCCTAATCACTTTTGAGGATCATGGCGGGAGCTGTGACCATCCGGGCTCAGACTCGCACTGAACCCGGATCAGGTGGCAAAACTCTACCACTCTACTGGCCACAGTGCAGATTCATTCCAGGGACATCTTCGCACGCTCAGCCTGTGTTTCCCTGCTGGGACGCTCACGCTGGAGCCAGCTTGTGAGGCGAGGGGGGCGTGGCTGGGCTGTTCGTCAGCCGACCTACGTTTCGCTCTGCCCACTGAGCTTTGTCAGGGTGCTCACCTCCCCCCAGCACTTTACTTTCTCTGAAAGATTTCATCATAGACCGGCCAAAACAAAATGCACCACTGCGCTTCAGGCAAGGGGGGGGGCACACAGTAGATATAGATCACAATGTATGTTAAGGAGCATCCCGTGTCTGATATTTAGGGACGTTGGAGGATATTTGGTTTCAGTTTGGCAGTCATTCATAAAGGGGTCCTCTGTTGTAATGTAGCAGCATACAATCGCTAGCAGCACTCAATTCCAAAACTATATACCAGAATAAATCAATAAATAATTGGAGCAGCATGGCCATATATTAAATTGATCCTAAGTAAACATTTTTTTTTCTTCTCTCTCCAGCATAGCATAACTTTAAATCGATCACAGGCTCTCTCTCCATCCCATAGCATCAAGAATTCATTAGCAGTACTTCATCACAAAGGTGTATATAAATGCAGCAACATAGCAACCTAACCGTTATTGCATCAACCCTGTCCAGTTACTATATACTTAGTTTTGGATTAAATTGATTTTTTAAACCGTTTTTTCAAAAGGTAATTTTTAGAGCCTTTTGGATATTGGTTCTCTTCCTGATTACAATAGCTAGGTCCATCTTCTCAGCCTTTACTTGTTGTCAAATTTGGGGTGGTCAATTAATAGATTCAATGCCCTTTCAGGATTTTTTTGGGGACCCATCAAATCACTCACACCCATCTACTAATACTCTATCATCTCAAAGATTTCACCATTCATGCTCATCTATCCATTTCGTAGGGGTGGGGTCCTAAATCCTTATACTTCATCAACGCCTCAATACTAACCTCATCTGGAGGTGGTGGTCCTACCCGCCGTCTATATTAATCAGGAAATAGTGCTACCCTCCTTGTGCCCACACCACTATTTGCCATAAGGGGCGACTTCTGCATTCCCTCGATTTGGTCAGGGCATTAAAGTATTACTTGGCCGCTACTCGAGAGGTACCTTAGATGGATGTCTTGTTCGTGATCTCAGAAGGACCAAGGAGGGGCCATGGCGGCTGCCAGGTCCACTCTTGGCAGATGGATCAGGAAGGTGGTCATACAAGCCTAAATCTGCAAGGGGAAGGAGTTGCCCTTTCGTGTCACTGCTCACTCTACCAGGGCAATTGCCATGTTTTGGGCTTTCCAACACCAGGCGTCAGAGGAACAGGTCTACAAGGCGGCGACCTGGTCATCTCTCCACACCTTCACAAAGTTTTACAAACTTGATGTCAGGTCATCTGCTGATGGAACTCTGGGGCGTAATGTGTTTCAGGCGGTGGTGAACCCCTCTCCAGGGGTCTAAGCTTAAGGTGTCAGTTTCGTTGTGCTTGGTTATGTTGACGCAGTCAGCTGTTGCCTGTTTTTGCATGGTCCCATCCTTATTGAGGGTACTGCTTTGGGACGTCTCCCACTGGTAAATTTTCTTTCTGGTCCTTTTCTATGGCACCACACCCGCCCTACTGTTGTGTTACAACTGTGTCCGTGGCGGTTGATGCCTTCTACATGGTTTTAGTTTTGTTGCACTGTTTCTAGTTGCGTGCATTATGTGCAGTTTAGTGTTCTCTCCTCCCGGGGCTGTGGCTGCACTGCTTTTTAATTAACTTAGGAGATGCTGCCACAGCCTGCCCTATATAGGCCGGGAGAAGCTGAGATTAACCCACGTGTTGCTACTGGTAGTGCCCCAAAATTGAAGAGGATGAGAGGAAATTAACCGGTCAGTACATATATTTCCCTTTTTCCCTATGCCGTGGGGTGGATGCCCTGGCACACAGTTTGCAGTTCGATCTAGCTTACGCCTTCCCTCTACTGCAGCTTCTTCCCCAGGGAGTAAGAAAGATCGCCTCAGAACCAGCAAATGTCATTCTAAAAGCCACGATTTGGCCCAGAAGAAGCTGCTTTGCTGCCCTAAAGAAGCTGTCACTGGGAGAACCATGGGAGCTCCCTCTACTTCCATATCTACTGACTTGAGGGCCAACACTCTGGCCTTTCCAACTTGAACCTAGCGGCCTGGATGCTGAAGCGACCATCCTAAAAAGAAAAAGATTGTCACCTAGAGTTGTCATGACGCTCCTGTATAGCAGAAAAATGACAACCAGGAAGAATTCTCTAAATGTGTGGAAACGTTTCTCTTCATACTATGAAATCAACAGTCTGAATAAAAATTCTACCCTGTCGGTACTTGAATTCTTGCAGGAAGGGTTTGAATTAGGTCTTGCCGTAAGTACCAGATTTATTACAAGAACGAGAAAAGGGGATAATGATAGGAGGAGGAATTAGCATTACATTTCTAACCGCATTGAGTGTGGAACAAAATGTAAAAATAGTAGAGATCTTAAAATGCAATTTGCAAACTAGTGGCACACCTTATTAGATCACCCTCCACATTGCTTGCACCTAAAGGTTGTTACAGTCTAAGCGCCTGGCATGTGTATTCATGGAACAAGGCAAGTGGTATTTCACTGGGTATGGTGGAAGTCCCCAATGCACAATACCAGCAGTTCTAAACCCTAGGCATTATTAAAGAACATTTTCAGGCTGAATAAAAAACTATACTCACCGTGTGTTCCGCGCAGATTGTCATTCATAGTCCCACTGCTCGAGATCCGTCATTGGACAGGGAAAGTTAAATTAATGCAAAATTATGTCTTAAACCGGTCCCTCCCCCCTAAGTAAGAGCATATCTTATATGTTTCCCCCACCCTGTACATACAGATGGCCACATTAAACATCATCCTACCTGCAACTAGTGCATTTTCTAAACCTTTAAACATACAAGATGGTAGCCCATGGAGTTCCAGGCTGCCTGCAGACAGGAAGTGCCTTCTGACTGTCGCTCTGCATTCTGGGATTGCACAGACAGAGCAGAGCTGGGGTCAGGAAAAGGACAGCATCCTAGTGGGGGAAAGAATAATAAGTAAGTGACTAAAAACATAAATTATATTTATTTTAGATGCTGGGGAATAGTTTTTAAAGGTTTTTTTGGGCTTTTCATTTAATTATGCTGAAGGTCCAGTTTAAAGTGGACCAACACCCAGGTATCCCAGGTATCTTATAGATTCCCAGGCCGATCCAACAGGGTGTTAGTCCACTTTAAAGGTTCTGAGCTGATCTAGTATTTTGAAATTTATACTAACAATAGCAAATATGTTTTATGGAAGCAGTATTCATCTGTTGCTATTGGCAACGTATACAAATTGCAGATTTGCCTTACATTGCCGATGGCAACAGATTGCAAATAGTTGCACAGAACACTGCTGCTGGGCATATGTGAGGTTGAGTGAGCGCTCTAACCTCAGCAGCGGCCATAGAAGCAGTGTTCTGTGTGTACAAGAGTCACCCTTCTCTTGTACATGTACATTGCCAATAGCAACCAAATGAATACTGCTTCCAGAAAACATACATTAGATAACATAGGAATAAAATGCTATATCAGCTTAGCACGCTTTAAGTATCAGTTAATTAAAGTGATACTGCAAGCAAAAGTAATTGTTACTCCATTGTTTTGGGCTATGTTTGGCACTGTTCTAAACTGTTTCTTCATTTTTAAATTGATGAAATGGCCGAAATTTGGAGGCTTACGATTTCACCTCACGATTTCTCTTCTGAAAAAAGTGAGCGTGGCCCTTGGATCTGTGCTGCTGCATAATAATCAGCATAATGGGTGGTTTCTGTGCTGGCAGCAATGTGATAAATCTGGAGGAGAAGGTGGAGGGAGGGACCAGCAATCCTGTCCCACTGAGCTGATTTGGGGGACTCGATGAAAAGAGAATGTCTTTGGCTGAACCTGTAAACCCCGATATCCCTGCCATTTCTGCTTCGATTTAAAAATAGAAAACAGTTTAGGACTGTGGCAAATGTAGCCCGACACAATGGTGTAACAATTACCTTTTGCCTGCAGTATCACTTTAAGATTAACATTATTCTCAGTGTGCCACACACCCCGCTTCCCCTTTAATTCTTACGATCGGGTTACTCCACCAGCAGGTGGCGACGTTGCCTCCCAGCCTAGGCTGCTGGCTGGGCAAAGGTAGATGGCACTTTAGGTGCCTAGGAGCTTAACTCCTCCGCTCGACCCCACTTGTGGGGCAATGCGGCTATCCGGCATGGTGATCCGGATTTGGGATGCCCCTGTCCCGATGTTCCCTTTAGGTCACCTTCTCCCGCTCGGTCCCTTCTCCCTTCGCTAAATGGGGGGGGGGGGTGCGTGATGCATGAGGTGCTTTACTTCAGTGTTGTGTGGAAGTGCTTTGGCAGGGCAGCGCTGCGTGGCTTGGGCTGCTGGGGCCTTTGTTTGTGTTGCACTTTCAAATTTCCCCCCTTTTTTGCTGTGTCCGGGCCCGCCCTTCACTTCCCCTGTCTCATTAGAGACAGGTGTGCTGAAGCCAGTGGGGGAAGAGGTCCAGTGCGGCTTGAGCTGTAGAGGTGTACTTTGTTATTGCCTGCCATGTATAGCGTTTTTTCCTGGGGCACTTCTGCTTATGTGTGTGTGTATATATATATATATATATATATATATATATTATATTTATGCAGGTATATACTCTGATGCACTCTCTGGCTTTGCCTTGAAATAGCATGTGTCATGTATATTTTATTCATGATGTTTAAACTATTCATATATGTTTGCCTTGTTGGTTATGTATGAATGGGGTGCATACTGGTTGGGGGACTGACTGTGGTCTCTTTTCCCCCACAGATTCTGGGATCCCCTCACTGCAGTGGCTCTCCCGGTCTGTTATACCTGGCTAGTCTTAGTTTCTAAATTGGGATTTTCCTAGGCTTAAAAAAAAAAAAATCCTCCCACTTCCGGGACTTTAATTACAAAGGGGCATCCCGGGTTGCTTAATGCGTAAAACCCTGGGTTGTTGCGAATACCACAAATTCACCATATGGAGGCTTCCAACGTTACCGGAAATGGCTCTTCGGGGCTATCCAGGCTGTGTGGGGGTTGTGGGGCTCCGCTCCCAGGCGATGTCATATTATGCGTTCCATGTGCAAGGCAGAACATTGCGCGCCAGTTAGTTGCTCCGGCTTCTGGCTCCTCACAACTTCCGTCATCTCCTATCCCCCCCAACCTATTCCGGACCCCGTGTGACATTGTCAAAAATGGGGATTCGCATTCTGGGGTGCATGCGCGGTTGGCCAACCTCGAGAAAATAATTTCCGCTTCATTGGTTCAGAAGGCTACGGCAAAGCGGAAGCACCTTTCTCCGCCAGTGCCTGCTTCGGAGGGTGAGGTACCTGAATTTTTGGATTGGTCCGATTGTCCCCCTGATGAGGAGGGGGAACTCCTTGAGGTGTCGGATGAGCCTGCAGACCAGCTATTGTTTGACACTGCTGGTGATCAGGCTGTGGGGGTGTCCATTGACACTCCTTCCATTTTGGCTCAAATGTTTAAAGTTTTGGCCTTGGATCCGCCTGCGGTGGTCCCTCTGCCAAAGGGTGAGTTGTTTGACGTACCCCAGCCGCGTTTGGTGTTTCCCAGCACTTTGAGAGGGTTGTCCTTAAAGAATGGGAACAACCCGCGCGCCTGGTTGGAACTCCTCCTAATTGGGATAAGCGTTTATCCCTTTCCGGAGGACTTGGTGAAGCTTTGGTCAGTGTCCCCGACGTCGATACCCCTGTGTTAGGGCTGACTGGCTCGGCTGCGTTGCACTTTTCTGACACCACTACCATTAAGGATGGTGAGGATCGTCGGGTTGATCAATTGGCTCACCATGATTTTATCAGTGCCGGGTCGACACTACGGCCAGTTTGTGCTTCGGCGCTTCTTCTGCTGGCAGTTAGATCCATTATTAGGGATCTGCTCGCAGATCTTGATCCCGCTTGTGATATGTTTAGTTCTCTCAAGCAGTGTGAGTCGTTTGTTTCTTTTGTCCTGACTGCTCAGGACGATGCTCTTGCGACGAGTAGCAGAACAGCGGCATTGCTGGTGGCTATTCGTCGGTCTATATGGCTGCGCCAGTGGACGGCGGACCTTAACTCTAAACGGTTTTTCTTAGGTTTACGCCTTTTTGGCAAGAAATTGGATGCTGTTACCAAGGATGGTAAGTTGCCTCAATTCAAGAAGCCTCGTCGCTCCTTTCGGGGTGCGAGTTCCTTTTAGTCCCTCCTTTCGAGGAGCCAGAGCGGGCAGAGGGGCTTCCCTTCCCATTCCCGGGGGTGTAGGTTGGTCCCGGGGAAGAGGTCGTGGCCGTCCCGGTCAGTCCTGGGGCGCCAAGCCCAAACCTACTGCTAAGCCCGCTCAGCAATGAGGGGCTGCCCTCACCCGTGCGGGTGGGGGGACAATTGCGACACTTCTCCCTGGTTTAAGGCTGCGAGATTCCGGACACAGATCTGGGAGGGGGGGGTTGCCCAGTTACAAACCGGAGTTCGAGTCTCGCCCTCCTTCACGGTTTTTCCTGGAAATGGCGGGCATCCGGCCGGTGCCGCGCTTAGAGGTGGGCCTCTGTTTTTGCTCCATTCTCTTCGCAGCTCCCAAGAAGGACTTGCCCGTCCTGCATCTGAAGTTTTTCAACCTTCCCAGGTCCTCCCCTGCTCCGGCCAGCGTGGTGTCCTTTCTGGGAATGCGGTCGGATTCCGGTCAACACAGGGTGATTCAGGAGTTGGCTTGGGTCCTTCTTTCCAACCCTCAGCCGTCTGTTTTGGAGCTGAGAGCCTTCCATCTGGTTCTTGCTCTTTTGTCTCATCAGGGTCTGGGCCTTCTGGCTCAGTTTCGCTCGGACAATCAAACAGCGGTTGCTTACATCAATCATCAGGGAGGGACTTGCAGTCTGGGTGCCCTCAGAGGGGTGTCCCTGATCCTGACCTGGGCGAAGGCACATGTTCCTTGTCTCTCGGCAGTCTGCAGTCCGCTCCGGTGGGGGACACCGGAGGTGGTCCTGTTTCCCTTTCGTCACAATTACAGGCTCCTGATCCTTGTGTCGCTCTCCCAGGATCCTCTGGCTCTGGCGGCGGAAGCCATATCCCTGAGCTGGGGGGACCCGGGGTTTCTGTACCTGTTTCCTCCGATACCCATGCTAGGCTGGGTGGTACGGAAGCTGGTTCTGGAAAGGGTGTCCGCCATGCTCGTGGCCCCAAGATGGCCAAGACGAGTATGGTGCGCAGACATCGTTTGGCTGACAGTGAATCAGCTCATTCTGCCTCTTCGGCCCGATCTGCTCACTCAGGGTCGGCTGTCTTACCCCAATTTACCAACGCTGGTTTTGATGGCTTGGCCGCTGAGGCCTCCATCTTGAAGGAGGAGGGTCTTTCTGACTCTGTTATTAAGACTCTGATCGGTGCCCGAAAGAGGTCTTCTTCTATCACCTACTATAGGACTTGGAAAGCCTATATCGCTTGGTGTGAGGTTAGGTCCTTGCCTTGTAGGGTCTTTTCGGTCTCCAAGATTCTGGAGTTTTTACAATCAGGGCTGGACTCCGGTCTTCAGCTGAGTACTTTGAGAGGGCTGTCAGGGTCCACTCACCCGTTCCTCGGTCCAGCGGCCGCCCGCTGCGCGGCTTCCCGCCCGACAGCCATGGCGAGCGGCGGCTTCTGCAGCCGTGCGCGCGCCTCCCCGTCCTCAGGCCGGCGGTCCCGGCTTCCTCACACGTGCTCGCGCACGCGCGCGAGCACGTTCTGTTTATGCCCTCCGGCGGCGCTGCTCCCAGCGCGGCCGCCGGAGGAAGAATTAATTAAAGGGGCAGGTGGGGTAGGGGCAGTGCTGGGTTGCTGAAGGACCAATGAGCCCTGGGTTCAGTGGGGCTTACGCCCCCCTCCTGTTGTGCACTCCCTGTTCTCCTAATCAGATACCAGTTCATAGTTGCACCAATCACACACTCACCTCCCATCATATCTGTCCCTATAGAGGGTTCACTCTGTCAGTTGTTCAGTGCCTGTGATAGCGCCTAGACCCTAGTAGTTATTTATCTTTGATTTTGATCTTGATTCCTGTTGCCGACCTCTGCCAGTTTTGACCAACCTCGATCTTGATTCCTGTTGCCGACCTCTGCCAGTTTTGACCAACCTCGATCTTGATTCCTGTTGCCGACCTCTGCCAGTTTTGACCATCCTCGATCTTGATTCCTGTTGCCGACCTTTACCAGTTTTGACCATCCTCGATCTTGTTTCCAGTTGCCGACCTTCGCCTTTGTACCCAGACCACGTATTGCCTACCTCATTGTTCTGTCGCCTCCTCAGGTCTCCTGTCACCTACCTCCAGCCTGTCCTTGGACTTCCACTTTACGCTCATATACGGGCTACCCAATTCCACTTCCAGCCGCGGGCTCTCCAGTCCTCTGTACCGTAAGGTTTCATCCTTTGAGCCATAAAGTCCTGGGGGCAACCGATCCCGAGCAGGCATGTTCTGCGTCTCGGCAAGCGGGGGCTCCTATAGGTGAAGCTGGCTACGGAGATTGGGGGTTGAGATCCTTACCAAGAGAGCTGGAGTTGCCCAAGTGGTTAATTGTGGTACCCGGAGCGTGACATTATCACAGGCCCCAACATGGATGACCTGGTACAGCAGGTGCAAGCTATGGCCACAGCGATCAACCAACTCGCTCAAAGGGTGGCCACCCAGGAGTCTCGTCAAGTGCCGACTTCCTCTGTACCACCTCATTTCTCTGAACCGAAGATTCCTCTGCCTGAAAAATTTTTTGGAGAGCGAACTAAGTTTTCTAACTTCAAGAATTCATGTGAACTGTATTTCAAGCTGAGGCCTGTCTCCTCTGGCACTGAGACCCAACGAGTAGGCTTAGTAATTTCTCTACTTCGAGGAGACCCGCAGTCCTGGGCCTTTAGTTTGCCGAGTCAAGATATTGCCTTACAATCTGTAACTGCATTTTTTAACGCTATGAGCATCCTATACGCTGACCCTGATTCACAGTCTACAGCAATGAGAATAGGCTTCGGGCCTTAAAACAAGGGCGAAATTCGGCTGAAGATTATAGTACTGAATTCCGCCGCTGGGCTATCGAAGCTAGATGGAACGATCCCGCTCTGTGTAGTCAGTTCAGGGTGTGGCTGTCGGAAAGCATCAAGGATGCTTTAGTCAATTTTCCTCCGCCAGTGGATCTAGATCAATTAATGCAGGTCTCCATTAAAATAGACCGACGCCTTAGAGAAAGGGCCAGAGAGAGAGTCAGGGCTCCCACGTCTTTCAGGCCAGTCCAAGGTCATAGGTCTCCGGTTCCCCGTGGTGAGAGTACCTCGTCATCTCCCCAGGAAGAACCTATGCAATTAGGGAGAACCCGCTTATCCCAAGAAGAGAAACAGCGTAGGCGATCCGAGGGCTTATGCCTGTATTGCGGGAATGCTGGTCATTTTGCAGGGTCCTGTCCCAACAAGGGGAGACCGGCGGAAAACTTCCGCACCCAGACCAGGTAGAGAGTACTGATCTGGGTGAGTCAGTTTGCAACTCTCACCAAAATAAAATGTTAGTGCCCATTGACCTGTCTTGGGGTTCTTCCAAGCAAACAGTTTCCGCCTTTATCGACAGCGGTGCGGCGGGAAACTTTCTGGACAGGAGTATGATCTCCCTTTTAGGTATCCCTTTAGTTCCTCTTGAAAGATCCCTACAAGTTTTGGCTATCAATGGGAAGGCCATCCAGGGGGGACCTATAAACACCAAGACCCCACCTCTTCGGTTAATTGTTGGCTCTTCCCACTCCCACTCCAACTGAGTTCTTAGAATTTTTCATCTTCGACTGTCCAGAGACTCCGGTAGTTTTGGGATACCCCTGGTTACAACTCCACAACCCGGTGTTAGATTGGCGGGTTGGAGAGTTGATCAAGTGGAGTGACCATTGTAAAAGTCACTGCTTTACTACAGGCCTTAGAAGTGTGCAAGTTTTACCTCAGGGATTACCTCAGCCATACGCAGACTGGGTTGATGTCTTCTCTGAACGTTCTGCGGATACCCTTCCTCCACATCGGTCTTATGACTGCCCTATTGACTTGCTTCCTGGCACGATTCCCCCGAGGGGAAAAATTTATAATCTTACTCTGCCCGAAGAGCAAGCAATGAGGGAGTACATCACCGGAAATTTAAGGAAGGGATTTATTCGCCCCTCTACCTCGCCTGCCGGGGCTGGGTTCTTTTTTGTAGAGAAAAGGCCTGAGACCATGCATTGATTATCGAGCCTTGAATAAGATCACTGTTAAGAACCGATACCCCTTGCCCTTGATCGGGGATCTGTTCAATCAAGTCACAGGGTCACAAATTTTTTCCAAGTTGGATTTAAGAGGGGCTTACAATCTGATTCGCATCCGACAGGGGGATGAGTGGAAAACCGCATTTAATGTGAAAGACGGCCATTACGAGTACCTGGTCATGCCTTTTGGTCTTTGTAACGCGGCAGCCGTTTTTCAAGATATTCTTGGTGTGCCATACACCCCGCTTCACTTCTTAAATATTCATCACTTCATGGGTTAATCCACCGCAGGTGACGTAGTGCAGAGAGGAAGTCTTGTAACGAGCCCCCTTCCGGCCTACATATACCTGGTACCTCCCTTCAATCACCAGTATTTTTTCTCTCTGCTTGCTGACAAGTCAGAAGTTGGAAGTCTCCTGCTTACAGGTAGGCCGGGGTATTCTTACCCCGCCACCCCCCTTTTGGTCTATTTCTGCCCGGTTTGTATACCTTTATGGTGAAATAGGAAGCCTCCCAGCCTTGGCTGCTCACCGGGCAAATGGTAGATGGCACTTTAAGTGCCTAGGAGCTTATCTCCTACCGCTCAACCTCATGCGTGGGGCAATGCGGCGAACCGGCATGGTGATCCGGAAATGGGATGCCCCTGTCCCGAGGGTCCCCGTAGCCCCTTTCTCTCCCGTTGGGGGGGTGGTGAGGGTGTGCTTTAGTATGTGTGTTTCACTGTATCACTGCATGTTAACATATATGTCATGTTTATACATTCACTGTAGCATGTGTATATTTTGGGTCTGCTTTAGGGCAGCTTGCGCTGGGTATGGGCTGGCCACCTCTCTGGCAGTTGGTTGCTTGTGGCCCCCTACCCCCTCTCCCCTCTCCTCGCCTGGCATTCATTGAGCTTTGTCAGCACATGCGGTTTTTACCCTCCCCCCTCCGCTGCCTGGACGCGCGTGCTGTGATCAGCTGTAAAGTGTTCCAGCTGATCAGCGTAGGGGGGGGGGGGGCCCGCTGACGCGGCGCCGACGTCATGCGGCGTCTGCGGCGGGCCCAGCATCCCAGCTTCCTTCAAAACAGGAAGGCACGTGGGCGCACGGCCGCACTTTGTCTTCTGCCGGCTCATGGCTGCTGGCTGCAGGCTTACCGGCTGATTGCAGTACAGGTAAGCGGCCCCTCCCGTTGGGGCCGTTAAATGGGAGATATTGTTTAATAATACAGTGAGAAATCACTATTATCAAGGGGGCGTCATTTAAGGGCACTTGGTGCCATACTTATATGTTATACACATGTGAAGGATCTGATGGTTGTTTTCATGCCTTGCAGATCCTGGGATCCCTGCTTATGCTAGCCCTCCGGCTCTATGTGCCTGGCTAATTATTGGGATTGATTTGAATGTTTATATACATAGACTATATATAAGTATATATATATATAGTTTCTATTAAAGGGGACCTAAACTTAAAAAAAAAAAAAAAAAAAAAATTTATATAAATCCTCCCTTCCGGGACATTACTAAAATAAAGGGGGCATCCCGGGTCGGCTTATGCCTTAAAAGTCCCATTATTGCGAATACCATAAATCACCATATGGAGGCTTCCGTAGATTCCGGAAACGGTTCTGCTGTTCCGTTTGGGGGGTGCGTAGGTTGTGGGGTTCCACTCCCAGCTGATGATATCTTTATTTGCATCCCTTGTGCAAAACAGACTATTGCGCGCCAGTCCGTTGCTTCGGCTGCGGTGCCATCGCATCCTTCATCATCTCCTACCTCTCCATCCCTATTCCGGACCCCAGCAGCACAGCCCTGCCCCCGGAAAATGATGCCCGTTAAAGCAGCGTTTAAGACCGCTACAAAACGAAGGCACCTGACTCCGGTACCTTCGGCTCCACAGGACCAGTTTTGTGAACCTGTGGAATGGTCCGATGGATCCCCTGACGAGGATGAACTCCCGTCGGAGTCAGATGAGCCGACAGGTCAGCATGTGGCTGATGAGATCGGCGATTGGTCAGAGGGGGTTGTTTTTGACACCCCCTCCATTCTGGCTCAAATGTTTAATATTTTGAGTTTAGATACGCCTGAGGCGGCCGCCCCGCTAAAGGGTCAGTTATTTAAAGAGCCTCAGCCGAGTTTGGTTTTTCCCAGACAGCACCACATTGAGAGGGTGGTTCTTAAGGAATGGGAACATCCCACACGGTTATCTGGAATTCCTTCCAGTTGGGAAAAGCGTTATCCTTTTCCACCAGAATTGGTGAGGCTGTGGTCTGTCCCTCCGTGCGTCGATACCCCTGTACTAGGACTCTCCAGCTCGGCTATGGTACAATCTGCTGAGACCACTGTCCCCAAAGATGGGGAAGATCGCAGGATTGACCAATACGCTCGACATGGTTTTATCTATTCCGGGTCAGCATTGCGCCCGGTATGTGCTTCAGCCCTTCTTCTATTGGCAATTAAGTCCCTAATTCAGGGGCTATATGAGGATCTTGATCCCGCTTGCAAACAGTTCACTGCACTTAAGCAGTGTGAATCTTTTGTGGCTTATGTCCTGGCCGCTCAGGACGATGCACTGACTATGAGTAGCAAGGCGGCAGCTATGCTGGTGGCTATTCGCAGGTCAGTATGGCTGCGTCAGTGGTCAGCAGACACGGCTTCCAAAAAGGTACTCACAGCCCTCCCCTTTTTGGGGTTGCGTCTGTTTGGGGAGAAAATTGATTCAGTCGCAAAAGATGGTAAGATGCCACAACGCAAAAGGCCTTGTGGTCCCTTCAGGGGGACAAGTTCTGGTAGGCCTTCCTTTCAAAGGTTCGGAGCGGGAAAAGGTACGTCCTTTCCCGCTACCAGTGGCGCAGGTTGGACTCGGGGGAGGGGCCGTGGCCGGCCCACTCAGTCCTGGGGCACCAAGCCCAAGCCTGCTGATAAGCCCACTCAGCAATGAGGGGCTGCCCTCACCCGTGCGGGTGGGGGGACTATTGCGACACTTCTACCATTGGAACCATGTGGTTCTAGGCAGATGGATCCAGGAGGTAGTGTCGACAGGTCACAACCTGGAATTCGAGTCTCACCCTCCCTCGCGGTCCATTCAGGGGTCGGTTCATCCCGGCCTGAACTCTCATCAAGACGCAGTGTGTCTTTCTTTTGCCCAAATTCGCACAAGAACACTTCAGCTATTTCTGCTAGCGTGTTGGGTCCAGCAACCTCTGTTGTTGGATCAGTCCTTCCAATTGTCCTCCCGTGTACGGCAGTTCCTCCTGTGGTGGTTGGTCTCGACCAATCTTGTATAGGGCAGGTCTTTCCTGACCCTCCCTTGGAGAGGTGTCACCACGGACACCGGTCTGTCGGGATGGGACAGATTCTGGAAGGAGCTGCGGCTTCAGGGGCAGTGGAGGCCCCACTTACCCATCAGAGAAATGTCCCTGATCCAGACATGGGCAGTGTTCCATGTTCCCTGTCTCTCGGCGGTTTACATTCCAGAGGTGATGGAACAGGTAGCGGACCGGTTGAGCAAGTGCTCTCCCCGTCTGGAAGAATAAGCTCTCCATCCTCGGGTGGTTCTCTTATTGTGTCTCCAATGGGAGACTCCGGAGGTGGACCTGTGGGCCCCTCATCACTATCTCAGGCTCCCGAGCTTCGTGTCTCTCTCCCGGGATCCTCTGGCTCTGACAGTGGACGTCAGGTCCCTGAACTGAGGAGCTCTGGGATTTCTATACCTGGTTCCTCTGTGGCCCTTGCTGGGCAGAGTTCTTCAGAAGTTGGCTCTGGAAAGGGTGTACGCCGTTCTCATGGCCCCAAAGTGGCCAAAACGAATAAGGTTCGCAGACATCGTTTAGCTGGCAGTGGACCAGTTCATTCTGCCTCTTCGGCCCGATCTGCTCACTCAGGGTCAATTGTGTTACCTCAATTTACCAGCGCTGGGTTTGATGGCCTGGCGGCTGAAACCTCCATCCTGAAGGAGGAGGGTCTTTCTGATTCAGTCATTAAGACTCTGATCAGTGCCCGGAAGAAGTCTTCTTCCGTCACCTACTATAGGACTTGGAAAGCCTATATCACTTGGTGTGAGACAAGATCTTTTCCTTGTAGGGTCCTTTCGGTCCCCAGGATTCTGGAGTTTTTACAATCAGGGCTGGACTCTGGTCTCCAGCTAAGTAGATTGAAAGGGCAGGTCTCTGCCTTATCTGTCTTTTTTCAGAAGCGTGTGGCGCTTAAACCTTTAGTTAAAACTTTTTTTCCAGGGGGTTACGCATGTGCGGCCTCCCAGGAAACCATTACTCCCTGTTTGGGATTTGTATTTGGTTCTTTCGGCTCTTCAGGCTCCTCCTTTTGAGCCTTTTGCAAGATATTGCTTTGTCTACCCTGACTCAGAAGATTGTCTTCTTGGTAGCGATCACTTCTGTCCGGCGTGTCTCAGAATTGGCGGCCTTAACTATCCAGGCGCCCTACTTCGAGAGGCATCAGGATAAAGTGGTCTTTCGGTTCAAGCCAGACTTTCTTCCTAAGGTTGTTTCTGCTTTTCATTTGAACCAAGATATTGTTCTTCCCTCCTTGTGTCCTAATCCTAAGAATGACAAAGAGAGGGTTTTGCATTGTTTGGATGTAGTACGCTGTGTTAAGTACTACTTGATTATCACGTCTCCTTTCCGTAGGACGGATTCCTTTTTTGTTGTGCCCCATGGGCCTAAGAGGGGTTTGGCACCAGCCAAATCTGCCATTAGCAAGTGGATACGTCAGGCCGTTACTGCGGCCTATTCTGCTAAGGGAAGAGTTCCCCCTTTTCGTATTACTGCTCATTCCACTCGCGCTGTTGGGGCGTCTTGGGCTTTTCAGCACCAAGCTTCTGTTGAACAGGTTTGTAAGGCCGCCACCTGGTCTTCTGTTCACACTTTTTCTAAGTTTTACAAAGTTGATGTGCGGGCCTCAGCGGATGCTGTTTTTGGCCGCAAAGTTCTGCAGACTGCAGTCATTTAAGTTATGCTTCACCTGGCCTTGAGATGCCCTTCCCTTGTGGACACTGCTTTTGGATGTCCCATGAAGTGATGAATATTTAAGAAGTGAAGCGGGGTGTGTGGCACACCAAGAATAATACCATTTTGTGAGTACTCACCTGAAAAATGGATATTGTTGGTGTGCCACACACCCCGCTTCACACCCGCCCTTTTCGGTATTACCGAAGCATTTATATGGTGAAGCCCCTTTTTTTATTTATATCAAAATTGATTTTGGAGGTTACTGGTGGAATACTGGTACCTTGTTTTACTGCTTTTTGAATATACTGGTGATTGAAGGGAGGTACCAGGTATATGTAGGCCGGAAGGGGGCTCGTTACAAGACTTCCTCTCTGCACTACGTCACCTGCGGTGGATTAACCCATGAAGTGATGAATATTTAAGAAGTGAAGCGGGGTGTGTGGCACACCAACAATATCCATTTTTCAGGTGAGTACTCACAAAATGGTATTTTTGTTAACGATATATTCAGAGAGTATCTCGGTAGATTTGTGGTCATATACTTAGACGATATTCTCATTTTTTCTAATTCCTTGTTGGAGCACAGACGTCATGTTAAGTTGGTACTACAAAAATTAAGAGAGAACAACTTATTTGCTAAACTTTCTAAATGCGTGTTTGAAGTCACCACAGTTCCTTTCTTAGGGTATATTATTACCAACCAGGGTTTAGAGATGGACGCGGGGAAAGTTTCGGCGGTTCAGGATTGGGTTCAACCCAAGACCTTAAAAGAATTGCAGCGTTTTCTAGGTTTTGCTAATTTTTATCGGCGGTTCATCAAAGGCTTCTCTCATGTTGTTGCACCTCTTACCAATCTTACCCGCAAGGGGGCCTTTACTGCTAACTGGTCTCCCTCTGTCTGTGAGGCCTTCCTGACCTTGAAACGGGCCTTCACTTCGGCACCAGTGTTAATTCACCCAGATATTCGTAAGGCCTTCATTGTTGAAGTGGACGCTTCTGAGCTGGGAGTGGGTGCAGTTTTGTCGCAATATTCTGGTAACCCTGAGCGTCTTCATCCATGCGCTTATTTTTCATGTAAATTCAGTACCGCGGAGCAAAATTTTGATGTCGGTAATAGGGAACTATTAGCTATTAAACTGGCTTTTGATGAATGGCGACACTGGCTGGAGGGTTCATTACATCCTATAACTGTGTATACCGATCACAAAAATCTTGAATACATTGGGTCTGCCAAGAGATTGAACTCTCGTCAAGCACGTTGGGCATTATTCTTCTCGCGTTTTAATTTTATTATTACTTTCAAGCCGGGTGTAAAAAATACTAAAGCGGATGCTCTATCTCGCATGTTCGGTGAATGTAAGGATCGGGGTGATACTGGTGACCCGATTCTACCTAAGGGTTGTGTGGTCGGGGCTTTACTTCCTGATCTCTCTAACACCTTGGCGCCGTTTCAAGACCAGTCTCCTAGTGATGTTCCTTTGGGATGCCAGTTTGTACCGCCACATTTGCGTTCAGATGTAATTCGCGAATTTCACGATGCTAAAACTGCTGGTCATGTGGGTAACCGAAAAACCTTTATGCTTGCCCATCGCCATGTATGGTGGCCAACCATGAGACGCGATATTACTGCCTTTATCGACGCTTGTGCTGTTTGTGCTCGAAGTAAAGGGGTTCACAAGGCTCCCAGTGGCGGTTTGGTTCCTCTTGAAATCCCTGTTGAACCTTGGACTCATATTTCTATGGATTTTATTGTAGATTTGCCTTTATCACACGGGAATACTGTTATTTGGGTGGTCGTAGATCGTTTCACTAAGATGGCACACTTCATTCCTTTGGCTAAGCTTCCTTCTGCACCAGAGCTTTCTCGACTATTTACTTCACACATTTTTCGTATTCATGGTATTCCGTCCAATATAGTCTCTGATCGGGGCGTCCAATTTACTTCCCGTTTTTGGAAACATTTCTGTTCGCGGCTGGGTATACAGATCTCTCTTTCGTCTGCCTACCATCCCCAGTCCAATGGGCAGACGGAAAGAACTAATCAAACTTTGGAACAGTACTTAAGGTGTTATGTCTCTGATGCCCAAGAACAATGGGCAGAATTTATTGATTTCGCCAAATTTGCTTACAATAATGCGCCTAGTGAGAGTACCAAGATATCGCCTTTTTATTGTAACTTAGGGAAAAATCCTAGAGCTTCTTCCCTTTCAGGGTCACCTTCCAACTTGCCGGCGTTGGAGGAGTGGCTTCAAGAACGGAAGAATATCTGGACACATGTTCAGGAAATTCTTAAAACCACTAGTTTAAGATATAAGAAATTTGCTGATCGTCGTAGATCACGGGAACCTACTCTTCAAGTAGGCGATCTAGTTTGGGTCTCCACTAAAAATATTGCGCTCCGTCAACCTTCTAGCAAATTGGGTCCAAAATTCATTGGCCCTTTTCCGATAATCAAGAAGTTGAATAATGTGTCGTTTAAAGTTCAACTACCGCCGACTATGAAAATACCTAACTCTTTCCATGTTTCGTTGTTAAAACCAGCTAAGAACACTCCTCTTGCTGGTCCTTCGCCGATTCTCATTAATAATGAGCCAGAATATGAAGTGAATAAGATCTTAGATTCACGTAGGATTCGCAATTCCTTACAGTATTTGGTTGACTGGGTTGGCTACGGTCCGGAGGAAAGATGCTGGGTGGCAGCAAGAGATGTTCACGCCAAGGCTCTTGTAAAGAAGTTCCATCGTGACAATCCGGGGAAATCTGGTGAGGGTCCGGAGGCCCCTCATGAGAGGGGGGGTAATGTCAGGGTCCACTCACCCGTTCCTCGGTCCAGCAGCGTCCCCATAGCGCGGCCGCCCGCTGCGCGGCTTCCTGCCCGACAGCCACGGCGAGCGGCGGCTTCTGCAGCCGTGCGCGCGCCTCCCCGTCCTCAGGCCGGCGGTCCCGGCTTCCTCACACGTGCTCGCACACGCGCGCGAGCACGTTCTGTTTATGCCCTCCGGCGGCGCTGCTCCCAGCGCGGCCGCCGGAGGAAGAATTAATTAAAGGGGCAGGTGGGGTAGGGGCAGTGCTGGGTTGCTGAAGGACCAATGAGCCCTGGGTTCAGTGGGGCTTACGCCCCCCTCCTGTTGTGCACTCCCTGTTCTCCTAATCAGATACCAGTTCATAGTTGCACCAATCACACACTCACCTCCCATCATATCTGTCCCTATAAAGGGTTCACTCTGTCAGTTGTTCAGTGCCTGTGATAGCGCCTAGACCCTAGTAGTTATTTATCTTTTATTTTGATCTTGATTCCTGTTGCCGACCTCTGCCAGTTTTGACCAACCTCGATCTTGATTCCTGTTGCCGACCTCTGCCAGTTTTGACCATCCTCGATCTTGATTCCTGTTGCCGACCTTTACCAGTTTTGACCATCCTCGATCTTGTTTCCAGTTGCCGACCTTCGCCTTTGTACCCAGACCACGTATTGCCTACCTCATTGTTCTGTCGCCTCCTCAGGTCTCCTGTCACCTACCTCCAGCCTGTCCTTGGACTTCCACTTTACGCTCATATACGGGCTACCCAATTCCACTTCCAGCCGCGGGCTCGCCAGTCCTCTGTACCGTAAGGTTTCATCCTTTGAGCCATAAAGTCCTGGGGGCAACCGATCCCGAGCAGGCGTGTTCTGCGTCTCAGCAAGCGGGGGCTCCTATAGGTGAAGCTGGCTACGGAGATTGGGGGTTGAGATCCTTACCAAGAGAGCTGGAGTTGCCCAAGTGGTTAATTGTGGTACCCGGAGCGTGACAAGGGCCTTATCTATCTTTTTTTCAGAAGCATTTTGCGCTTCTTCCTTTAGTTAAAACTTTTTTCCAGGGGGTTACGCATGTGCGGCCTCCCAGGAAACCATTACTCCCTGTTTGGGACTTGAATTTGGTTCTTTCTGCTCTTCAGGCTCCTCCCTTTGAGCCTTTGCAAGAGATTGCTTTGTCTACCCTGACTCAGAAGATTGTCTTCTTGGTAGCTATCACTTCGGTTCGGCGTGTCTCGGAGTTGGCGGCCTTGTCTGTCCTGATGCCTCTCAAAGTAGGGCGCCTGAATAAAGTGGTCTTTCGGTTCAAACCGGACTTTCCTCCTAAGGTTGTTTCTGCTTTTCATTTGAATCAGGATATTGTTCTCCCCCCCCCCCCTGTGTCCTCAGCCTAAGAATGACAAGGAGAGGGTTTTGCATTGTTTGGATGTAGTACGCTGTGTTAAGTACTACTTGATTATCACGTCTCCTTTTCGTAAGACGGATGCCTTTTTTGTTGTGCCCTGTGGGCCTAGGAAGGGTTTGGCTCCGGCCAAATCTTCCATTAGCAAATGGATACGTCAGGCCATTATTGCGGCCTATTCTCTAAGGGGAAAGTTCCCCCTTTTCGTATCACTGCTCATTCTACTCGCGCCGTTGGAGCGTCTTGGGCTTTTCAGCTTTTAAGCTTCTGTTGAACAAGTTTGTAAGGCCGCTACTTGGTCTTCTGTTCATACTTTTTCTAAGTTTTACAAGGTTGATGTGCGGGCCTCAGCGGATGCTGTGTTTGGCCGCAAAGTTCTGCAGACTGCAGTCATTTAAGTTATGCTTCACTTTGCCTTCGGATACCCATCCCTTGTGGACACTGCTTTTGGATGTCCCGATCGTAAGAATTAAAGGGGATGCGGGGTGTGTGGCACACTGAGAATAATACCATTTTGGGAGTACTCACCTGAAAAAATGGATATTGTCAGTGTGCCACACACCCCGCTTCACCCGCCCTTTTTGGTATCCTGGATCCTTTATATGGTGAAGCTTTTCTTTATTTTGAGGTTACCGTTGGATTTCCTGGTACCTTGTCTTTCTGCTTTTTAAATCACTGGTGTTGAGTGGGAGGTCCCAGGTATATATAGGCTGGAAGGGGCTCGTTTTCAAGACTTCTCTGCAACGTCGCCACCTGCTGGTGGAGTAACCCGATCGTAAGAATTAAAGGGGAAGTGGGGTGTGTGGCACACTGACAATATCCATTTTTAAGGTGAGTACTCACAAAATGGTATTTTTTTTACTCTTTCACTTAGCTTTCGAACTGGTAAGGTGTCCCATGGACCCTTATACCAGTTCAGTTACCATTACCTGCACCACCAGTAGCCAGGGTGGTATGGTGAGCCTGGTAACCCATAGCATGGGCCTGGTGCTATAGGGCATAAGGGCTGGTAACCACCATTCTTGATATTGAATAGGCACAGAGCAAAGTTCTTATAAATGGATCTTCATCAAACAGAGGTGTACTGAAAAGGGTCCCAAAGGCATGCACACTTCCACACGTGCCCTCCACCTCTTATATATACTCTTACCAAGTTGAAGTGAAAAATCAAGCCTCTAATTCCATCATATTCTCCTCCACAATTTATAAAACGACGGTCATCAAAGTCCTCCCCTTGGGATTCTCATTTAATCAATCCAACGTGCAAATAATGTGTTCTCTAATTCTAGAGAAGTCTGATGTACTCATTCAGACAATATCCCATGGAAGAGAAAGAAAAAAAGGAATCTAGTGCAACTCAGCCACAAAAGAAACCTTTTAATAATATTTAAAATCTACTCACAAACATGTTCTTGATCTCAGCACTTAATATAAAAACATAAGTAAGCAGGATGTTCCTACGCTTCCCCACCGCGGCCGCTGGAAGGGTGAAGCTAAAATCTTCAAATGTTAAGAAAAAATGTGCACAAAAAATGAATTCCCCGTGTCCTGCCGCCTGACGCGTTTCGTTGTAAGATGACAACTTTTTCAAAGGCGCAGGAATGGGGAAAAGGATCCAATATAAAGAAAAAGGTAAAGGAAGGGACTTACCCCTGCCCGCCCAGATAGCGGCTGCGAAGACCGGAAATGGAGACACGCCGCGACCTAAACAAATGACGCGCGCGCCGGGAGCTCAGCGCACACCCATCCGGAAACAGCCGAAAACTGACGAAGGGGACTTCAAACCACACCCCTCTCCGGCGAAAGAGACGGGCCGCTGAGAGCCCGAGCTGTATAGTCAGATGCATGTCCGGAATTAGCCGAGACATGCCGAAGGGGGGTTAGTTTATTCTGCCACCTGGGTCCAAGAAGAACCAACCAAAAATCAATCATATAAAAACAATCCCGGGTGTGCAACACCCCGGAGGTGACAGCATCATTTCAAAAGAATATAGTGACAAACATATATGTTTACCATGAAATATGTATAAAGCATGAGCTCTCCTACAAATCTCCCAGCTGCAGTTAAAAAAGGTGAGGTGAATGAAAATCTGACAAAAACTAAAGCCAGCGGTAGGGGAAGAGGAGGGACGCCCTAAAACATTACAGTGTGCTATATAAAAATTAACTGATTAAATTAATAAAACACATAATCACATGTTCAGAACAAGTGAAACAATAAAATGTCACAAAGGCCAGACAAAATACATAAAAGGCCGTGAAGAGAAAAAACGGCCAGCAGAAATCATGAAGTGTCAATAAAACAGTTAAGATCTAAATCAATATTCAGCCCCCTAGGGGCTAGAGAGTCCAGATTAAAAATCCATTGAGTCTCTTTTTTTGGAAAGGTCCCTTTCTACATGAGAACCTCTCCAATGCTTCTCCAACTTGTCTATTCCAAGGAAGCTCATCAGCTTTGGATCACTATTGTGTTTGTACTTAAAATGTGCAGAGAGGCTATGGGCTTCAAATCCCCTCCTCACATTATAAATGTGCTCCCTAATTCGTATTTTTAGCATTCTTGTGGTCCTTCCAACATAGAAGAGTCCACAAGGGCACCAAATAAGATATACAACGTTAGTGGAGGTACAGGAGATGAATTGCCTAATTTCATACGACTTCCCCTCCTCTTTGCCCAAAAATTACTTCATCGGTTTGGGCAATACTGTACAGCTTCTACACCCCATGCAGGCCCCACACCTGTAAAAACCCTTTAAAGATCCCAACTCTCTCACTGGTTTTTTGGGGGGATCTACATAACTCCTAGTCAAGAGGTCTTTCAAATTCGGTGCCTTTTTGAAAATCAGCCTAGGGTTCTCTGTTAGTACTGGTCCCAAAAGGGGATCATTCTTTAAAATATGCCAATGCCTAGTGATCAACCTCTTAACCAATTTGTGTTGAACACTGAATGAAGTGATAAATGCTAAATCAGATGTAGCACTCTCATTCTTACAAGAAACCTTTTTTAACAAATCAGCTCGATCAGACCTCCTAATTTTGTCCCTCTCCAACTCTGTCATACCCATATCATAACCTTTTTCAGAAAAACGTTGGGATAACAGAGAGGATTGTGCATCAAAATCCTCTATACTGGTGCAATTCCGTCTCAGCCTAATAAATTGACTTTTAGGAATAGTTTCTAACCAGCGAGGGTGATGGCAGCTGGTACGTGGGACGTACCCATTCCTATCCGTTGGTTTGAAATAGGTACAGGAAAGCAACTGAGAACCCACTATCTTCAGAGTTAAATCTAGAAAATTCACAGACACCGTACTGCTTTCCATT
Organism: Gastrophryne carolinensis; assembly: GCA_027917425.1. NCBI lineage: Eukaryota > Metazoa > Chordata > Amphibia > Anura > Microhylidae > Gastrophryne > Gastrophryne carolinensis. Next base: position 350,621,715 of record CM051235.1, read on the forward strand.
GTGAATTCTAGATTAAAATCATTCTCATTGACTTCAGTAAAGAAGGAATCCAGACTCGCTTGGGGCCCATTCCATACGCAGAGGACATCGTCTATATAGCGCCTCCATACTATCAGATGGGGCCACAGATTCAAACCTATGAACTTCTTGATGAAGATCCATTTATAAGAACTTTGCTCTGTGCCTATTCAATATCATATTTTTGGACTTGTTTTGGGAATAAGAAGTTTTTGCACGTTGTAGCATATTTACTGTCATTTTCAGCTTGTGGGCAGCGCGGCGTTTCATTCCAATAACCACCATTCTTCCCTGGAATTACCAGCCCCTATGGTTGGGTTGCTGGGTTTAAAATTGGATGTGTGGAAAAATATTCCCATTCCCAAGAATTAAGAAAAATGTGTCTCTGCCCGACCCCCTCCCCCCCCCCCCCAAAGCTTACCAACCTGCCATCTTAATGCTTAATTTTCACTATCCAGGGTTTTGGTTCTTTCCCCAAGGGCACACCGATTTGCGATGCCCCACAATGTGAAACCCTCAATATTGAGCCTAAAGTCTCAATTTTCCCCGATCCCACGGTACAGGCGTGGGCTCTTGCTTAATCAGCGCTGTATGTTGTGCATATTATTGATGGAGTGGCTGCATCCCCAGTTTCACTTTACACTGCTTAGGCCAGCTTCAATATGCACCCCCCAGCTTTCAGTGACAAAAAAAACATGCTCCTTCGCTTATTGGCTGCAGGACTGTGCACAACAGCAGGATACTGCTTAGCATTTGTTTTGTTTCCATCTATTCACAGCTGGACCAGAAGTACACCGACAGCAGAAAAATGAGGGAGCTGCAGGTGGTGGGACTATGCTGGATGGAGGCAGTGCGAGGGCAGATAAGCTTTGCTTTAAAAAAAAAAAAATACTTGGTTTTAGCCTGGATTTAAATTTTTTTTATGGGTTTGGAACAAAAATAGAAGAAAGCTATCACTCCCAAAATATAACAAAAAAAGAATACCCTGGCACTCAAATCCCCACCAGCCTGAACAAATCCTATAATCTAAATGTAAAAAACAACAAGGTTTTCTTTGCACACATTTGCAAATGTATAATGTATGGTAAGCTGCAGGGTCACGTCAAGGCATCTTTTTCCTTCAGTCCTACTCTAACAGTGAGAGCTCCCTTGGGACACACATAGCAATGGATAAACTGAGAGCTGAAGTCACCTGAGGCTGCCCAGTGCTCTAACCCTTTACCTCTGGTGATTCACATGTGGGGGGCAATGACACAACATGTAGCAGAAGGCCCTCAACATTTATCCACATGCACTTACCACACCACCAAAGAAAAATGGCAAGCAGCAGCATCAATTTATAGGTGGACTGGGTGGTGCACACTGGGCTGGACAAAACAAAGAGTACCCCAGCACTCAAATCCCCACCAGCCTGCAACACATCCTACAATCTTTCTAAATTTAAAAAAAACAGCAAGGTTTTTGTTGCATACATTTCCCAAAATCTAAAATGTTTAATGAAATCCCTGTGTACATAAAAAAAATAGTCATAAAAGTCAGTATTAAAGTGGACTTCCATTAAAAAAAATTAAAGCTTAGTAAATTGCTCCCCTAAAACCCCTCTCTGGCAATCAGTGACATAAGCTTATTGAGAGGAATTAACACCATGCAGATGTTTGGAATAGCAGACAGATTCTGCAGTCTTAAACATGCATGGCAGCGGCCATCTTGCCACACAGAGACCTGCTTCTTAAAAGCTCAGTCAAAATGTCCTCATAGCTCTGTGCAATCATCTCTTATTTCTAGCCAGAACTCATCCTTGCTGAAATCTTTTAAATACATTGTATTCCCTGACTTAATGCTTTTGAGGCCACCACAGCTATAGAGATACATTGTATCAGCTTCCCAAATACATATTGCTTTTGTTTCATTAGCTATTTATTCAGTGCTTACCTGTGTGAAAAATGGCAGACAAGCTTCTCCTTGTTTCTGAGGCATATATCGCCGCTCTAACTAGACAGATAATTGGGGGTTAATGCACAGGAAGGCATCGTCAATCGACATGCCTCCCTGCGCAGGAAACGCCAAAAATGGGTGGTGTTTCCAACGCAGGGAGTCTTAGCAATGTTGGCAATGCATCCTGGCCTAGATATCAGAAAAGGCCTAAACCATGACATTGCCATGGTATAAGGTTTTTAGACTAGAATTATATGTGTTTTTCAATTGAGTGTATTCACAACTGGGTGTGTTCTAAATCAAAAGGCTCCATTTTGCTTTCATTATCCCACAAAGCATTGTCCAGGTGATTATTAGCAAACTGCAGACAGGCAGCAATGTTCTTTTTGAAGCACCGCTGCTTTCTTCTTGCAATCCTGCCATACACACCATTGTCGATCAGTATCCTGGTGGTAGACTCATTTGCTAATGTGACATCATAGACTATCATACCGCTTGCACTTGGCATCATCTTAGTTGTTTGACTATGTAATGTATATACTACTGTGCATTGGTGGAGTCCAAACCATTTGAAGATGGTTTTGTAACCTTTTCCAGCCTCAAAAACTCTGCCTCTCAGGTCACGATACACTTTCACAAACATGTATCGTAAAGATCAAACATTAATATATCTCTGTTCTTTAAATAACGCTGGCCACTCACTCGCAACTCATTTCACACGCAAATGCTAGTCAATAGTTGAATTGTGTAACATACGTTTGATTTGGTTCTCCTTATCCACTTTGAGGACTGATGTACGTTTAGGTTCAGTTTAGGCAGAAATAGAAATAAATTCTCACTGTAGGTGAGTTTCATATTTCACATTTAAATCAGACCAACATCCTTACAAGAAACCATGCTCATATGCATTCCTCCCCAGGGCAATAAAATAGAATTTACCTTTTTGTAACTCCTGCTGTGGTCGACCCCCCCAATGAAATCCTATGAATGTGCCAGTGCCCTGCGAATATGAAAATTTCTTCTGATTGCATTATGAGTTATGTCTCCTAAGTCCACACAGCAGCATGCCTGGAATGCCAAAATGGCCGCTACCAAGAGAAAATTGGTGAGGCTGCATTTCAGCTTTGAGCAAACGCAGGAGCAACTGTGAGTGATGACAATGATTCAGAATTTCCAACTGTGCAAGGCAGTTGGTTCGGTTTAAAGGTTGAGTTTTTCTATTAGAAAATAACAGGCCTGTCTGCTTACTCTGTATCTACACAATAAGCAGAGTGACTATTTAATAGTCCTAGTAAAGAGCTGACATTACAGTCTTGTTTATAATGATTAATGGACACTTTCATTTAAATAAAAAAGGCAAATAAACAACGGGAGCATGAGAAAGATTTAGTAAATTTATCTAAGACATTACACAAAACATTTAGGAAAGTTTTTAATAAAAAATAATTAGCAACATTTCTTTCTAAGTCTTTGCTGTTATTATTACAAAACATATGACTTCTTTCATGTAGTTCTCTACATTATGATTCATTTGGCCTGCTTGTAGGCAAGAGTAACTGCTCGCAAAGGCAGATCAGGTCATCTTGCATTACATGTATCCTGCAGGGAAAGAAGACAGGGAGGTAAGTCACTACTGTTTTATTACATAGAAACATAGAAGGTTGGCAGCAGGAGACCAAATTGTAACAGCTCCCCTCACACAGATTTCCTTTGCTACATTAGATGTTTATTCAGTGTTTGTGTGTGTGAAAAATTACAGGCAACCTTCTCCTTGTTTCTCTCACAATTTGGTGTGCATTGCTGCTGGCACAGCACCCCTTAATTCTCATGTTTAAGCAGGACAATCAGGTGTGTGGCAAGATGGCCGCCCCCATACAATTCAAGAGTAAATCATTTTTATGCCATTCCACAACATCTGCATGGGGTAAAGCCCTTTTGACTGGAGGGCATCTTTCATATTCCTTAGACACATTTTAATAGTTCATGATCACAATTACTTCCCTGAATGGGCAGCCCAGAGCATTTGATTTGAAAGCACAATCACCCCGCAATCACAGACCTCGAGGGGGGGACTTCAAAAAAAAAAAGGGGGCAATGTCATGGCTTTTGGTCCTCTTTGACATCTAAAAACAGTCAATGGCAACAATGGAGTTAGCCTGTCACTTTCAAACTAAGAGTTGGGAAAGTGATAAAGGAGAGACTTTAGCAAGTCAAATACAAAATGCTTATACTTTCCTAAGTCCTCCACTAGCTAATCCAGTGATAAGCTAATAGCAGAGGAGATCTCTCTCCTCATTTATTAGTTGTTCCAGCACCGGTCCACTAGCTCCAGTGAGCTCCAGACCTGCACCACTGTGTTATGAGGGACATGTTCCCCTGTCCCCAAACAGCAAGGCAGGACAGAAGAATGCACATTTTAATAATAATACAATCATATGCATATAAAGTGATAAACAATACAAACCGTGCTGCCAATACTACTAATCAAGCTCAACGTGTTATAAAGGATCCCCGCCCTCTAATCTAACAAAACATATAAAACAATAAAACACAGAGCTATAAATGTGAACAGAACACACATATTCTCTCAATGTGAAAACAAAATGAAAAATAAGTCTATAAGTGTATAAACTCAAAGAAAAGTCCTTAACGTGATGACATCCAGTGAAGAAATATAGTGACAGTAATCCTCCACCGTCTGTAATAAACTCTTACCAGAAAATTTTTTTAAATCAAAGCCTTATTAAACAACTCCTTCATCCTCCACGGTCGTCAAATATGGAAAACCAATATACCAGATGGACATAGACTTGTATGTTATAAAAACCTCCACACTTCAGAACTTATTTCATTGTAAGGAAATCATGAGGTTTGTTCCACACGGTATATAAATGTAATCCAAGAGCGAGAACCCAGAGCCACCTCTTGCTGTCATTGCCTAGTGACAGCAAGAGGTGGCTCTGGGTTCTCGCTTGGAGTGACATATTACATTTATATACCGTGTGGAACAAACCTCATGATTTCCTTACAATGAAATAAGTTCTGAAGTGTGGAGGTTTTTATAACATACAAGTCTATGTCCATCTGGTATATTGGTTTTCCATATTTGACGACCGTGGAGGATGAAGGAGTTGTTTAATAAGGCTTTGATTTAAAAAAAATTTCTGGTAAGAGTTTATTACAGATGGTGGAGGATTACTGTCACTATATTTCTTCACTGGATGTCATCACGTTAAGGACTTTTCTTTGAGTTTATACACATAGACTTATTTTTCATTTTGTTTTCACATTGAGAGAATATGTGTGTTCTGTTCACATTTATAGCTCTGTGTTTTATTGTTTTATAAATCATATGCATATCCTTACATAAAGTTCTACAAGATGATCCATTCACTTACATTTGCAGGTCATTGATAGAGGAGCTTTGGTCTGTAGGTGTCACAGTGGTGTACCTGGAACAGAGGCTGGGTCGCTCCTTCCTGATGGGTTAACAGCAATAACTTGGAAGATGCTGGATGCTGAGGATGCTACACAGGACAGGCCGGGGGTTGAGCATATTGTGCTGCCACGATCCATATCTATGACTATGTACCCATCTGCATACGCTGACTCCTTCCATGAAATCAGTATGCCTCCATCCTTTAATTCCACTGGATTTACTTGTGGTGGACATGGAGCTAGATAAAACATGAAATCAAATAACTATACTGACATTGTAGATGGGGTATTAAATATCCTATTTGATCATACTGTAAGTGTTCCAGCACTCCAAGGGGTGGTATGTTAGATTTGCATAGAGTATAAAAGTTTAGAGGCAGTGAGCTCTAACCCAGAGAGCCAGGGGACTCTGACCTAGTATGAGGCAGAATGAGATGGAAGTCTCAGATGGAGATTGAAATTCAGAGACCGACGACAGAGCAGTGGTGCTGATTAACAATTACCCACAAAAACCAGCAGAGCTTCCTAGATGCAATTCATTATTAGGATTTATTATCCACCTATGTGCACCAGATTTCCTCATCACATTGAAACACTTTAAATGGCCAGCTCAATCCAATCCTTAGGCTTGTTAATACCAAGGTTAGGACAAGCTTGCAAGGCAATGTAAAATCATTTTTTCTTCCAATCCATAGAACACAGGTAAAATAAGTTGATGTGAAGTGTAATCAACGTATCTTACCTGTGTTTTATGAATTGGAAGAAATAAATAGATGATTTGAAATACCTGAGCGCTGGACATTCTATATATTAGGATCATCACAATGATGAAGTCCCATAACCAGTAATCCAATGTTTCTTTGTTGTAGCAGTTTCTAGGAACTATTCTGCTCTCCAGCTTGTCACAGTTTCCTATGTGCAGGGAATAATTTTACTGATAGACTGAGGAAAGCTGAGCTGAGAGTTGGCGTGTCATTGAGAAGAACAGCGCATTAATAAGTGCAGAGAGCTGCCTCATTTAAAGTGGAAGTCCAGCGTAGCAATGACTGAGCTGCGTTGTGTGAAGGCCTGCAGCCAGTTGTGCATGAATGTGATGCCAGGGCAGAGGGGCCCAAAGAAACTGCTGCCGAGCTGCTGAGAGCATTGCAGCCAAGTGTGCAAGGAAGCAGTTGGAGCTCAACTCAAGTCAGGAGCTTAGAGCTACATTATATATATATATATATATATATATATATATATATATATATATGATATGAAATAGCTGTATACACACCTGTGTGGCCTGGGAGAGATGTGCCCCCGTAACTTAACCCGGCTGTGTTGCGAGCAGTCACTGTAACACTATAGGAAGAACTGCAGGGTACAGGGATGTAAAAGTCCATGTATGATGTCCAATACGAATTCAGAGTAAATGAGGATTCCGGATCATATCCAATCTGCCCCTGAACAGTGGCCATATAATCTGCGCCACAGTGACTCTTATTCCAGAATATTTCCACTTCCTGTGGCTTTACACTTTCTCGATAAATAAATGTCTTCACTTCATCAGGAGGACATGGGACTACGATAAACAGTAGAAGAAAAGTTCACTGAAACAGTAGTAAGATCTGATTTTATACTTTTACTCATTGTAGTATATAGGCCATCTTGCACCTGTGACACTTACCCATACCAGACACTATGGGCTCAGTAAATGAGCTATTGCATTGCTGGTCTGTAGCCAATACAGAGAAGGAATAGATGGCTCCACAACTAAGGGCTGGTATAAAGCAGTTTGTTTCTCTTGTGTTGCATGAATAAACCACTTCCTTATCAGATTCCACCACGCCAAGGTATTGTTGTGCCCCACGGCTCTGTTCCCAGGACAAAGTGGCTGAGTTATTTCTACAGCTCATGAGGACGTCTACATTCTTTGGAAGGCAGGGGGCTGTTAAACGCAAACCAAATCTGTATGATTTTTACGTATTGGAAATACAGTTGTATTATACTAAAATACATTATTACTGTACACTAGTACTATTTGCTATATGCCAAGTCATCATTATATATACCGTATATTTCATCCTATAAGACGCACTTGAGGATTTGGAGTAGAAAAATTTGAAAAAAATATTCTGAACCAAATGGTGTGCTAAAATACCCCCTCCCAATCCAATCACCCTATTATAGACAGTGTGCACAATTCCCTAAATCATCCCATTACAGACCCCATAATACAGGTATTGAGCAGTATCCTACATTAAAGGAAGTGAGGGGCTTCCCAAATTACAGGCAGTGAGTAGTATCCCACATTACAGGCAGTCATGGCTAAGCTGGGAAGGGTGTGTCATGGTGCAGTGTTACAAGTCATGAGCATGCTCTGTTGTCATCATAGACAGCATCGGGGCGACTGTGGAATGCCATGCTCGTTCACACTGATAGCACCAAGGGACAAGGTGTCTGTAGGACCACTTTTTTGCGTGGTCCTGGAGGAATAACATTGAAAAAATAGAAAGCTTTAGAGCCTTGCTATGGCTTTTACCCTGCATTGCAGAAAATGAAGAAGAGCCATTTGGGAAGGGCAACAGGTATGCCTCTTGTTGCCTAATGATTGCTATTGTGTCTAGAGTCCCTTTAATTAATATCATAAATATTTTTCATGTAAAAATAATTATATATTTTTTATATGAAAAATAGGTAGGATAATAGTAATAGTCATAAGATTATGAATATGATTAAGAATATGATGATCCATTTTAGATGTGCCATAAATGAGCAGAATTTAGTATAGTTGGAATATACACTCCGGTGGCCATTTGTAGTATTGACACTGGAGCATTACCCTGTAACACGCAGGCCTGTGTAAGCAGCTTAATAGTGATGCCCCCCCCCCAGAGAATTATACATCTACCTTGTGGCAGATAAGTGCTTTTTGTTTATATATATATATATATATATATATATATATATATATATATATATATATATATATATATGTTTTCATACAAGGAATCAGTAAACTGAACACATATTTAAAGAGCAGTATCGTGAAAAAAATCCATATAAATATGCTGGATGGCGGAAGGAGGGGTCACTTATAGGGGTCACCAGGAGAAGAAAACCACAAGCTTTACGGGAGATTTATTCAGTTTGGGTGTATAAGTGACCCCTCCTCTCATTAGCCAACGTGTTTATATGTATTTATAATATTACACAATTTCACGATAGTGCTTCTTTTAAGTTATGTGCTGGAGAGAATGTTGATGCCTTGCTTTTTGGGTATAATAAAATTGCAGGTGCAGATAGAGAGCCATTGTGCACAGATTGGTCGACTAGCTTAACAATGCTAAACATTGGTGAAACAGCATTTAAGGTTTCTTAGTTCACAAAAATAACTGTTTATCTGGCATGCTGGGGCTTCCTGATTACTGATGCCCTCCTGTGCATTCCCCCCAGTGAAAGCTCGGTTCAGGGAAGTCCCATATTTACTATCTATTTGGGATGCCCTGCAGTGTAAAACTCTCTGGGAAAAGCAAGCAGGATGCTCGGCTGCATAGCTCAAGGCATCACCAGTAGGAAGAGGGAGGTTGTGATGCCGCTGTATAGAGCCCTGGTAAGGCCACAGCTAGAATACTGTGTGCAGTTCTGGAGACCTTACCTGCAAAAAGACATTATTCAAATAGAACGTGTCCAAAGGCAGGCAACGAAAATGGTGGAAGGACTTAAACTTAAAACTTATCAGGAGAGACTTAAAGAACTTAATTTGTACAGTCTGGAGAAAAGAAGGGAGAGGGGGGACATGATTGAGACCTTTAAATATGTGAAAGGATTGAATAAGGTTCAGGAGGGAAGTGTTTTTAAGAAGAAACTTAATGATAGAACAAGGGGGCACAACCTGAAGCTAGTCGGGGGGAGGATCAGGAGCAATGTTAGGAAATATTATTTTACAGAAAGAGTAGTAGATGCTTAGAACAAACTTCCAGCAGAGGCTGAAAAAGTATACACATAAGGGCAGACTAGATGTACCTTATGGTCGCCTTCTGCCGTCAACCCTCTATGTTTCTATGGTGTGAACTCTCCTTGATCACTGCCCCCACAGTGTATGTGTGGACCTGCTCCAAGAAGATGTCATTATGTCCCCCCAGGTAGAATCTTATGGCCCTCAGCCCACACTGAGAATCACTGGCCTAGATTAAGACTTGGCTAGCTCTGCCCCAACCTCCTACTGTTAGTGGCAAAATACATAAATAGTGTATGGTACTCTACACATTGAAATGATCAACATTTAGTCACAACATGGTACATATAGATATGGGAAATATTTGAAATATCAAACTGATTCAAAATTTACCTGTTTTCAAAAGCACAGACAAGCTGGCGTTACTTCTGCATTTATTGCCAACAGCCACGACTTGGAGATCATAGGACAAGCCACAGTCTAGGCCTGGTAACACACAGCTGGTATTGCTACTATTACAGTGGCTCTTCACCCCTCCAGATTCGGTTGCCATTACATAATAATCAGTAGATCCCTTACTTGCAGGCCATGCCACTAAGGCCATTGTAGAAGGACAAACAGTGGTGTAAGTTACATTAACCGGGACACAAGGTGCTGCAAAAAGGAAAAGGAAAGAACACCAAGCAGTTTGAGTATTAAATCAAACCATTTTATAATATTATAATATTAGGTGTTTTTACATGTTACCCATAATGTGTAGCATAATAATTTTGCTTAATTAAAATCTGCAAAGTAAAATAGGTTAGTCAAATTGTTTTACACTGGTTTTTAGTGTCCTAGCTTCATAGCTTTTCATATCTCCAAAGATGTGAGTAGAAAGAAAAGAAATGGAGATAAACAGGCTGAACTGGATGGACTAAAGTCTTTATTCAGCCTTACATACTATGTTACTATGAGTGGTGCACTTGTATTTGTACGAGATGCTAAAAAATCTAGATGCTTCCATACCTGAGTCCCCATAAAGCATACGGCTCTTGGAGCTGTTGCACGTTTCACCGATTGCCACGACAGTAAATCCATATGTCTCGCCACAAGATAAAATCTCTGAGCTGAGGGAGACACTGGTTGTGGTATAAGACTTCAATGTCCCATCACTGCTTTCCATCTGCACACTGTACAGCCAGGCTCCATCACTCTCTTTCCAGAGCATGGAGACAATCTGGGTGCTACAATCAAGGTCGATGCTGAAACCTTGTGGTTGACATGGAGCTGAAATCAAAGAACACATCTTTTTACATTGAAGAGAAAGAATCCCATATTAAGATATATAGTTTAATACAATACATGCTGCCATGAGCTGGTAAAACATAAAGGACGCCTATGAACTGCTGTTACATAAAACTACTTACATTTTGGCAAAACAATACAATAATACAATAAAGGAAACCAAAAACTTAATTTTTCACGTATTTAGGTCAAAGATTAAGTATCTTGGACGAAAATTGTGTTCTAATGGATTCTTCAGACGTGAAGATACAGTACAGTAGGTGTTGCAGTCTGTGACTGGGATGTTTCACATGTGGCTGATAAAAATTCACCTGGCACAAGTTAAAAACTAATGCAGGTAATCCTATGGATTGCTTTAGGTAAATTTTTATTTGCCTTCGTCGAGGAACCAACTTTTTCTTATTGCAGCAATACATTGTGGGACCTAGAAGCCAAAGCAGATTTTTTTAGTAACAATACATCTACCCTGGGGGGGGGGGGGTTGGGTTCGACTGCACAAACATTTCTAAATTGTTTTCTTAATCCGTTTAATGCATTTGGTCCTCTGCTGTCTCTGTAGATTCCATAAAAGGTCCAGGTTGGTCCATCACTGAGGAAGCCACTGCATCCCTACAGATCAGCAAGTGTCACAGGTGCTCTGTTTCCCCAAGCCCCCATTGCCGGTATTTATCAGGCTTGTGTGCCTACAATATTGCAGTTATTCTATTCTCAATCCCAATATGGTCTAAGCCAGCGATACTCAACTGGTGGACCGGGATCCGAATGTGGACCTCGGTGCCAGATTTCCGGACCCCTGCCCCGACAGCCCTGCACTCAGTTGCTTCTGTGTTGCTGTGCTCAGAGCTGCAAGGTACATACAAACTTTGTTTCTCGGTCTCTTTGCCCCATCCAATTCTCCCCCCCACCCCAGCTCAGCCCCATCTATCCCTGCCCCACCATCTCATCACCCCATCTCTGCACCATCCATCCCTGTCCTCCCAGTTTTGGCCATCCAATCCCCGGCAGCCTCTCAGCTTTTCCAATCCATTATTCTTTCTTCCAGCTCTGGCCATCTACTTCCCCCCACAGCTCTGCCCATCCATCCCTTCTCCCAACTCTCTCTCCATCCATCCCTCTTCCTTACAGCTTATCTCCCGTTCATCCCTCTCCCCCAAGCCCTATCTATCCATCCTTGTTACCAGACCTTTTTGTGGTTAACATTTTGTGCACTAAAACAAAAAATATGAGGCCAAAATATAAAAGCCCCTTTTCTTTTCCAGTGCCAAATAGGATTTTTCGGGTGGGGGGGCGAGCAGCCTTTTTTAGTTTTGCCTGGGGAATATATATCTTCTCCTCTGTGTGCTGATTTCTTACTGTCTACCACCGCAACAGCTTTTCGGCCGGACCTTCACCTCTTACCGGATGCCTTTAAATGGACCTTTACAAGAAGTGGTTAAGTACCCCTGGTCTAAACTGTTATGGAGCTAGAAATTTTGTGCTGCTGTTTCAGTACTTGATTTAAAGTGGATCAAAACCCAGAATTTTGGATTTTGGTCCTTGCCCCCGTGGCACCCTGATCGGGGACACCCCGCTGTGTGAAACCCCCCAGATTGCACAATATCACTCACCCTCCTCCGGTCCTACGGCGCATACGCAGCCCTCTTGTCCAATCAGCACACTCGGATCTGCTCCCGCCTCTTTGTCTAATAGCTCATCTAAGGCGAGCGGATCCAAGTGCGCTGGAGGCCACATCCTCTGCTATCCTCTAATAGGGAGCATGCCCACGCCGGCATTCACAAATGCCTGGGATGGGCATGGGAGGATGTAGCCACTGCTTCACAGTTGGATGGGGAAAGAAGGTGAGTTTCCAGGTGACCTGGGGGGTTTCACACAGCGGGGCATCCCGATTGGTGGGAATCCAGCAGCCCTGGAATCTTATAGAATTCAGGGCCGATGGGGCGTGGGTTTTGGTCCTATTTAAAAGTTTCAGAGACTGATGGGCAAAGAATGTTGACATTAATGGGGGCTCACCATCGTAGACATACAGATGTCTTGCTTTCATGCTTGTAACACAAGATTATCATGAGAAATGCATGCATTGATTTATTTGCGGTCTTAAAATATTAAACCACTAAGTGCTGTGCTCGATTGACCATTGTTCTAACTTGCCATTCATTTTATTCTAAATAACGTCATCATTACCTTGGTCAAGATGACCAAATTAAATCATAATCCAATACCAGGACAGTGTGAAACCCAGCCATGCCACAGAAAGGACTAGACTAATATGTGACACATGCCCAGAGAAATGTTTGAATATTATACCTTTGAGGGTTGGGTCCTGGAACTGATAATCGGACAAGTTTTCAAGTTATTTTATCATCTGCTTTTCGATAACTGAATATATGTTATTCTTTTTTAAGTGTGAAAACCTACATTTCTTAGAAATATGAAATACCTTATTGTTTGAATGCTCTAAAACAGAACCTACTTAGTTGATTGTTCCTAGCCTATAGAGTGCACGAATGTGTAAAGATCTATCTCAGCCTTTCTATTTTCTGTCAATGCCACTGTTAGTACTGTGATGCAGTGGGACAGGTTTAGGCCCCATTCTGGGACAACAGGCACACAGAACCACATGACAAGACAAAGACCCAGACACACAGGAGCATCAGGCCTCAGTACTGGGCAATAGGCACACAGAACCACATGATAAGACAAAGGCCCAGACACACAGGAGCTTCATGCCTCAGTAATGGGCAATAGGCACATAGAACCACATGACAAGACAAAGGCCCAGACACACAGGAGCTTCAGGCCGCAGGACTGGGCAATAGGCACACAGAACCACATGATAAGACAAAGGCCCAGGCACACAGGAGCCTCGGGCCTCAGTACTGGGACAATAGGCACACATAACCACATGACAAGACAAAGGCCCAGACACACAGGAGCTTCAGGCCTCAGTACTGGGACAATAGGCACACAGAACCACATGACAAGACAAAGGCCCAGACACACAGGAGCCTCAGACCTCAGTACTGGGCAATAGGCACACAGAACCACATGATAAGACAAAGGCCCAGCCACACAGGAGCCTCAGGCCTCAGTACTGGGCAATAGGCACACAGAACCACATGACAAGGCAAAGGCCCAGACACACAGGAGCCTTAGGCCTCAGTACTGGGACAATAGGCACATAGAACCACATGACAAGACAAAGGCCCAGACACACAGGAGCTTCAGGCCTCAGTACTGGGCAATAGGCACACAGAACCACATGACAAGACAAAGGCCCAGAGACACAGGAGCCTCAGGCCTCAGTACTGGGCAATAGGCACACAGAGCCACATGACAAGGCAAAGGGCCAGACACACAGGAGCCTTAGGCCTCAGTACTGGGACAATAGGCACACAGAACCACATGACAAGACAAAGGCCCAGAGACATAGGAACCTCAGGTCTCAGTACCGTACAGAGTCTTGGAGTCAGACACAGGAATTTGAACTGAGACAAAACATTAGAGCCATCATGAAACTCAGAAACTTCGGGCTGGAACACTGGGCTTTGGAAGCAGTTACAGAAATTTAGACTGAGACTCAAAACCCTAGAGCCATACACAGGACCTCAATCTAGAATACCAAGTCTAGACATGACAGGACATCTGAATTCAGGAAGTACACACAGACTCATAGAGAAGACTTAGGACAGATACACGGTCTCTGGAATGCACAGGACCAGGACAGGCACAGGATAAGGAAAATACACAAGGGAAGCTACAGACATGAGCATTTGCTGGTGCCAAAACATAATTTTCCAGCATGTGCATAATGCTGCCAGGTACCTTGTGATATAGGCATTAATATGTTACAATATAATCAGTTTCCATGCTTCAATGTGATAGAGTCTTTAATCATTAAAGTAATTGCAGCAAATAATTGCCTGACCAATGCACCCTTTATACACACCTGTGCTAAATGTATTTGTGGCAGATAATAAGCTGGCACATTTGTCATCCATGGCCATTACTGATGTGTTGTATGTTTGGCCACACTGTAGTCCTCTATATACACATTGGGTATCTGTAGTGTTGCAATGCAAGGTTGACCCATTTCCAACTAGTGTTGCAATATAATACAAGGCTCCGCTGCTCTTTGTCCATGATAGAATGCTGTCATTGCTCTCACACTGCAGTTCTGTCGTAACATTTTTGGGTTCACAAGGAGCTGTGTTTGGATGATAATAATTAAAAATGTCACACTGGATGGTAAATGTTAAAAAAACAATCACATGTATGCCTTTAGTATCTACAAATATTGGGAGAATGTAATATTATAGTGTGGTATCAAATAAACTCCAGTTTTTAAAAATGAAAATTAAGAACTTCGGCAAAGGTGTTTGGGTTTGTGTTAGGGGTTAATTTGATTCAAATTTTGCCAGTTTTTTTATGCTCAACCAGGACTGAATTATAGAGAATTCGGAGTAAAACAACCCCCTTTATGAAATGAAAAGAAAACTTGAACATGGTAATTTATATGAACATAAAATAATGTATTTAGAGTGAAAGAAGTGTATGTCCAGTCACGGGATTCCAGCACTGACCTGTCTTGTATAGATAAGCTGCACTTGGCAATGAGCTGCAGCTACGCGTAGATGTATACACATAGAAACTGTATTCAATTCCGCACTCCAGGCCGGATATAGAACATGAACTACTAATGCCATTGCAGTGCTGCTCATTTCCTAATGGATCCCTGGCGGATGCTGTATGGTAAGTTGAAAATGTATTGTTTTCCTTCCAGGACACCAAAGCTTCCTGCGTCAAACAGTCCACGCTTACTTCAACTATGTCAGGTGCACAAGGAACTAAAATGGGGAAAGAGTAACAGTAAGAAGATATATGCATGCTATGAGAATCAATGTAAAAGCAAAACAATTTATCTTATTGTAAAGTAGATTATGGAAGGGTTAATGTGCTGTCACCAAAGGTTAAAGTGGACCAAAACAGTATCTATAAGATTCCCGGGCTGATCGATTCCCTCAACCCGGGGCATCCAAAATCGGGATGCTCCACTATTTGAAACCCCTTAGGTCGCCTCATACACTTACCTTGTTTCCCTGTCCAACGACGCATGCGCGAGCCGCGGCCACATCCCCTCTATCCCTCTAGCAGGGAGTGCCAGGCATTTGACCTCAACTCCTGGTTGGGTTAACACAGAGGTGTACAACCTTTTTTTGGCCTAAGGGCCGCATGGTCTTCCACTTCAAGGGGTCGTAATAAAATGTAAGCTATGAAAACATAAACAGTTTACCAGTGACAATCTTTACCCTTAAATTGCATTTCATGAGTTTTTATATATTCCACTAATGCCTCTCCAGACACAAATAAGTCAGTAGGAATAACATAAACCTGAACCTTAGACAGAGATAAAACTAAAATCGATCTTGAATGAAAGTGGGAAATAACTTTGGGCTCCAGCTACAAATAAGATGAGCTACTATGTACCACAAAGATATATATTTTATATATTGTATAAAAGGGTATAAAGAATCTGGATTAATACAACACTTTATTCAGTGTTCATTAATTGCCAATTGTTGTTTTATTTTATGCTGCCATTTTATCTTTTTTTGGTAAACCCATGTTTGATTGTTGAATCATTCATTGCATAGTAAAATCAACAATAAAAGACGTAGTCTAGGCAATCACATGTGTCCCATATGTTTTTCCTTCATGTGCTGTCCCCAAAGTTTGCCCCCTCCTTTTCTTTCCATTTTTCCACAACCACACTTTAAATGTAGTCAAGACCACCGTCGCTTGCTGGGCTTCCACTTGCTTGCCAAGGCAAATTTGTGCGTGGCAGTGGAGACATAAAGGCGATTGCCCCTCCTTATTATGCAATTACCTGGACTGTCCCTTCAAGTTAGGAGTGCTTAGATAATGTCTTTATATGGAATAATAAAAATAAGAGAATAACTTTACCTGTAGAAATATTTGCTATGAAGATGGTGTCAGTCAAACAGTTCTTGTTCCTTGCAATAATTGAAACTTGATACTGCTGTCCACATTGTGCACCTCTAATATTGCATGCGCTGGTTGTTGTGTTACAAGAAAGGATGTGGCCATCACCCGTCTTTGCTGTCACTATGTAGGACTCGGCTCCCCTGCTGGGGGTCCAGGTTACATTAATAAGGTCAGCTGAAGAGCAGTCTATCCTGGCGGCAGTGTTGGTTGGTGTACATGGAGCTGGTGATAAATAAATCAGTCATCCGTGCAGGCAAAAAAAATATTCTCCAAGCACATCTCTAACAAGCCATTCTAATTGACTAATATACCTATTATTAACTAACAGGCTGATTCTTTACTAGCGCCAGCTATCGGCAGATGAGCGTCTGTACAGAAGCGCTAAGAACGACCGCTAGTATACGCTGTGATCAGCTATCGGGCGCTGTAACAGAGCGTCTCAGGCGATGTAGTAACCTGGCTGGCAATGAATGTGTTGTATGTTGGGCGCTCTAACACCAGTACAGTGTTGCAAGGAGCGAGAGGTAGAGCCAGCTCAGTGAGACCGACTCTCAGTGACTCACACCATATTCATTAAAACTTGACACTGAGCGAACGCAGGCGTTCTAAATTATGAGGCCGGACCCCATAGCACCGGACGCTGTGTGATTAAAGTGCATTTTTAAAGACATTAACATCAGTAATAAATTGAAAAAGTATGGAATGACATTGTTGTAGAAGTGTGACATTAACACTTTGGTGGCAGACATGGATATACATTTATGCATAAATATCCAAAAAAATGAAAAATAACATTTTGTGGGCCAGGATAAATAAAAGAGAGATTTGAGTTAAAAAATTATAAAAAAAAAAAAATGGAATCAGGAAAGGGATTCTAAGGAACGTCCATTGAAATGTATGGGAGAGCGCCAGGTAGCGACAGGTAAGACGTGGCGCTCTGCAAGGCTGAACGATGGCGCTGTACGCTGAGCCTGGGATAATGATGAATCGTGCGCTACATGGCGTTGTTCCAGCCACTCACCAGATTCGGCTTCATAAATGTGGTATTGCGTGCCGTGTCCGGCGTTCACCTGAAGCTACCAGACGCTTAACAGGCACTACCTGTCACTATCCCTTCATGAATAAGGCCCTAAATATACTCTTAACATACAGAAAAGATTTATGCTGTATTTAACAGGTGCTGGTCAGCATTTCTGCATTGCAGTCACAAGATATAACTGGTGTGAAAAAAAGTACAAAACTTTATAGAGCGGCTAGGCTCCTTTTCAGTTGTTGTGCTCAAAATGAAAAAAGTGGTAGTAAAAAACAGGGGTGAAAAAGGATTTTTAACCCCCTTGGCGGCGATCCCGAGCGTGACTCGGGGTTAATTTGCGCTGTAAGTGGCGGTAACCCCGAGTCACGCTCGGGATCGATTTGGGAGCAAGAGCGGGCGGCGCAGCCTCCTTACCTTCTCCCTGCGATCCAGCGATGTCTCCGCCGCGATCGCAGGTGAGAGCAGCGGCTGCGGCGTCCGTCCCCGCTTCCGGGTTCCGTCTCTGTGAGCCGCAGAGGCTCATGGGGGCGGAGCCATGCGTCAGAGACAAATCCAATGGTAACGCTTTCGTTCCCATTGCATTTGTCTATTTCACAACGCCAGGGAGGTTAAGAAATTCATAAAATAACATTTAGCGTCATCTAAGTCCTGCATTTATAATTTGTGACAAGTTGGCACAAGTTTCTGTAAAAATAATTTGTTTCACATTATTTATAAGTAAAAAAATACCAATCATAAAAAAAAACCAATACAGTTCTGCCCGTTGGGCTCTGTCGCAGCTTGGGCTTCAGTGCCTGTTATACAAGAGCACCAATCACTGTGGTGAAAAAGGCGCAAGTGATCATTTGTGGATGCATTGGTGCCGTTGCTTGCTTCTTCAATAAAGCATAAAATGACGCTGTGCTAAAACCCTTACCGCTAAGTGGCTTTGAAGTGGTTTGGTCCTTTCCCCGGGGGCACCCCTATCGGGGGTGCCCTGCTGTATGAAACCCCCCAGATCGCCCGAAACCAGCTCACCTCTTCCGAGTCCCATGGCACATCTAGGAGCAGCGGCTCTGACGGCCGCATCCTCCGCTTCCCTCTAACAGGGAGCGTGCCAGCCATATGGGACCGGGAAGAGCTGGGTTCGGGCAATCTCCCTCTCTGTAAATGGAGGTGATCAGTCATTGCATAGGTGTGGCAATGACATCATTGCCATACACAACAATGGCAAAGAATAGAGGAGGCAGAGCTTTACAGCTAAAACAGATGCCATTATCTGGAGTGACACAGGAGCATTACAAATTGGCAAAGGGTGCTCTTCATGGGGGGAGCAATTCGGGGGATGCTAATTAAAAATGTGGGTTTTGGTCCGCTTTAAATTCCCATGAGAAGTGCATAATAGGAGTGATAACAAGTAGTACTAGCTGAGGATGCCTCAGGAAATCTGTTCAAGGGACTTTTATTCTCCACTGATAATTTGGCAATTTTGGTGGCCTCATGATTTGGACAATAAAATGGTAAAATTAGATCCTATGTGGTTTTAAATTTCTGTACTGTTGAAATGTTTCCACTGCGGGTTACATTGTGGGGAAATAATAATGTGGGGGGAAAGCTCCTCTTTCTATAAAGAAGAATACAAACTCTTGACTGTTGCTATGTTTTCCTTTAGGTTTCTGTATGTAATAATACGTACTTGCAATATATCTATGGGAACGTCTATACAACCAATATCCAAGGCTGTATTTTTGATTCAGTTAAATATTTACCACACGCATTTAATGAGCTGATTCAGAAAATGAAATTAATGCATCATAAGACCATTAGACATGCTAAACCAAAGGTGGACATTGATGTAAAAATTCGAGAAGGAAAAGGAGAGTCTGGGCTCCTGTATTTCATTGAAAATCAAACTGCCTTGAGAGTTCAGGTTTACACCAGCTTGTTCCCACTAACCCTGTAACACACACACACACACACACACACACACACACACACACACATCTTCATTGATGTGAGTCAAATGTGAAAAATGAGCCAGAATCAGAAAAATAAAAAAAGAAAGCATTGCTCAAATTTGACCTAGAGCAGGGGTCTCCAACCCTCTCTTACTAGGCCCAGCAACAGGTGAGGTTTTGCAGAACTTCACACATATCCCCCGATGAAGCCATTAGTGCAGTTATAGAGCGATCTGTGTAAAGATCCATGAAACATGGCCTGTTGGTGGGCCTTGTAGGAAAGGGTTGGGGACCATTGACCTAGAGGGTTGATTTCCTGCTTCCTTAAGCACAAACCCTAAAATGTCTAAGCCCGCATGCCTGCATGCAACTCATGTATAAAACTGAATCTGACCAAACTAACCAACAGAACTTACTTGTGGTGACGACTGTAGTATCTGATGTTACACCAAAACAAGTATTATCAAAGGCTGTGACTGTGACATTGTAGTCCTGTCCACATTGTAACCCAGAAACAGAACAAGATGTAGTTGATGAATTGCACTCAAATTTATCTCCTTCTGGTCCAGAGAATACAGCCATATATGACATGGCTCCAGCACTGGGCTCCCAGACAGCTGTTGCTCCATTTACATTACAGTCTGCTGTAGCTTGTAGACTCATGGGACTGCAGGGAACTAGACAAATAAACATGCATTTCTTCATATATTACAAATGAAAGCAGCATTTAATGTGAAATATAGGAAATTCCACCCAACAATTAAGAAACTTTTAGAAAGAAACTATTACAAAATTCTTTTGAAATTTTAATCTGACATATTTACTTTATGGTCCTGGCACCATATTGCATAAGGACAGACTATTTGCCTCACTTCATCCTATACCCCCTCCCTATTCCTTTCCTTGAGCTCTGTAAAACAAAAACATTTTAATGACAATGTGTAGCAAGATGAAGATGTCTGAAGTTCCTATTTCCAACATCCCACGTTGTCACGCACTGTTATGTCCTCTTTGACATCTCCAGATAGTGATCAGGTGCATGCAGGGGGTGCAGTGGGTGCGATACAGGGCACCATTTAATATTTGCGCCTGGCCCTGTCACATTTAGTTACGAGTTACGCCACTGACTCTAGACCTCCGTTTCGGTCCACACTAAATCCCATTACATTGTTCAGCCTAATTTTGGCATTAAAAAGATTTGATGGTCCCGGATTTGCACTTCCTCTTATAGTGGAAGGGTTAGGACTTACAGGAGCTCCTCTCCAGCTGTGGCTGCCTGGTATTAATGAATTTATCAATCAATCACTGAAGCAGCACTGTAAATACGTTCTCAATCTAATGACAAAGCAATCACTTTCTTCTCGTGGACATGTGTTTGCATCTAGGGTCTCTTATTAGCACAAGGCTGGTGCTGGTTGTATGGGGGTAGGATTTGGAGCCCCATAACAGCCATCTAATGACACAGCCATCACTTCCCACTTGTGGACAAGTGGTTGTGTCTAGTGACCCTTTTTAACAAAAGGCTGGTGCTGGTTGTATGGGGGTAAGATTTGGAGCCCATAACAGCCATCTAATGACACAGCCATCACTTCCCACTTGTGGACAAGTGTTTGGGTCTAGTGACCCTTATTAGAACAAGGCTGGTGCTGGTTGTATGTGGGTAAGATTTGGAGCCCCATAACAGCCATCTAATGACACAGCCATCACTTCCTACTTGTGGACAAGTGTTTGGGTCTAGTGACTCTTATTAGCACAAGGCTGGTGCTGGTTGTATGAGGGTAAGATTTAGAACCCCATAACAGCCATCTAATGACACAGCCATCACTTCCTACTTGTGGGCAAGTGTTTGGGTCTAGTGACCCTTATTAGCTCAAGGCTGGTGCTGGTTGTATGGGGGTAAGATTTGGAGCCCCATAACAGCCATCTAATGACATAGCCATCACTTCCTACTTGTGGACAAGTGTTTGGGTCTAGTGACCCTTATTAGAACAAGGCTGGTGCTGGTTGTATGGGGGTAAGATTTGGAGCCCCATAACAGCCATCTAATGACACAGCCATCATTTCCTAATCATGGACAAGTATTTGGGTCTAGTGACCCTTAATAGCACAAGGCTGGTGCTGGTTGTATGGGGGTAAGATTTAGAACCCCATAACAGCCATCTATTGACACAGCAATCACTTCCTACTTGTGGACAAGTGTTTGCGTCGAGTGACCCTTATTAGCACAAGGCTGGTGCTGGGTGTATGGGGGTAAGATTTAGAGCCCCATAACAGCCATCTAATGACACAGCCATCACTTCCTACTTGTGGACAAGTGTTCGGGTCTAGTGACCCTTATTAGCACAAGGCTGCTGCTGGTTGTATGGAGGTAAGATTTAGAACCACATAACAGCCATCTTATGACACAGCCATCACTTCCTACTCATGGACAAGTGTTTGGGTCTAGTGACCCTTATTAGCACAAGGCTGGTGCTGGTTGTATGGGGGTAAGATTTGGAGCCCCATAACAGCCATCTAATGACACAGCCATCACTTCCTACTCATGGACAAGTGTTTGGGTCTAATGACCCCTTTTAGCACAAGGCTGGTGCTGGTTGTATGGGGGTAAGATTTGGAGCCCCATAACAGCCATCTAATGACACAGCCATTATTTCCTACTCATGGACAAGTGTTTGGGTCTAGTGACCCTAATTAGCACAAGACTGGTGCTGGTTGTATGGGGGTAAGATTTAGAACCCCATAACAGCCATCTAATGACACAGCCATCACTTCCTACTTGTGGACAAGTGTTTGGGTCTAGTGACCCTTATTAGAACAAGGCTGGTGCTGGTTGTATGGGGGTAAGATTTGGAGCCCCATAACAGCCATCTAATGACACAGCCATCACTTCCTACTTGTGGACAAGTGTTTGGGTCTAGTGACCCTTATTAGCACAAGGCTGGTGCTGGTTGTATGGGGGTAAGATTTAGAACCCCATAACAGCCATCTAATGACACAGCCATCACTTCCCACTTGTGGACACGTGTTTGGGTCTAGTGACCCTTATTAGCACAAGGCTGGTGCTGGTTGTATGGGGGTAAGATTTGGAGCCCCATAACAGCCATCTAATGACACAGCCATCACTTCCTACTCGTGGACAAGTGTTTGGGTCTAGTGACCCTTATTAGCACAAGGCTGGTGCTGGTTGTATGGGGGTAAGATTTGGAGTCCTATAACAGAAGAGCAAGCTTGAGTATATTTGTGCATATCTACACAACTACTGGTGCCCCCTGTGCTGTAAGCACTGCTAAAACAAATAATCTTACCTTTCCAATCGCTTCCCCTGAGGCAATCGCATGGTTCCCAGGCACCTCCTGGGTATCCTGTCTCCGGTGACCATGTGACCACAGCAGCCTGTCGCATGGCCCGATTTCCCTTAGGGAGCCATTTGAAGGGTAAGATATTTTATTTTAGTGGGCATGACAGCACAGAGGGACACCAATAGTTGGAATGCCCCCCTGCTTAGGGAAGGGCACCCATTTAGATAAAAATTGATGTTGTTTCAATTTAAGGTGAATTTCTTAGGAAAGACAGTTGTGTAAATATGAAAAAATATACTTGAGCACTGCATTGCACCCCCCCCCCATTCAGTGCCAAGGCTTTCTTAATGATCAAGATACCACAAGAACAAAAAGAGATGGTTTGCATGGCTCTGCTTACTCACTAAGAATCACTGCAACTTTGTGGTTGTTGGTCTGCATGTACCATGTAAATACTTTCTGTTAATAGAAATTACATTGCACTATACAGGGTCAGCCCTAGGCATAGGTGGTCACTTGAGTGATAGCATCTCAGTGGGCCCTTGTGTGGTGTGTCATGACATATTTATGGTAAATATTCCGAAAGTCATTGCCTAATTATTAGTAATTAAGGTGAATTAGCCATTGTCATTTCGTCGATGTCTCATTCACTCAGTTCTGATCATTTTTCCATTTTGAGGTAAAAAGAGAAGCTCATCTTAGAAATACATTTTTGGAATGTTGGCTGAGAAGTGAACTTAGTTAAACTTACAAGACTTTGGTAGTCAACACACATTTTTCCAGCTTCCATCCTCCACATAACATGAGAAAACTCTAAATTTCCTGAGCCACATGAAGAGAGCTCTAGGTGCAGGAACGAGGTAATTATACTATTTAATCTGCATTTCAACCTTACATTCCCCCTCCTTTGGCAGCTGCAACCTCCACCACTATATAGCTGGCAGTTTGCTGGCCCTGAACACTGACCAGTACCAAGCGAAGTTAGCCCCCCAACATGTATTGGACCCTGACACCTACCAGGCACTAGACATGTCAGTACACATATATGCATATTTGATGATGACGGCGTGTCATTTATACTCACCAGATGTGACTTCCAGTACAGCGCTCTCAGAGCTCTTACACTCATCGTGCAAGGCCAGAACAGTTATGTTGTATACCTCCCCACACTGCAGATCAGACATTAGGTAGGTATAATCCTGTGTTTCTTCATTAACAAACTGTCCATGTCTCCCTACAGCTATGACCGAATATGCCATAGCTCCGCGACTGGCTTCCCAAGAAACATTGAATGCATTCTCTTTGCATCTAAGTGTGGAGTTAACATTCTGAGGAATACATGGCGCTAGAACAGAGGGAAGAAAGGTGTAAAACTCTGACATAATACAAAACAAATTCCAATGTTTGCAAAGTGTGACAACTTTTCTTAGAAAATGCAGTTAATATTAATTAATTAATTATTTTTTACTTTTCAACATTTTGAAAATTGTTAAAACAATAAGTCAAGGTAATTTTATTGCAATGAAACACACCATAGCTAAAGGGTGGTTAGGAGTAAAGAGGGGCTGACTCATCTCAAGCAGGAAAAATCCCTTTCATTGAGGGACCATCAAGAGGTATCTCCTCTAAGGATGAAAACATGGAGGCTGGTCTACCAATAAAACAATGCAACTCTTTTACCAATACAGAAACCAGATTAAAACCAGAATTTTTAGTAGCTGACATGTTGGAAAGCAACTTTAGGGAGCTTAAAAAGGGCTTTGTTGCCATAGGCTTTGAAAGACCCGGAACACACTACAGTTGGAAAAAATGATTTTTTATTTTTTTAAGAAACTCTTGTGTGCCTGCAATAGGTTACTGAGGTACTGAGTTTTTAATTTGTAAGATTTTTTTAAATGAATGAATGACAGCAGCCAACAGATAGTCAAATTATATGGAGAAGCTATTTTTATTGTGCTTGAATTCACTATAGGCTGCTGTTATTTTATAGCCACTTTAGGCAGAGACCCATGTTAGGTCTAAAACAGAGGGCTAAATGAGACCAAAAAGCCCACTACTCAAGTGTACAAAGTAAGGGGGCTTTCTTAAAGTAGAAAGTATTTATATGGTACATACAGATGAAGAATAACAGGGTTTACCCATGTCAGCAATTTCCTGCTTGAGATATCAAAAGAGATAAAAATATATGTTTTGCATAGTTTTGTCTACTGCTCAGAAAAATGGGTAAATCCTCTTATTCTTGATCTATATGTGACATGTAACTACTTTCAGTTTTAGGAAAATGCCCTTTACCTTAAAAGGAAATAAAATCTTCATAATCTGAATACATCTGTACCCCACTTTTAGATCTATCCCATTCTAGTTACAGATTTTATTCCACTGTATTGTTTGTTGAGTTGGGAAGCCTCTAAAAACGCGTCTCACACAAAATTGCAGAGGCTCCCAAAATCAAATAGACACATAAGGGTTGATTCAGAGCCCCTTTCTCATCATTTTTATGGAGGTCTTGCTACCAAACAAAAAATCATGCAAAAATGAAAACATTTTACAATAAATTTCTTGCAGAAAAAAGGCTTTGCTAAATCAGATGAGGGGAAAAAATGAACGAGAATGGAAATATTCATGCAAAAAAAAGGTGAGAAAGGGGCTCTGAATCAACCCTATAAAGTCTGGTGATTCCCTTTTTAAGACTCTGAACTCATGTGTTACCTCCATTTATCTCTACCTCTCTAGTTACCACCATCCATTAGGCAATCAAAGCAGTTGAGATAACAACCACTTAAATTATACTATAATACTATAATTCATTCACCTCTTCAAATTCTTCAGTTAGCCAGTTTAATTATAGTAAATATAAATCCAGTAAAAGTGGTAAAGTGTGCCTGCTAACTTTTTGGGTTAAAAAACCCTTTTTGTTTTCTTTTTTGTTTTTAATTCAGTATGATTTTATCATTAAGGAAAGTTACATGGACGGTAGTGAGGGAACATGGACACCATAGGGTCAGATTTATTACCATGAATAAAGTCATTTGTGCACTTTTCATGAGTAAAAATGGTTTAATTACATTTTTCCTCTTACTCTCTTATTCAGCAGACACTTTTTTGAGCGCCTTTTAAATTTGCTCACGGAGTAAAATTTACTCAATGATATTTTTGTGTGTGATTCAGGGAGTGTTTTGAGGGTTGAAAAGTGTGCTCAAATGCCTCTTTTTCAGACTTCACTAACTGACATGCTTTTTTCATTCATAAAACACATGCAAGCAATAGCCGAATGAAAGCATCAACCGCCAGTTATTTTTCTTTTTTTGTGTGTCTTATTGGGCGAATGTAAAAAAAAAACAACAAAAAAGCAAAAAAAAAAAAACATATACTTACATAAGCCTCGCGCTGCAGCCCCAGGGACACCAGCCCATGAAAGAGCAGCGGGCAGGGAGAGGGCAGGGCAACTAAACCCCGCCCACTGTCCCCCCTCCGGCCGCTCCTAGCAACGCTGGTATTTCTCGGGCTGGCGTGCGCCACTGCCGCATGGAACGGTTGTGCGCACGCCGGGCATAAGTATATATATATATTTTTTCTTATCCCCAGCGTGGGGGGTGGGGGGGTATTCAGCCACATTGTATATGGGCAATCGCATGGGGGGTGCCACACTGTATATGTGGAATGGGAGGGGGAATGCCACACTGCATATAGTGAATGGGATGGGAGTATACCACATTGCATATGGGGAATGGGATGGGGGGAATGCCACACTGCCTGTAATAGGGTGTTTTAGCACAACATTTGGTTTATAATAGTTATTTTTCTTATTTTCCTTCTTCAAATCCTAGGTGCGTCTTAGGGGCAGGTGCATCTTATCGGGCGAAAAATACGGTAATAAGCAGTAATACACTAAACAAACAAAGCAGGGAGGGAGGGGTATAGTAAACATCTGGGACAAAACATTAGCATACACAACACTGTAGGTCACCTGGAATCAGGATTTCGCCAACTAAAATACTACACATAAAAACAAGGAGACACACGCCACAGGGAATACACTACAGATTGGAGAATAGAAATTCGGCTATACCACAATAGCTGGAGAGACAAATTCGCCAATGCTAAAGTAAAGACGGAGGAGAAACATGGGGGCCATGGGAATCTTTGACTGCCATAACCTGCACAATGCGCACAGAGGATATCCCTTTGCGCATGAATAGAGATGCATTTGATGCGTAAGGCGAACGTTTGCACATGAATCGGAAACTTCACGCATTCCATTTGGTGTGATGCGCACTCGCATGACTTGCGCATGGATCGATCACCGAATCACAAGTTTCCGCATGCGGATTCAGTTGAGCATCGTTTTCTGTTTTTTAGCACATGATCATGAATTGACCCAGGGAAGTGGTAGAACACAGTAAAGGAGGGTCGACCAGATTGAGCTACTTACAAAAGGCTTGGGCAGTCTGTAATCAGAGTATTGTCTGGTATGTTGAAGCAAGCACAATAGACTGACTGAGGAGTATCCCTTCTGCAATGTTTAGCACTCCCAGGGGGCTTTTAAGGAGGAGAAAACTGCAGGGATGAAATCCTGAAGGGTGAGCCAGGTGGGGACCAAGTAAGGCAGTCGGCTGGGACGGAGTGCTTTGGGTCCTACTCCACTGAAGTGGAATAAAACACTTTTTCGTTGAAATCTGAACCTGCAGCCATTTGGTCCCTTCAAGTGAACCTAGAATAAACAGGGACCCTGCTACCAGCAACCCAGTGAAGTCGAGTGAGGACCTCACCTGCCCCTCCGCAAGTGCAGCAAGTCCCCCTTCCCAAACGTGGCCCTGTTGAGGGTCGCATCCCTGCTTACCACTGCACCCACGCCACTCTTTTCTCATTCGCAGTGCTGGTATGAGAAGGTGACCCGCTGGGTCAGCATGGCTAATGTATGGAGTGATCCCATTGAGAATAATGAACACGTCTGTATATGGAGGTTCCCGTGTACGGAAACACAGGAATGGGTAAGACGGAAATATCATGCCTTCTAGAAGGCTCTGCTTTGAGGACTGCGGGGAAAGTCCACAACAGTGGATTTTTTCCTTTAAATATGAATATATCATATTATATTATATTTATATATATATATATTTACTTCCCCTGCAGCACATGGCACCATATCTGGTACTGGAAGGAAGTCACCTGTCCTATAGAACATTCACTGATGCTGTGCCTTCTTCTCTCTGCACCTGATGTGTGGGACTGCTCACTCACACACTGTGATGACAATACAGGGCAGTGTACTGGCCACAGATTTGCTCTTTTAAAGTTGGTGGACAGCAATTGAAGTGCTTCAGAGAGATTAGTATTTAGCAACTAAGTTATGTAAAATATTGAACTCACCTGTTTTGAATATCACTTCAGTACTTGGTTTTCCTGTGCATTTGCCATCTTCAGCCTGGACAGTGACTGTGTAATTCTGTCCACATGTCAGTGCTGCTATCTCGCAGCTCGTGTCAGACGTATTGCAGGACAAGCTGTTGACTCCATTCACTAGAGCCATAAATGAGTGGGCATTCTGGCTGCCATCCCATTGTATGATGCCTGAATTATTGTCACACGCTGCGTAAGCAGACAGGATCTGCGGAGGGCATGGAACTATAAAGAATGACATTAAGGAAAACTTGTTAGCAACAGATAAGTAACAGTAACATTTTACACAATGGCAGTGCCATGGAAGATAATGGCGCTTTATAATTAAACAATAATAATAATAGCTATTAGTTGAATCTTCTATGCAAATTCATTTTACTCGTCATTGTTCCATTTTTAATAAAAACCTTGTTGCCAAAATATTTTTGTGACGAGTGGATACGGTGGTCAACACTATTAGGAAAGATTAGCAAACTTTTGCCAGCTTTTGCAAGTTTCCTCAGAGATACTCACCTTATACCATCTCTGAGGAAGCTTGCAAAAGCGGAACGCGTGAGATTGTTGGGTTGGCACAGACCCGCACATCCTTTAATAGGAGATATACTTTATTGCAGTTCACAGACTTTGGCTCCCTAATCCTTCCTAAGCAAACACCTCCACATTCATTTGTATGGCAGCAAATCATGCGACCGCTGAGACCAGTTGGTCACCGACACTAGACACTAGACATTATTTGGGTATTTAAAAGAACAAGAGAACTGGCCTACCCGGTGTTGGATGCCTATTTCCCCACCCAGAGCAGCACTTCTGCAAGCCATTGATTTTTCAGTACATGACCAAACAGGAAGTGAGAATAGATCCCAATTCTGGGCTTTACAATGATACTGCTGTAAATGTTGGCACCGATGACTTCAGAATAAATGCATGTTGTGAAGCGCTAAAGCAGTAACAATTATCTTTGCCTGCAGTAGCACTTTAGGTTCTTCACTAGAGACAGAAAGTTAACAGAAAATACATGGGAGTCATTATAAGAGCACTATCGCGAAATTATGTAATATTAAAAATCCATATAAACACGTCGGCTAATGAGAGGGGGGGGGGGGGTCACTTATACACCCAAACCGAATAAAACTCCCGCCAAGCTTGTGGTTTATTCGCTCATGGTAGGAATAAAATCCAGGGGTGCCAGGTTTAGCCTATCAGAGGTGACAGAGCCTGTCACCCCATATGTTCTCTTCTTTACATAGAAATAAATAAAACAAGCCTGGCTGGATATTTTTTGATGCGGTTGTGTAAGTGACCCTTCCTCCCGTCATGCAGCTTTTTATTCTGGATTTTTATCGTTGGCAGATAGTGCTCCTTTAAGAAGCTATTAGCCGATATCAGTAAATAATAAGAAATACGTTTCCCCAACCCTGTCCTTTGGTTGAACTTGATGGACAAATGTCTTTTTTCAACCGTATTAACTATGCTACTATGTAATAACAAAAGGCAGTTATTGGTGATAGAAAGGAAAGCTATCTCTCCTCAATGGGATCACAGGAGCAACAAGAAAACACCAGCCCTCCCTAATCCATCACTAAGGAGTTGGCCCTTATCTTTTAAGCGTAATAAAGCAGAACCAGACCAAACCCAACCATTGGCAACAATATAAGTATATATAATATAAATTTCTGTTGGTTTCTGTGTATTTAAACCGTTTGAATGCACAGCAGATAAATGCTTGTTCCACTAAGCGCCTTCACAATTCCCCCCTTTTTTCAAGCACTGCCATTGTAGCTAGAAGTTAGTGACATTGGGGCATTGATGATTATGTGACTTACTTGTCTTAACACGAAGAGAACTGTTTCCATGGCTGTTGCAGTTATTAGATTTGCCGCTTATCGTGATTTCATAATCTTTATCACACATTAAGTCTGTAAATGTATAGGAGGTGCTTGTAGTTGAAAAGGAAGACTCGTTATATACATTACGGGCCGTTACGATGTATGTTGTTGCGCGGTTCATTCCGATGGCATCATCCCATGATACAGTGACAGATTGTGTGTCACAGGACACAGAGCTCAGGGGATTCGTAGGGACACAAGGTGCTGAAAAAGTAGTAAAATGGACATTGTTAAAGTTGACAACACAAGAAGGAAGCACAATTTTATTTTGTTAAGAAATACACAATAATCCAGGGAGGTATTCCGAGTTTGGAAGTTTAAAAGACTTTTGAGGGCAATTTTATGGGATAGGGAGAGGCTATTGTACTGGAAGGGAGCTTGAGATGAACAAGAGGTGCTAGTTTTTGTCTATAACATTTTACTAGGTGACCTGAAAGAATCATTATTATGGTAAGTATTTCTATTATTAAGATTGCTTACAGGTAAGCTTTAAACTGGCCATTCATGTGGCATTTGATTATTTGTTTCACTATATCAGACCCACTGTGGATTGTTTAACCCGATGCTGCCCTCAAAAACAATGGGCAAGTTGGCAGATCCTGCTTTAGCACCTAGAAGACAGTATATAGGAGCAGAGAGGCATGCTAGTGTAGGGTGAACCAATTGTTTGCCAAGTCTTCCATACTTTAGATGGCCATGTTTGGGGTCTGATGTTTAATAATGCATGTGCTATCTATATCTATGTCCTCATTTATCAAGGTCATGGTATATCTGTAGGAATAAATCAGGGCAACTGAAGACGTTTTGCTAGTCACCTGACTGGTTTTCTCAATTTACTTGTATAGGAATCTGGCAGCAAGTAACTCTAAAACATATCCTCTGTCTTATCTAACTAGTATGGGCATGAGGTGTTATGTTGCATCAGCATGACTGGAGTTAGTAGGTTTTAGTTGCTGCCTTTGGTTTTGACACGGTATTGTAAATCCAAATCGCTGAAGCAGACTGGTTTAAAAGAGGTGTGAAAGAAGCCATTTATGTGAAAATTAGAAAGCCAAGCTTGAATTAAGCTTGGCTTGCGACACCTGGACCTGGACTTGTAAAATATAGTTGAGAGTATCTACATAGAAGTGGTGTTGGAGGCCAAAGAGTTGGCCTAGAGTGTAGGTGTAGACTGAGAAGAGTAGGGGTCCAGGGACAAATCCTTAGGGCACCCTAAAAAATAAGGAGCGAGGAGAAAAGACTGTGTTGGAGTGTGGTACGCTAAAAGTGCAGTTTGAGAGGGAGGAGGAGATCCATGAGAAGTCAAGATCTTTAATTCCTAGGAGATGAGTATTTGGAGAAAAAGTGAGTGATCAAAGTTTCAAAAGAAAAGCAGATAGGTCAAGAGACGAATAAAAATAGATTAATGACCCTTGGATTTGCCAGTTAGTAGATTATTCCCATCTACCAATATTGGTAACTTAGTAGTTAACAATGGTAGTCTTCATTTTATATACCTCTCGACCATGTAGGGCACCGGGAGGTACACTTTTAGGCATGCAAATCTTTCAGAAATCTACCATCAACACGCTGTTCAGGAGGGTTATCCAAATTATTTTGAGAGCTTGTGCACACATGTAATTTTTAGGAATATTTTCTGAACCATATTTAGTTGGAACAGATTTACAGATTTGGTAAATTGCAAAATTAATAAAATTGGTCATAATAAATTACTATAATCCCCTAATATTGTGCTATATGACAAACATTTAACATGAAATATGAAAAATGGAGACTGCACACTGCTGATTCTGCAGTAAAGCTTACCTGTAGATAGTAAGATGGGGAGGCTGCTCCTGCTACACTGGTCATTATAGGCAGTTACAGTAGCATTGTAGGTATTTCCACACAGCAAATCTCTGATGTCACACCTCTGATCTGTAGTATTACAAGTCAGTGTCTTCCCATTCTCATTCATTAGAGTTCCAGTATAGTAATCTGCCCCTAAGGCGGCCCCCCATGAGAGGGTCAAGAAGTCCCAAGCACATAAGGGTGATGCCTCCAATGTCTGAGGTACACAGGGACCTGGAAAGACAATAATACAAATGTAAAAAGCCAGGATAACTACGTAAAATCCATGGTTTACATCACAATCAAAAGATGGTGAGCTGCACATAATAACAAAAAAAAAGCTGAAAATTGTGAAAAAGTCTTAACCTTCTACTGCTATATTGAATGCTAAAAACATGGTTTGGAGTTCTTATTTAAATAAATCAGAATGAAGTGTGATTGTGAGTGTGAAATGAATTTTTGGGGGAAAAAAAGCTCAATAAGATGCTGGCTTCAATTCACACCGAAATGTGCACCGAGAGTTATACTCGCTTCACAAAATGTTTAGCATGACATTCATTTAAGAGGAACATTGGACAGTCTGGGAAGTTCTCAAAAACTCCCCAAACTTCGCCCTCTTTTCCCTTTTGCTTCTACATTTGGCAGGTGTAACTTACCTGTCTTCTGCTCTCCTTCCTGTGATCAACCATTTTTCTCAGGCACTTTCCGTAGGGCAGCGCCATCTTGTCTTCGTCTCTGTCCCACGATGCTCTGCACCGCCCCCGTGATCTAGTGTAGTGCTCATTTCGGCCCAGGGTGGCAGCAGGAATGCCGCGAGACTTCGGAGCAACTTGCAAGGGCGGAGTGAGCGGGGGAAAGTAGGAGGGTAGGACGTCAGAGGACAGCAGGAAGGCTAAGCTCCCCTGGCATCTGTCACAGATGGGGGGGGGGGATACAGGAGAATGCTGATGATTTGCTACAAGCCGGCATCCAAAAGGTAAGCAGCATCGCAGTGGGGGTTTAAGTGGACCTACTTGTTTTAAGGTAATTTGTTCCTCTTTAAGAAAAGTATGTTTGACTGGATACGTTTTTTGGTGTGAATTGCAACCTACATCTATTGAAGTGAGCTTTTATACTTTAACAGACAACTGTTGCAATCTTTCAACTTTTTCATAACTTGTATATGTAAAGTGATATAGTCTATTGGTGGGGGGGGGTCATCATTTTTCCGATGAGGTAAGGATATATTTTTTGTAACTTGGAAACAGCACCCTATGGGCCATGCAAAAAATGCAATTTTTCCCTAGATGCCCTAGCAATGGTCATTACTGGATGACTTCAGGGGGCTACCGGGACAGACCAGGAACATGGTGGATGGGGTTTTGGGCTAAGAACATGTGGGCAGTGACACAGGTTGGGAACATAACAGATAAGACAAACATCCCATCTACTCCACCAGAGAAGCAAGCAACTGACCACTCAGGCCATGTGAGGTATGGTACCGGACAAAGAGCCCATAACCAACCTACATCTTTGTTGGAGTTCATGATGATGGAGGGTACGCTAGACTTCAAGCAGTCCTGTGGTGTTCACAAACTTGGGAAAGGGAAATAGAGGGCAGATGGTACACAGCACAGCACACAGCTTTACGGTATAATAGGTATCAGTACAGGACAGGAGGGGGGCTAGTGAATGGCCTAGGTCCCAGTACAGACAATGGAGGGTCTTGGTCAGAGTACAGACAACAGAAGGTCCTGTCCCCAGTACAGACATTGGAGAGTGTGGACCCCAGTTCAGATAATGGAGGGTGTGACCCCAATACAAACAGCAAAGGGAATGGGCCCAGTAAAGCCTATGGAGGATCTGGGCCCCAGTACACAGATCATTGAACATGGGTAGTGGGCTGAATAACACAAGTACTCTTCAAACAAAGAGATGCAATGATCCAGCCCAGGGGCAGGGCTACACATATACATTTATAGGGAAGACAGAGGTGGGAAAACACCTGGGAGAGGGCAGGAAGCCCCAAACAAAGGACCCAAAGTGAAGCCACAAACACAACAGATACACACAAAACAGCAGGTGGCTCAACAGGGAGAGCAGCTGTCTTAGAGTGATAACAGACCACACATCGCTGGTCCCTGTTCATGTCAGTCCTTACAATCTCAGCTATGCTTGTGTTTTAGGAAATGTCACGTGGGTTGTATGTCTGTAGACACTGTACTTGAAAGCTCTGTGACCATAATTTTTGTTGTTTACAGGTTAAACAAGGGTCACTGGTTAAAGCTTTGGACAGAGTTTAATCTTTGACAGAATTTGTGTCCTTGTTCCATGTGTTACCTGTTACAAGTCTTCATAAATGTTTACACTCACCCTGCATGCCCCTACTTTGCTAGTGAAATAGAATAACAAGAAAAATGTTGATGTGCAAGGCTCATGAGGTAATACTGTACATACCTGTGTGAAATTCAATGGCGGTGCTCTCAGTTGTGCACTGCTCTCCATATGCGGTCACTGTAAGCTGATAGGTCTGACCACAGCCCAGGGCCTCAATGCTGCAAGTTGTTTCCTTTGTAGCACAGGAATATTCTTTTCCATGTACATCTTTCACTGTTGCTGTGTAGTTCACTGCTCCCGGTGTCCTGTCCCATGACACATTTGTTATATTTGTTTCACAGCTAACAAATGTTCTGACATTTTGGGGAATGCAAGGAGCTAGAACACAAAATAAAGATGGACATGTGAATAAAGCTGGTCATAGAGGTTTGGCTTATATGACTTGCACTTTACTTTGTGCATATATTTGAATGTAGCAAAATGCATGGATTACAAAATTCTTTATCATCTGTGACACCAGATCAGCGCACTTTCCTATTTTCAGTTGCAATGTTTTAAACAAAAAAATTGTTGCTTTGTCATAGATATCAAATTTTCAGTTTTTATTTCCCAACTGCCCATCCCACAACCACCCAGGGAAGATATTGCTCTTGAATTAGTTAGGATTTGGACCATCCTTACTGTTTTCATTACTACTATTAGTACTATTTCCCACTCTCTTAATTGGGCATATATAGGATATTATATTTAGGATAGGATCTACATCCTCTAGCTATTCTTTGTCTGAATGGTCTCTTAGTTGTGCCAGGTGCATAGCTGCTTTACATAGTTCTCTCAACCAGAGCTGGAACTCAGGCGGCGTTCGTCTTTTGCAATGGGATCATTTCCCTAGTAACAAGTAGGGCCATGTTCAGTGTTGCCATTTTTGAGGTTGGTAAAAGGCAATTATGGCAAACCTTTTAGGGACCAAGTGCCCAACTGCAACCCAAAACTTTAGTTAATTGCCAACAAGGTAATTTAACCTGATGGCTCTGGTGCCAGGGGAAGATAAAAAAAACAAAACCTGTGTACTGATAAGATGGCGGGTGCCCAAGGAGTGCCACCTCTGGTGTGACCACTGCTATAAGGTATTTCAGGTATTGCAGAAGGAGGATGGCTGTTGTTAAGATTAATGTTCATGCATTGAATCACATTTCACCAAAACTTTTTTTTTTATCATAGTCGGATCATATCTGATAATACATTTACAGTTGGTTTATATTCATTTTGATGCTTTAGGGAAAAGTGCAATATTATATTCCATTGCGTATTATCAATGTTGGTTTGTAAGTCCTTTTCCAATTTTGTTTGGTAAAATTGGAAATTATTGTACATTCCGGGTAAAACAGAGTAATAACAACTAGATAACGGCACTTGGTGTTTATATTCTTTTAAAAATATTTTCTGATATGGGATCAGTGAAATGTCTGCTGTCCTAGGTAACTCTTTGAAATGTTTTTCTAAATAATTTGATATGCGTATTCCCAATAGCCAATCTTCAGAGGGTATAATCTTTTTTCCTTCTAAATTTCGAAGAGCGTAAAATTCCTCTTCTGATACCTTTCTGCATGAAATTCGCGCAAATGACCTTGTCCTTAACTGGTCCCGATTACCCCCCCCCCCCCATTTTTTTCCCCTTTATTTTTTTGATATTGAGAATGTCTCTCTAGCTTCTGGATTTTAGGGGAATCTCTATTCTCCAAATTAGAGTGTATTCCCTGTCAGGTGACCCCATGACAGGACTTTTTGTGTGGGAATATCTCTTTAACCTTTTAGACTTTTTAGTAAGCTTGTCCCCAGGAAGTCTGAGTATTACAGTTACAGAAGCATGATTCTCATTTATACATTTTATGCTGGGTAGATAAAGTCTAAAAAAAACAATCAAAGAAAAGCAGGAGTAATAAGTATGCAGCAGAAGGTCATACATTAGCTGTTGTTTTTCGAAGATGTACTTACTTTTGAGTGTATTAAGAATTAAGTATACTGAGGTTATTAATATGATACAAACCAGTAAATTGACAGTGCTTTACAATTATATGTTTATATTTGTTATATCCTCAAAGAAGGTATCAAAAAGCTAAGCCATTCCTACCAGTGGAGATCTCGGTTGTCCTGGTCACAGTATTACACTGGTTGTTAATTGCTGTCAGTGTCACATTATATACTTGTCCACACTCCAGGTCACTGATTTCACATGATGAGCTATTTGAGGCATACGTGATACTCTGGCCACTTTGACCAATGACAAGTGCTTGGTAGGTGTCAGCTCCTTGTCCAGGCTCCCATGACAAAGAGGCCATATTAGTTCCACAGTGTTGCTGTGCTCTCACATTCGTAGAAATGCATGGAGCTGCGATAAACAAGAACAATGTATATATCATTTATTAGGAAAATGTCACATATAGTGGATCATAAGTAATGTTAGAATGACTATTCTCTATTACATTCAGTCTTTCAAGCCAATCAAATTTGGGGAAAATTTGGAGGAAATTCATCCATCTCTAAATTTGAAATAAAGACCTTATATGTATTGACCGGTCAAACTTTAATATCAATTTCCTGGTACCATATACCAGTTTCAGCGGAATTTATTCTTCCTCTGCCCCCAGTACCTAGTTCCTGATCCAGACTACAATTACAATCCTGAGGCTTGTGTCAAGTTGACACTTGATACAGTGATAGACTAGAAAGCAGCTCTCCACACTGTCAGTCCTATCTCACACCAATGTAATGCACTCAGTGTGCTTGTATGACTCAGCCATGGCACAGCACATGAGGTGAAACAGCACATGAGGTGAAACTTTATTTTATAATTACTCTGGCAATATAGCTTTGTTTTCAAAAAGGAATAAAGGGAACACTGTCATGTGTAGGTCTATACAATGGGAATACTTTTAGGTGTGCCTGGAAAATGAATACGACTACTGTAATGTGTCTGCAGATAAAAGAGATGTAATTTTAGAGCATGTTTACAGTTTGCTATATAGTGTAAATTACTTGGGCTGATTTAGATAGGTTTCCTGTACGTTGCTTGTGTTCAAAAGAGTTAATGTTGCAATGCTTGGATGGGTCCCGCTGGGCAATACTCACCTCCCTCTTTCCCAGTCCCGCGCCGCACTCGGCGTGAGCTGAGCTTTCAGCGCCTCCTTTCTGCAGGGGGAGGGGCGGCTTGTCTCCGCCGAGCGTTCACAGGACGCACTTCCGCGCGCCACGTTGGAGCGCGAGTGACGTAATTTCCGGCTGAGCGACATGGCGCACTTCTGGCTGGGGTGCGTCCGCTGCTCACCGGTTTTCCATCAGTGCTGTGGGGGAACGGAGGCAGATGGGTATATAAAAGACACCCACAGCACCTTCTGCTTTGCACTCTGCCTTGAGAAAGAGACAGGAGGTCTTGGAACGCGTGGTCTTCTCGGGGGGGGGGGGCGCTCTTGATGATATGGCCTTTTGAAAGATAAGTAGCAATATTTTTTTCTGACTATTTTTCTCCTCGTTGTACATATATTAATTGGGATAATGTTTAGACATTGTTTGTACTCAGTTTCTTCTAATGATTAATGCACTTTAGCTTTTGGCACTTTGCACCTTGTATTTTTATTATGATCTTTTACACTGGATAAATAGTGGGAGAATTGATCTTTATAGCACATAGATATATAGCTAGGTCCAATACAGCCCGGAACAACAGCGCCCTCTTTTGGCAGATCATGAAATTGTTTGTCTTACATGTTTTTTAAATTTGTCTTAGTTGTGTTTTGATATGTGAAAATGATTAAATATATATTTTTATATATTTGGGTGTGTGCAATAATAAGTCTCTGGAACAATTCCCGGGGGGAATTTTGTGGGCATCCCCTATTTTGTGTACATGTACTTTTGGGTTATATCCAGAGCACAGCACCACAGGTATTGTGAATCAGTTGGCGCCATCTCAAACCCTAGTGGTCTTCTTGCAGATAAAACAAGACGCCCCCCTTTAGTCAGCTAATGTTATTTTAGTGTGAAAACAATGTATTTTTAGAACTGAAAATTAATCCACCCCTTGACAGGTCCTGCAATGTCAACACTAGGTCTTCAACATTCTCTGGCCCTCACCACTGCTGCCAGCTGACCTTCTCCTCTGCTGCTGGTCATAGCAGCAAGAGATTGTAGACCACCAGGGGTAGCAACAAGAAACAGGAGGCAGACAATGCAGACGACGAGGGACCAGGGACTGCAAGTCAGTCCTAACACAACATAGGTAAAGCACAGTACACTGCAATGAGTTAACTATTGCAGAGGAAACCCATAGTGTGTAATGACCCTACATTTTACCAGCAAACCAATACTTGTGCCTCAAAAGTCAACACCCTGCCAGAGTATGTTCCAGCATTCTAGAGGAAGAAATCTGAATATTTATTACAGTTTATACCTGTTTGAAATGTCTTTCCACCAATGCTCGTATTGGCATGTTGCTCGTTGAAGGCTGTAATGGTTACATTGTAATTTTTTCCACATTGAATTCCGCTAATGTTGCAGGTGGAGTTTGTGGTTTCACACGTGTAGCTTTCCCCATGTGATGACACAACCATGGATTTGTATTGGACGGCACCAGCGAGCTCTAGCCAATCCAATGTAACTGCATCAGAGTTACAGTGATAAAATATGGATACGTTTTGTTGTGCACAGCTACCTGAAAAAGATAGAAATCCCTTTGTTACTCAAGCAAGTTATAAAAGCATAGATATAGCAGCAATATGACAACACATGCTACGATATCAGCACATGATTCTTACACGCTTGGAGAATGGTGATGCTATTTTCTCCACTGCTGCAGACTCCATTCTGTGCCACCACTGCCACAGTATAGTCCTCTCCACATGGGATGTCACGCACCCAACATGATGTCCCCTGACTGTTGCAACTGTATTTATTATCTTGTGGTCCAGTCAGAACTGATGTATAATTCAAAGCTCCTTGGGACTGGCTCCATGATATCAGTGCTGAGTTGCTTACACAGTCCAGGGCTTTGTTAACTCCTCCAGCAACACAGGGGGCTGCAGACAATGGAAAGAAATGAGTTACTTTTTTATCCACTACTTCTTCTATTGTAAAATAGAATGAGTATTCAGAAGTGTCATTAAATGTGTGGTTAATATTAGAGGAATTATTAAATAGAAAATCCTGTCAATGAGATCAGTTATCCAGCAATCAGAAAAGTTGGGTTTTTAAATCAACGTGGACAATTGGGCAGTATATAGTTCTATTACAAACAATTCTGCAAGCTAATACTAACTGAGTTACATCTTGCTCTGTGCCAAACAACAAATCTAAGAATTTGCTGTGTTTTTTTCTCCCATTCTCCCATTTCATCCCCTCAGATTTCGTTCCTGCTGTCAGAAATCCAACACTAGCTGCTAAGTGCGGCCATGTTGGATTGTTGTGAAGAATACCCCTGGGCTTCTAGATAAAACCAGGAGCATGCGCAGTGTGCATTCAATAAGTTGAGAGTGGAGGGCACGAGCACTGTATCCTCCCTGCTCCCTCCCCCTGCCATTGGAAATCACGATCGCAGCCTGAGAGAGGGAGCATCAGTGAGAGAGGGCACCACCCACAGAGGCATTTGACAGGTATCTACATGCACTTGTGCTCCACAGTCAAGTGCGGGCACAATGCGGGTGCCCGTTGTGCAGGAAGATGCGAACTGAGCTTCCACTTTTCCGCTTGCAGGCTGGACAGAGGCCGCCATTAAAGACCAAGAGATGGAATTTTCAAGTGCATACAAAAAAGGTGAGTGGACATTTATGCCCAGCAATCTTGTGTTATTGCTTAAATACGATGGTCCTTATTTGTCCAGAGGGTGTTGGTCTGCTTTAAACTTAGCACACAATGCGTAAACTTCTTCAAACTTAAACAAACCTAAGCATTTGATCTTAAATATTTAATACCCACAAAAAAACTTTTCTTTGACTTAAGTTTACCAAAAGGATTGTTATCACTCCTCCAAGATTGGGCAATGGTGATCTTGGCCGCTGTAAGAATGAGATCAATCTTTTGTCCTATTTATTCCCTCCAGATTTCCCCCCAATAATGCCATGCTAGAATCACAATAAATATCAAGCCCTGAGACTTGTTTTATAACTCTAAACGCCTTACTCCACAATCTTCTAGCATAACCACCCAATGTGGAGTGTGTCCCCCTTACTATTACACCCTTTAAAGCAGTTGGTCAAAGCATCCTTACCACCCATCCTTCCTATATTTGCTGGAACCATATACCATCTTGCGGCTACCTTAATATCTGCATCCTGGACTAAACTACTGCGGGAGGAGTGACCCATCTTCTCATATTTTTGCCCCAACACTCAACAGGCAGATCCTCTCCCAAGTCCTTGTTCCATTCGACCATAAATGGGAATTTTGCTGTCCTAGATATTAGCCCCTGATACAACCTAGAGATACCTCTCTAGGTTTTTGAATGCTGTATATTCCCCTTCCCCTCAGCCCTTCCTTGTTGGCTCTTAGAGATCAACAACAATTGATCATCCAAAGTTAAAAATGTATTCTTTTGAAAAAAAATGATCAATCCTACAGAAACTTTTACCAAAACACCATCTGCCCTTGTCCCTCTAGGCCAGGTTAAAAGCTAGGATGGGGTGAGGGAGGAGCTCTAGGATCACAATGGACACAGCCTTCCAGTCCTATCCCACACCTTTAAGGCCTCCATCAAAATTGGAAAAGTGATTTTAGGGCTTTGTTTGTTTGGGATCCAATAAAATGACTCCAAGACACCCCTCTGCCTCAATATTGATCCATTTGGGCTTTTTCTTAAACTTGTACATTGATGAGAGCTGGGAAATCCTTGCTGCAAGATAATATCTCAGTAAACATGGGACACCCAACCCCCCTTGTTCTTTCACTGTGTATAGCATATCCTTTTCACCCTCTTAGTTTTATCCCCCCATATAAAATTCAAAATAGCCCTCTGAACCCCTTCCAGGTCTTTTTCTACTATTGAAATTGGAATCGTTTTGAAGAGGTAAAGAACCTTTGGTAATAGGTCCATTTTAATAGCTGAAAACCTACCCAACCGGGAAAGGTTGAGTCTACCCTCAAGGGCTTTAAATTAATATCTAAGGTCGATGATTTGTTCCTGTTTATCCTCAGTCGAGAACTGATCCAGTATTTACAAAATTACCTCTTATAACTCCTCCGGGCTGGTTACAAACTGGAGCAAGTCATCAGCAAAAAGAGCACACTTAAACACTTTGAGTTGGCGCAGTTTACGTTCAACTTATTCCACTGCCAGCATGAACAAAGCTGGGGATAGGATGATGTCCAGAAGGCCCAATGAATACCCACTGATTATTAATGAGGCCTTAGGGGTTGAGTATAGAGCCTTAAATATCTTTAAGAACCCCTCCCCAAAACCCATTCTTTGCAGGATAACTTCCACATATTCCCATTAGAGGGTTCAAAGGCCTACTGGACATCAACTCACGACAGCGTTCCCCCATTCCTGGGCCCCCTATCCCAGCGTTCAATAAAGAAATTATATTAATCGCCCTTCTAGGTTGATTAGATCCCTGCCTCCCAGGGATGAAGCCTTCCTTGTGCAGATGGATAACCTCAGCCTGGTCGCTATTATCTTGGAAAAAACCTTAAGGTCATGGTTTATTGCTGAGATTGGGCAGGAACTCGCACAGTCTGTAGGGTCTTTACCACCCTTAGATATCACCACTTTATTAACAGATGCTCCACAGGAACACTATGTAAAAAGTCCTTGGTTTCCCCTGGCCAGTCTAAGAATACCGCCCACCACACTGCACTGCAACTGTTGGACTCATCCCTGCCCTCCAGCCTTTGCTCCACCGAAAGCCGTCTTTCGCACTCTCACCCCACCTCTGGCTACCACCGCCGTCGATTCATCTCTCCCAGCCAACGCAGCTCCGGTCAGAGGTCAGGGTAAACTATCCACCGAGATTCTGCTAATGGCTCTCCATCACTTGGGGAAAGTCCCCTAAGCCAGAACTACAGCCACAGAGCCGCAGAGCACAAGCTGAACACAGTCTCTTAGGTCGGGCTAATGTCACACTCAAACATGCCTTCAGCAGCTAGTTGCATGGAATCATTCCCAGCCTCTAGCTTTCTCCTGGCCTGAAGTCAGACCATGCTCGGCGGGGAACAGAAGAGGAAGTGCATCAGCTCAAGCACTCATGCTAGGCGGGAGCCGGACAAGCAGCTTCACATCCTGCTTCTCCTACACATGATAGTACCAATAATGCATTTTAAAGAAGAATGTTGGAAACAATTTATATATACAGTGTCTGTATAGCATTAATGCCATGAATAAATAAATGAAAAAATGAATAAAATTACCTTACTCCTCCCACTGGGATGCCACTTCTCTGTTCTTTAACACATTTGACAGCCATGATGAGACATGAAGGGTATTTTAGCCCTATCTGTTTAGTTTAGCTTGTTGGACCTAAAAGCCCTTTCACATCTTCCCAACTAGAGTAAGAATACTTCAACACAACAAAATAGGGAAGAGAATTGTGCCTTTTGAAATCAATTTGGACTTTCACATCTAAGCACCGCATTTAGCAAAAACCTTGTGTGCAGTGCTAGCCCTGAAATACAATCACAACACAGCCTATGGGCAGTGCAGGTAAAGCAGATTGACCTCCGCTGGTCTCTGCCGCCACATCAGGCATCTCTGAAGCCACCTCTGGTTACTAGGTCTTGCTGCAGGGTCCTCCTAGTGACAAAGTCACAATCAAAAGCTGCACCCTTCTAAATTAATAAAGTAGGATATGCTAAGCAGAATGGGGTACAGCATATCCTAACTGATAGGGATGGAATAATCATTCTGGAAAAATTCTGAGAGGAAAATTCATAAGAGCATTACGATCTAATGGCAATTTTTTAGAATACAGATTTTAAACATAGGAGTAATAAACACTGATACTTTTTCAACTAAACTGTAGTTTACCCATGATTCTAGTGGACCAGGAAGCCATCTCTCAGTTCGCTATACCATGCAGCTCTACAACAGCAAAGCTGGTGAGCCTCATTTCTCCCAGAAGATCACCCTACATTTTAGAGCACCCATATTTAAATGTAGTTGTTGTGGGTGCCATGCTGCTGCTTAAATAGGATATCACGTTTTCTATATATGGTTAAACTATTTTTTCATGCAGTTATTGCTCAGTTTTGTATGTCCTGTTTTTCTGTGCATTTGTATTGCAGTAGTAGTAAAGCAGTCCAACACACGTTTTTCAGCAAATGGGTGGTGGACCACACTGGGCTAGGCTTAGGGGACATCCAGATTGCTAAAGCCACCCCCCAGTGCATAACCTCCCATAACCCATAGTATCACTGACCCCCAGCAAAGTGCTTCCACTGATCCGCCTGGTGCTGCCTGCGATCGCTGCTTGTATTTGCTGACAGCCAGAAAAGTGTAAGCCACTCCATCCACATGTACGCCGACAGCAAACCGCAGGGCCACATTTCATCCGGGGATCACGGTGCAAGTGTTATGTGTGGGTCCCAGTGTGGTCCATCACCTATTTGTGGGCATTGGACCACTTCAAGTGCTGTCATTGATTGTAATGACAATTATATATATATATATATATCTCAGTAAGACCCCCAGGGGTAGCATAGGTCACCACAGGTTAAGCTTAGCTTAGGTTAGCTTAGGCATGCTCTGCTTAATCGTGCATCTTGCGGAATCCCATGCTATTATATTTAAAGTGCTACTGCAGACAAAGGTAACTGTTACACCATTGTGTTGGGCTACATTTGGCACTACTGCCCTGCACTGCTTTCCGATTTTAAAACTGAAACAGAAATGGCTTATTGGGGTGTACAGGTTCAGCCAATGGCATTCTCTTTTTCATCCTGTCCCCTAATCAGCTCAGCGGAGTGGGACAGGATTGCTGGTCCCTCCCTCCGCCTGCCCCTCCTCCCCCCACCTCCCCCCGCCCCTCTCTCCACCTCCTCCTCCAGATTCATCACATTGCTGATTATTATGCAGCATCACAGATCCACGCCCACTTTCCTCAGAAGAGAAACCATGAGATGAAAATGTAAACCTTGATATCTCAGACATTTCCTCTTCAATTTAAAAAAATGGAAAACAGTTTAGGACAGTGCCAAAT
The DNA here is from genome assembly GCA_027917425.1 of Gastrophryne carolinensis. Taxonomy (NCBI): domain Eukaryota; kingdom Metazoa; phylum Chordata; class Amphibia; order Anura; family Microhylidae; genus Gastrophryne; species Gastrophryne carolinensis. The sequence continues at coordinate 350,666,215 of CM051235.1, forward strand.
GTAGCCCAAAACAATGCCTGACATAACAATAACCTTTGCCTGCAGTTGCAGCTTTAGTCTGCTGGTCTCAATGAGCTCATAAATTTCAAGATACCACCGGAAGCCCATGAATAAGCTGTGGGATTAGGGGTCTTTTAGACTTCAGGGCTGGGCCGAATGGGTTTTGGTTCTCCATAGGTATGTACATCTTTAGGACTCCATCCTAGAGAATAAGGCTCATTTGTAACCTCTGTACATGGTCGTGATGAAGCAAGAAGGTAACACCAGAGTAGAACTGTACCACAACACTATCAGTTGTTATAAACAAAACAAAAAGGGTTTTCCTGCTACTTACCAGTTAAAATCTTAACAGCTTCACTCAATGGACCACTACACTGACTGTTAGCAGCAGACACAGTCACAGTATATTCATTTCCACATGGCAGGTTAAGGAAAGAGCAGTTTGCCTGCACAGAATGACATATTATTTTATTTCTGTCATTAACATCCGTGAGATAGGAAGTAACATTTTCAACACCAATCACAGGATTCCAAGATACATCATACGAGTTTGTGGCACAGTCTACAACAGCACGGACCTGTTCCAGAGCACATGGCGCTGTAGAGAAACAAAGTATATGTTGAACATGTTTTTCTTCTACTGTGTAGCCAATCATATAACATCAGCATTACATCATTGTGCACTTAGACATCTAATGCCAAAATCCATATACACATGCTAGATAGCAAAAAGAGGGGACACGTTTATGCCCCCAATTGAAAAACAATCCCATCAAGCGTATGGTTTTCTTCTACAGGTTGGAAAAAAATCCAGGGTTGAATACATTTTTCAGTGTACTTTCGATGATCTGGCAGTTTGGCTGATGGTGTTATTTTGCTATATTCTTCACACTGGCAGTTCAGGCTTAAAATCCTCCCTTATAGACAGCATTACTATGATCAGAATGTCATTCCCTGTCAATGGACACACTACTGTGGACCCTTCCACAAGATCATACAAAGTCATTGAGCCCACTCACAACTCACTTTATTAAATATTTGGCTGGTCTGATTTTTTCCACATCTCCAGCTTATTATTCTCTGGAATAACCCTACATTTCCACCTGAACCAGATAATTGTCTCACCCTACAAACACCAAATGGACTATGGTTATTGATGACTTGGGGGTACCAAATGCTATAACATATTATGAGGAAGCACAAATATCTAAATTAACCTTACTGCATGTCACTAATCCTCCTGCATGGGCAACACAACTCACTCATTGAGGGTTTGGGATTATCCTACATCTCCCGCTTCTTATACTCTGGAATAACCCTCAGTTTCCACCTGGACGAGATAATTACCAATCCTTTTCCAAAGGCCTACAAGTTGTTTATGCCTAAAGTGTTTTTCTTCTTGGAACTGCTCAGACATAAATACAGTGCACCTCAACTTGAATTCTTTTGATATGTCCAAACTGACCAATCCTATCAAGTCCATTGGCCTTTGACCATATATGTTTAAAAGAACCTAGGACATGAGGACTTTCTCTATTCTTCCTTTAAGCTGGGAAAAAGACCTGAGGGACATTAAAAAAAAACATGATCCAAAATATGGGTCACATTGACAGCCTTCTCTTGTTCCATTATGTGATAACACAAAAATCAGAATATTAAGCATAAATGTGTTGGTATCTTGTCCCATCCTGGATACCAAGGGCAATTCTTACCTATTTAGGACTTTGCATTAAAGGGTGAATGGTTGATGGACACATTCATCATATATGGCAAGTGTACTCTTTGGTAGCTAGTTTTTGGACAAAGATGTTTAACCTCATACAGAAAAGATGCCTGAGTGGCCCTCTTCCAGCAAGTCAAACCCAATGAAGTCAACAAAGTACAATTTTAGTTGGCAGCAGCACAAACAATAGCAATGACCTTGGTTTGGTTCTTTCTTTTATACTTTTTCTATTCTATATCTAAATATCTAAATTTCTTTAATTTCTGATCGCCACTTCCCCTATTTCTTCTTTCTTTGTATTCTTTCCAATTTCTTTTCTTCTCTTGTAAAATTTGGTATTATTTTTATCGGTTTTCACCTTTTTTCAGAATATTTAGATTATGAGAGAAGTTTCTGATGTTCTGTTTTCATATTTTCTACTGACACGCCTGTTGTCATGAGTTATTAGTAACAGATTTATGCACTCTTCCTGTCTTTGAATACAACAGATTGTATTATGTGCCATAATGTAACTTGCTCATTCCGTTTTCTTACTTCCTCATATGACTTCAGTTTTCCTCTATGGAGAACATAAAACAGATTGTACTGTTTGAATAGGACCCTGAATAAAAATAATATTAGTGGAGAAGGTATTATATATTCCTTTGTTTGTTTGTGCTTTTATAGATATGTGCTTCATTATTTAAAATTAAAGTTATTTAGATAAAAGCAAAGAAAAAATGGTAAAATGCTAAGTAATGGTTATGATGTTGTTTATGATTGGTTATCGGTAATTATTATAATAAACCACAGCAGTGTTTGCTGTACCTGTGATCAGTTGCACGCTGGGGCTACTTGCTCCTTGACATTGACTATTAAAAGCAGTGACACTGACATTGTATGTTAGACCACAGTGAAGACCGAGCATTTCACAAGAAGTAGATGTGGTCTGACATGTGTGTTTCTGGCCATTCTGAGATGTGGCTTGTGCTGTAAAATTTTCAGATCCTAGAGTGCTGCTCCATGATACTGTTGCATTGTTCAGTTCACAGCCAATTTCTGCAATGATGTCTTGTGGCACACAGGGCTCTAGCACAGTAAGAACATAGAAAACATTAGAATATAAAAAATATATATATAATGATAAATAAAACATAAATATTATTTTGTTGATTTTGTTAACCATCCTAAATAATCAATAATCATTAATATTCAATAATCCATTATCAATAATAAAAATACTGATACAATGTTGCATGTCTAATAATATGTTGCCTCTTATAGTGATCCTATAACCAAAATGGAAGTTTGTGTGGTCACCTTCCATTCCCAGCCCAGTGCCCCAAAACAGCCTGTGTTTTATTTTTTACTAAAAACTTTGTGAGTTTGTGTTCCCAAACCTTAACCTTCAGCCAGAAGTCCGTGTTTAGGTTCAGCATTCGGGTCCCTGAACCAAACTTATTCAAAGTTCAGCCAAACTTGATGAACATGATCCTTGGGGGGGATTGCCCAACACTAAATACAAACTGTTTTGAGGCACTGGGCTGCGGATAGGAGGAGATGACATTAACTTACTTTTTGAGTATAAGATCACCTTAAGAACCCCCTAAAAGCTGAGTGTAAAATCAAAGTATAAGGGCTTTCTCAGAAGGGTGTTGGTGATAACCTAGTTCTTGTGATAGGCAAAGTCTTACACTTTCCTCTTTAGTCTCTGTGAATCACATATTGGGATTGTAACATTCTGTCAAGAGAGGGAGGCTGTCTGTATATTTCAATCTATTGCTCAGCATGTAGCCATCCCATCATGATTTTTTGTTTTGCTTGGCTGTAAACATTGTCACAAATAAATTATCAGCACTAGAGAATGATTTGATACAGGAGGCACAGCCCATCTTATGGTCTAGCAATATGTAGTGATGACATTTTGAGGGTTTGGCTATAGAAGAGAGGACAGAAATCTGAAACATTCACCTTATGCAGCAACACAACAGGGTTAAAGTGGACCAACACTGAGGATTTTCACTATCCTGGGTGTTAGTCCACTTCCGTGGGGCACCCCGATCGGGCCCCGCTGTGTGAAACCCCCCAGAAAGCCCCAAAAACTCACCTGACCCCGCTCCCACGTGACTCGCTCCACCAATCACCGCCGACGGACAAGCGAGGACCGTCGACAGACAAGGTGAGAGCGCCCGCCTCTCGTGCATCCCTCTTACAGGGAGCGTGCCCGCGCCGGCCATTCACAGACGGCCAGCGCGGGTGCGCGCCCTGCTAGAGGGATGCGCGAGAGGAGGCGGCGGCCCGCGCATGCGCCGTTGGAACTAGGAAAAGGTAGGATTTGCAGGTGTCCTGGGGGGTTTCACACAACGGGGCACCCCCGATCGGGGTGTCCCGCAGGCAGGGAGCTGATCAGCTCGGGAATCCACTTTAAGCAGCAGTATGTATAGAAACATTGCTTTGATTTTTCACTTAGCCTGTAGAAACCTATAAGCCCACTTGTTTCCTTAATTAACTGGTATATCACTGCATCATCCTATAATTGACTAAAATGTACAGGAATGAAATATCAAGGGAGAGATCTTGTGACTGGAGGATTGCGGGTTCGATTTCCAGCTAGGTCATGACTGGAAAGCTCTTGATCTAGTGTGAACTCACTGTTCACTGGTGGATTTGTGTTTGCTCTCCCTGGATGGATAGGTTAAATGTGAAGGACACTTTCCTATATTATTAGTATAAACCACAAAAAAAAAATATACTCTACATTGTAGTAAATGGCGTGAGAGTGGGGTGGGATGGACTTCCGTAGTGAATGGAGAACAGCGCTGGATGGTGGGGTCCACAATCTTGGCTGGTCACTAAATGGTAGAGCTTTTATACCTGGACAGACCCTTTACATTTTATGATTCAGCAAATGTTCTCTCTTCATTATGAGCAGATGCCACATATTTTAAAAAAGAAATTCCTAGTAAAAACAGTACATGTAAAAAGCAATACTGCTGAGAAAGGATTTTAGTTTACACTGTTGACATTACATTTTATTGCATAACTGCTCATGTTGGATGGGTGGGCTTAGGGGTGTGGCTAATTTACAGACTTTTTCAATATGATATAGCATTGTATATGACTCCAATGTATGTAAGGTGTAGTCTTGTCCCTGGTCACAAGATCAAATCGCAGCTCAAGGTTAAGGATGTTGGTAACTGGCCTAACATTATGCCCATAAATACTTTCCGGTATAGCTGTTTAGCCAGTGAGCCAGAGCAGGGAGCCAGTTGTAAATGTACTAGATGTCCATATTCAGTGGGGCAGTCTTTTCTATAAAGTTCTATAAAGTTTCTATAAAGTAAAGCAAAGTGGAACATTTACATTTACCCAGACTTTTTTGTAGGAGGAGAGTGGGTTGCTTGGTCAGTTTAGGTGTTCACAGCACAGAATTGTATATTACTGCTGCTAAGTGGCACAAACTGAGCCCTGCCAGTTAGGGGTCCGGAATAAGCCCAGGACATTTATCCTAGACTTAGGCCTGTGCCACTCCAACCCCAGCATTTGTCTTTGAAAAATTACCTTGGATGATCTTGGATGCCACTTCTGCAGGGGGCATTTTGTACAATTTCTAGGGATGTGTTGTAAAACTGGACTATGGTCATTGGGAAAGTTGTGGATTTCCTCCACAAATTTTTTGTAAACGATTGATCCCAGCATTGAACCCCCAATTTCTTATGCTACAGTTAAAATCAGCCATCCAGATCTGCTTTGAATGTTGAGAAGTAACTTGTTTTTCCTGCTGAAGCGATCCAATTATGTTTTTATATTATGTGCAAGCAGAGGCAGAGGCTGGGAAGACTGATTCCAAGCCCAACCTCCAGTTGCATCATATATGATGTATGCATTTAAGCCTCATGCAGGTTAACTAAACCAATAAGTGTCCACAAACATTGAAGGGAGCACGCAACTTGCTCAGCATGCGGCTTCAGTCTTTTTTTTTCAGCAAAATAGCCCCATGGCCTACTTGCTGTGCATCACAGGTATTATTTTATTATTCAACTGTATTAAGTTTCAAAACAGCTGAGCTGAACTAGACATTGTTTTTCCAGTTTTGCATGGAGCGGGTACAGGTTGTATACCTCAGGCCAAGCCAGTGCTCCCATCGAGGAAATTCCACTTTACTTTCTATCAGGAAGGCGACCTCTCATGATGGCCGTGGGTCACACCAATAGATAGGCATGCTACTGGGATAGCCAGACACTAATCTTTTCCAAGGCAGGCCCTGTACCACAGGGATGGTAGACCAGCACAAGGAAGAAACCAGAGAGGAATGCAAAATGGCAGGAAAAGGAATCAAAGTGGCAGAACAGACTAGAGGACAACTGATGGAAAGCACAGAAAGAGAGAGCTCAGGAAGGGCTCCTACTTGCTAGATTGTATTCGGTCCTCATCCAGCTCCTGCCCTATGGAAGTTGTCTTACTTTCTGCCCTGGTGGCACCCTATAAACTGAACTTTTTAGTTGTCAGTGACACATGTGGCTCACAACATGAAGATAGATATGACCCCTGCCCACACTAGTTTATAGTGAGGGTTCTATTTCAAGACCGATCGCATTCCAGGATATCACTGTGTAAATGTTAATAGAAAAATTGCAACATACTATTCATTATTAACATGTCAGTATCTTGTATATTACCTGTTTGAATGATTTCAGTAGATACATTTTTGCTGCTACAGACAACACCGAAGGATTCCACAGATATAGTATAGATTTGTCCACACTGTAAGCTCTCCGCTGTGCATTGTGTGTCGCTTGTGCTGCACTTTATGCTGGCTCCATCTTGGTTGGTGATAGTAGCTGTGTAATTTACTCCCCCGGCTGCTGCCTGCCAGGACAGTATGGCATGATGGGAGCCACACTGGAACTGAGAATGAATGTCTTGTGCACCGCAAGGAGCTAAAAAAACATGAGTACACGAAAACAATTAGTGAGTACACAATTATCTCTTTGGGTAAAGCAAACACATATAAGGCATGGTTCACCAAAATGGAGATATTCGGCAACACCCAAGACACAATCAAATGTTATCCCTCCGCTGCATGTACACATAATAACCTTTTTTGAATCACCTTTGTGCTAGTGTTCCGCCACACCCTGAATGCTGCATCATCCCTCGATGCTCGGCACGGACATATTGAAATATGAAGCAGGTTTTCGGGTGTGCATGCTCATCCTGCGCATGTACAGTGTGTCTGTGTCCACGAGTATGCAAAAGGCCCACCCCCTCCCAGACAAGGCACTATCAGTGCCAGCGTGAGTGTCTCTTCTGCTTTGCCAGCCGCATCAGCTTCCGCTTTGCTGACTGAGGGACCTGCAAGGGCTGCCCAGTTGCTGTGAAGGAAGATGTACTTTAATGAAATTTAAAAAAGTGTGGAATTTTTTCTTGCAGCAGTCTGGATATCGAGGGTGTGCAATACAGAGGGAAAAAAAATAATTTACAGGTGTTGTTCCAGTTTAAAGGGCATTTGGTTGCAAAAAAGAAAGTATAACCTTTCATTAAAACTCTAAAACAATGTATGGCCTCTTTATTTTATGTGAAGGCTCTCGTTAAAGTCCTTTTGCAAAGTCAACTTTTATTATAATAACAATACAAATAATAATGCATAAACTAACGTTAATACATTAAAACAATAAATTAAATACAATAAGCTAGCTTCCAAAATGCTGTTTTGTGTTGGAAGAGAATAGATGCTTCTAAATCATTAGGGGGTATATCTAGGCCAGGGTTCAACAGAAAGATGTGGCCTGGGTTACTAGAGGGAGCGCTAGCGTAGATAATGTGAACAGGGAAAACAAAGATGGAAAAAAAGGAAATTACTAGTACAGAATATAGAGTTTCAAGGGGCCTACGGAAATATAATTTTGCATACAGTTATCCTTTAAAGGTGGGCAAAGGCATTAGAATGGCACATTATATTCTGCTTAAGAAAAAAGGGGAAACTGGTTTGTCTGATCCTCTCAAATGGAGGATAGAAAAAAGTTCGAACGTAGATCTATAGATCTTTGAAAGCATAAAACAATCAATGGAACAGTATGTTATTATGAAATCTTTAATGTGTTTTACATCGCAATTCCAGTCTCCTCTGCTGTCTTGATGCGCACCATGATAGTCTTTGAAGGTGTCGGCATGCGGTCAATGAAGCTGGAATCTGCTAATTTTTTCTAAAGGTTTGTGTAAACATTTTTTGCCACCCCAGGTTTAGGATATGTCTACTTTCACTTGCAGTAAAGAAAATAACACTAACACTATTCTTCTAATCAGATAATCCATCCATTGCAACGTTTTTCCCTGGAGTTGTCCTCACATGATCAAGTAAGCAGAAAAGCATATCAACAGCATTAATCCTTAAGGTAGATGCAAACACAAAATACCTACACTGTATGTGTTTTGTGTAACTAAGTGCTTGCACGTTGTAATTGAAAAATATTCTAATAGGGTGGCTTCATCATAAAAAATACACCGTATTGGTATAAAGAAAAAGGTGTCACATACCTGTGTGAAATGTAGTGTTAAGGCTTTTGCCATTGACGCACATTTTACCAGTTGCCACAATGTTAGCTTTATATTCAAGACCACAGGAGAGCTGTGAAAAGCTGCATGATGTGTTAGTAGTACTGCAGAAATGTTCATCCCCATTAGAACTGGTGACCAATACTGAATAATTTACAGCTCCCAGAGATGAGATCCAAGACAGAGTCACCAAGCTAGACTCACAATCAATTTTTGCTTCTGGTTCTGTGGGCATGCAAGGAACTGCACAAAAAAAGCCTCTTGTTAGCCATTATTGAAATTCACAATGTAACATCTGATATAAAATGGAAGGAGATTGTAACTTGTTGAATGATTATTTTACATAAAAGAGTAAGATCTTACCTGTGTAAAGTTCCATTAGGGAGCTTGGTGTGCTCTGGCATTCATCATTAAATGCTTTGACTGTCACATTGTAACTTTGTCCACATTGCAATCCACTGATTTCACAGGCTGGCCCAGTACTGTTGCACACCAACTTCTCCTGACCAGAATCTGTTAGAGTGGACACATACCTCAAAGCACCTGGAGCCTCATTCCAGCTCAAACGTGTTGAGGAATTATGGCAGTCCATTTTTACAACCACATCCTGAGGCTGGCAGGGAACTGTAATGATAAACAACCACCATAAATACACTTCATTTTCACAAATATGCCACTTGAGGGCAGTTTGAGCCTTACCAGTTTTAAGTGTAGCTGGGGCAGTTGTTGGAGTTGAGCACTGAGCATTGGCAGCTGTAACTGTTATGTCGTATGTCTTGCCGCACTTCAGGCCTCGGATAAGGCAGCCTGTGTCTTCTGTGCTACAAGAAAGAGACTCTGTTTCTGGGTTTGTGACATTTGCAATAAAGCTGGTGGCACCTGAAGGTCTGTTCCAGGACAATGAGACAGAGTTGTCATTACAGTTGATATGGGGTAGATCCAACAGAGGAATGCAGGGTGCTGGAAAAGTGAGACATGTTTATTATTAATATAATAAAAGACCACAAATCAATATGTTCAGGAGACTTGCACAGGGAGGGTTGGGAGTATCTACATACCCTCACAACTACATACCCGCACAATTAGTACAATATCATACAGTTAGGGAACACCCTTTATGGATTAGCTTAGAAGGTAAAGAGTAGACCAATAAGCATAGATTGGTTGCTTTGGATTCCATCCACCTCTCGTCCCCAATTAACTAACCACTTTACATCTGGAACCCCTCCCCCTCCGGCCAGTATAAATGAAATGATAAATAATCATGCTCACTGCTTGAAATGGTTACACCCTCTAAGCCCTCCAACCTCACTTAACCAGAACTCATACTACCCCTAAGTTTTTAACCATATAATGTCTTTACACCATACCGTTCTTCACATGTTTACTTCTTTTTCACTTAAAAAAAAAAGTTACCTTGTCTGTCCCCTCTTCCTCCCTAAAAGTCCCCCTTCTTCTCCCCCTCTATGCCCTCCCTTCTTTGCCCCCCCTATTTTCTTTTCCTTTGTATCCCCCATCTGCCTCACCCTATCTCACGTTTTAGACTCCTGTTACCGCCCACATGGTCGTCCTTCCCCCCTTGCGCTTTTGGTGCTGCGCTCATCCCAGTGACCTCATGGTCCGGCCGCCTTACTCTCCCTTTTCCCCTCTATGCGTTGATATTTGGCTGTGGCCTCCCCCCCCCCGTGCCTTCTCCTCCGGGTTGCCAGATGCCCCCTCGGTGGGACCTGAGGGCCCGGGGGGCTGGTGGACCCCCATGGAGGTTGTTTGGACGGGTTGGTGAACATCAGGGCCAGGACTGACTGGCCTATGAGGGGGGAGGTAGAGCCTGGTGTGCTGTTGTACTCGGGGGGGATGATAGCGCTCTTGGTTGGTTCATAAGCAGTAGATCCGCCTGTACTATAGATATTTCGACCGCAGTGGAGCGTTGGTGGTGGTGTGTGGGGGCGATCTTATCTGGCCGGACGGCCTGGCCTCTCCCCCCACCGACGCCTCGCGCTGAAGGCAGGCAGGAGGGGGGCAGCGCCGTTGCATCTCTGGGCGCGCTGGGGTGGGCAGGGAGATGGGGATTGACTTTCTCCCCTTATTTGTTTATATTCCCCAAATGTATTCATTCCTCATGTCTATGTATGCCTATACTATTGGATGTGTCGTGTACTTTAATAAAGAGAGATTAAACTAAAAAAAATTACCTAAAATTATATTGACACACAAGGAGAACAAATATAGCTTAAACTACGTTGGTATACAAGTCCATCTGGACAAATTGAAGATGGTACTGAGGATGTCTTCTGATGTGTCTCACAACACTGGCTTCCTCAAGGAAGATTCCACCAGAAAAGGGCATGAAGAGCAGAATTAATCTGCTAATCTTCATACTATTCGCAACAGATTAATTCTGCTTTTCATGCCCATCAGGAGTTCTTAATTTTCCACACATATTTCTGTGTATATGTTTTGTTGTTTCTTCTCCTCTCAGAAGATTGCCTTCAAAGAGCTTCGGAGGAGGGGACAAGTTGCCGTGTAACCCCTCCAGATGGGCCAGGATGTTGCGGATGAGCCCAATGCCCCACAGCATACTGAGCACTAGACCTGTACTGTAGGGCATAAGGACTGGTAATGACTAGAATGGGGAGCTGGCAGTTTGGCCCTTGAGCCCTGGGATTACTAGCCCCTATGCTTGGTTGGTAAACTTTAGAGGGGGGAGGCCACGCTGGTTTTTTATTGTTTTTTTTTTGGGTGGGAATATTTTTTTAAAATGATCCCCCCTTCCAATTTTTAAAATATCAAGAAAAAAAGTGTGACCTTCCCCCTCTAAAGCTTACAAAGCCAGCAAACCAAGCATAGGGGCTGGTAATTCCAGGGCTCAGGGGGTGAATTGCCGACCCCTGGTGCAAGTCATTACAGCCCTTATGCTCTACAGCACAGGTCCAGTGCTCAGTACTAGGCACCTGGCTCATCCATACCACCATGGTCATTTGTGGTGCAGATAATGTAATTGAACTGGTATAGGGGAGTTAGGGACTAACTGATACCTTTCCCCAATCATCTGTCCAGTGCTGTATCACTAAAAATTATGCCAAATGGCTGTCTAATAGATGTACCACTGGCATCTGGAGGGAAGGGGGATACAGGTCGCTCTCCTTCTGTCTCAGCTTCCAGCTGGGAGTAGTGACAGTTGCCGGGGGACCAGAGCTTTTATACAGAGAGGTTGGGCCTCTTTGAAATTTCCCCATGTGACACATCATAGGAGGGGAGGGGGGTGAAGAGGCTTTTCCCACAAAAACCACCTCCATACCTCTTCCCTCCTGTGATGTATGAAGTCACATGTGGGTGAATCCTCAGAAGCTTTGCCTCTGAGGTATACAAGCATCACTACCCCCACCTGTCATCCCAGCTGGGATGGAATGAGACCTGTATCCCCCATTCTACAGATAGAGACAAATTTAGACACCCTCTGCCATCTAAAGTACTGTTGGAGGGGCACCAAAGAGCCCTGAAGTTGGACTGGAGACCCCTATACCAGTTCACAGGGAATAGGGTAGCCATGTCACCTGCTGGCATTGACATTATTGGGACACTCGGGGTGCGGAAGAGCCTGGTGCCCATGGGTATGGGCCTAGGGTTCTTCTACGGTTTTGGTAACATTCTGCCATCTCTATTTTTAGACTGATGGTCAAAGCCACAGGACAGCACCAACCACAAATTTTAGGCTTGGAACATGAGGCAGAGGCTAAAGGAGGCAAAGAAGCACTTTGAGATAAGACTTTTAAGGTGGCTTGAAAAAGAAGATTAATTAGAGTAATTTAACGATGAAAGCCCAAAAAAAGGATGTGCCAATATTGTTTGCTTTCACTTGCATGTCAAAAGAAATTGCTAGGTCTTTTCTATTCCTAACCTGATATAGCAATGTTATTTGGTACCACTACAAGAAACGACTGTATGTTAACGCCTAAATTGGCGTTGTTATAGAAAGAGAATTGGTACATTTCATTTCAATAGGGGCCAAATCTTTACCCCATTATTTCAAAGTCTATCTTATGTTTGGTTGCTTTATGTAGGGGTAGCCATGTATTGGTACTTTCTATAGAATGAGGTATTGAAGGCCAACCCCAGTGATTTTTTAGACTTAGTCCTACTCAGTACATGTAAGCACGAAAAATAGAAACACCATATCTGAGCACTGCACATCAATAATTAAATCACATCTCTTATGAAGTACTTAAGACTTACCAGTTATAAAATAAACAGGAAGACTGGACTCGCTGCGGCTCACTTCATTGATCGCTGTAACAGTCACCTCATAAGACATTCCACATGTTAAATTACTAAAGCCACAAGATGTAGTTGTGGAATTACAAACATGGTACTCTCCATTTCTCCCGAGAGCCATAGAAGTATAATTCTCAGCTCCAAGACTGGTGTTCCATGAAACTGTTACAGAGTTAGTTACACAATCTAATTGTGTGCGCACATTCTGGGGGGTACAAGGACCTGTGGATGTACAGAAAATAAAAATAAAATGTCAATTATATGTTGCTTATTTCACACCAAACTACAATCACTTAAAAAGCAACAAACAATGTAAACCACACATGCTGCCAAAGAAAAAACTTGAACTTGAAATCTTCATGTAACAAACAGGCTCCGACAATAGATGTTCGAATCACAAGTAATATATGTAATAGCAAGTCAAAACTAAAGGACCTGCTGTGTGTTTTCCCTAAAAGGGTTTCACTAGTCAAATGGTTTTCAAAAGTAGAGGGGTGCTGTTTTCTAGTTGAAACCAATTGCCTGTGCTTGGACATAGGCAACTACACATACAATGTCCCTAAGGGCTTTAATGGGTAATGTGCCAAAATATTTTTTTTATTTATCTGTGTTTTCTCTAGCAACAATATGTTTACCTTAGCAATGTACACCAAATTGTTTTGTGTACAGAGCAGAGGCTTCCTGACTCTGGCTTGCTAAACATCTGATTGGCTATGGCAGAGATGACACTCCCCATTCCCGAGCTCACAGGTTTAATCCCTCCTTCTCTAATTCAACCTCTTCAGATGGGTGGATCACAGTGTGTTCCAGTAGCTAAAAGGTTACTGGCAGCATTCTCACCTGTGGTCATTACTTCTGCCTGGATTTTCCAAGTTCTGCTTTGTTGGGGAGGAGCTTACCCTTGTCAGTGGAAGCAGGGGCTTACATAGATTTCACAGGGCCCCATAGCAAAATTCGCAGTGCCCCCCCACAAAAGTAGATATGCAGTATTTACTGATACTGCAGAGTGCTGGGGGGTCCCTGGCAATGGGGCTCAGCATAGTCCATTTATTGTCCAGGGGTGCTGCCACAGTACAAAGACAGCAGCACTGAGAGCAATGAAACTCATGCTGGGAGTTTTGAAACCTGTGTTGCTGCTGTGCTGCACAGAGTCCCTGCTGTTACATTGTAGAAAGCTGACCAGATCCCTGCTGTGTTGCATTGTAACAGTCAGGAAAGAGGCTGATGTTACCATTGCTGGCAGGGCTGTGTCCTGCTGAGTTACATTATATTATAGCAGACACTGCTATTACAAAGTTAACAACTGTGATGTGTGAATCATCTCTCCATCATAGCACTGTGATGGATCACACTTATGAATGCCACATCTGTATGCAGTGTCCTGTCTGCATTCAGTGCCAGTGGGAAGGGCCGTCGTTTTCACTAGCATACTGTGATGGTACCCCCAGGCATAAAATGGACCACAAAGAGTGACCCACAAAGGCAGCAAGGTGAGGGAAAGCAGCTAAATTAAAGGGCTTTACTCTAGGTCAGGGAAACCACTTCACTAGAACTGAAGACAGCTGCCATTAACTGTTCCTTCATTTATATGCACATGCCTTTAATTTTCACTTTGCTGTTCGGCACTCCCACAGGGTTGAGTAAGAGGTTACCTATGGTCCAAATGTCATCAATGTACCATCAATATTATGACAGCCCTTGATCCGGTCCTTACCTGTTTTGAATGCATAATTATAACTGACTTTACTGCTGCACTCTTCTCCGTTGGCTTTTACTATCATAGTGTAATAATTGCCACACTTCAGATCTGTCATTACACATGAAGTATTTGATGACTGGCAAATAAACGTCTCTCTGTTGTCTCCCTGTACCTCTGTAGTGTAGTTTACAGCACCAGAAGCTTTGCTCCAGGTGAGGTCTACCACTCCAATAGAAAGATTGGCTTGCAGATTTGCTGGAGGACATGGAACTGAAAAATACATATAATTATCATGAACATTTTTACATTTAACTGTAATATAGGATTAAAGTAAAAGGTGCATTTGATATTCACTTGGGTCATTTTCAAAATTCTCTTTATATTGTTATTTACAGTTTCACTGCTTGGCAGCTAACAAAGATTTATGGTGGAATAGTATTTAATAATGTGAAATATAGAACATATACGGTGACCAAAATTTCTGGTGTCCCCAGCACATTAACCCCCAATAAACCAGAGAAATCTTACCTTTCTCCTCTGTCTCCCAGTAAAATCAAGATCTGTGACTGGTCACTGTGATCACAAGGTTTAAAGGCTTCTTCCCCCTTATCCAACTATCCAACTATGTGACCTCGATGGCCAGTGGCAGCACTTGATTTCACCAGGGGACTGAAGAGAAAGGAGCAACAACCATTTGTGAAAAATATAATTTACAATAAGTAAGTGGGGTCAAGATAAATTATACATTCACACAGCATGCATGTGTAGAGCTCCCCAGGAACACATTTAAAACTGGAATATATCTTCTAATAGATAAGGTGAGCCTAATGGAGAGTAGTTTTCACTTATTTAATGGGCACTGATTATTTCTTGCAGAAGTTGAACGCTAATAAATTGCTAATAAATTGTCCTTTGATTGGTGCTCCAATGGAGTACTCCTGAGTTTATGTCCACTGTTATACTCTTGCATCATAAAGAATTTCACTTTTAGTTTGCTTTGGAGAAACTAATTTTGCATAATAATTTCTATAATTTGAGAATACCTATTACTTTCAAGTGAGGGACAGCAATGGGTTGCTCAGCGGTGCCATCATTTGTAAACCTTGTTGTGTGATATAAAGTTATGTTTATATTTCTTTGTTTGTGGGATGATCTGGACAAGATTCATTGCCAAAACAGTCATCATGTGGTCTGGTGGTTGACAAGAACTCAAAGTGTGTTCCTGAATTACATTATTCATGGAATAGAATTTAGCCTAGAAATGTGAAAACTACAAATTCGATTTTTGGATGTATCGGTTATAGCCAAAAACAACTCACTGCAGATCAGTTTATATGCTAAGCTCATAAAGCGAAACACCACAAAGAGGGTCTACTCACTACACAGTTTTTATATAGTCTCAGATTTGCAGTGATCTAGTAGAGTAACAGTGGCTCATGGGTGAAACTAAACAAATTGTGCCACACGGCTGTTCCTCACATACACTTCAAAGGGTTCTAAATTGGGCAAAAAAAAATGCATCTTTCCTGAATAAAACTCAATCCCAGCCAGACCACATTATTTTTCAACAAACAACAAACTGTTTATTACCACAGGTTGAACAGGTTACAATTGTATATGATCTCATGCCTAAGGCAGGTTCAAATCCATGTCTGTCACACTAAAATGTGGTAGGAATCTTAGGGATTTATTTAAGTTTGGGCATAATATAATTTTGATTTAAAAATACATAAATAGTAAAAACCTGAGGTACACTTTGAATGACTCTACACAATTAGTCTTACCAGATTTAAATTCAGTTGTGCTGCTTTCTCCACTGCTGCACATGCTATTGTGTGCTGTGACCACAGTGGTATACAGGTCCCCACAGGACAGCTCCTGTATCCGGCATGATGTGCCCTCAGTGCTGCAGTTCCGCCTGTCTCCATGTAAACTATTTAGAGATGATGTATAGTTAATGGCTCCTGAAGCATAATCCCACGCTATGAGCACTGAGTTGTCTGTACAGTCTACAGAGGTCTTCACATCCATGGGTACACAGGGGGCTGGTGACCAGAAGAAATGAAAGAATTAGGCTTATTTATTTCATAAATAATAAAAGAAGTAACACAGGGGTAATTCATTAGGAATTAGAGAGCCTCCCTAATCATATAGCATAAACCTTTTTTTAAACAATTTTCATCTAAAGCTATTTAGCATTCATTAACATGTTGAAAGACTTTAACTTTAAGATAGATAAGTGAGAGATATAGGTTCAGAGGTTCAGTGGTTAATTATAATATGCCTAGACCTTGGGGGGACTCCCAAGGGGGAAGGCGGGGCTTGGTGAGGTGGTCTTCATCTACAGGTGGCTTATCCTTCTTTTTTCCTTCCTTATTCTTATTTTGTTTCGCAATCTCTTTTCTGCATTTCTTAGTTCAGTTTGTTACATGTGTTAAACATCCAGTGGAAGTCATTTTTGGAAGTCATTAAAGTGGACCAATACCCACCCTGAACTGGGATGCCCTGCTGTGTGAAACCCCCCAGTGTGCCCTAAATCTGACCTTTCTCCTAAACCCATGGCGCATGCATGGCTGCGCCGGCATTACTCGCCTCCCATTTCGGCTATGCACAGCCTCGCCCGCTGCAACCGAATATCGGTGCAGGGCCGTGCACAGCCGGAGGGAGGCGAGTGATGTCAGGTGCTGGTTCCAAGTGTGGCTACCCTCAGCATGGGCTCAAGGAGAGTGGATTCTGCGTGCTTGGTGAGTTCACACAGTGGGGCACCCAAAACCGGGGTGCCCCACGGGGAAGGACCAGAAACAGGAATAGTAAAAAGCCTGGGTTTTAGTCCAGTTTAAGAACACAGACAAGACTATGACAAGTCTGTATAGAGCCCCTCTTACTGTTTTGAATATGGGTTTCAGCTTTAGCTCTAGAAAAGTGATGTGTGTATCTTTGTGGCAGAGTTTTGAACCCGTAAACAGTGACCAGGTCTGCTAAACCGAGACATGTACAACATTCCCCCTGTACAACAATTTATTTTCTTTCTTCTGAAACTCAAAAACATATTCAAACATAAGACAAAGAAGTTCTTAACATTTGTATGTAAAAGAAACAGCCTCTGTTGGCGCAGTTGGTAGCAGCATATAGGTAGATTCAGTTAGCTGACCTGGCTAATGCACAGTATGTGCTCCTTTATTCGGGAATCCCTGCCTAGTCATCCATGCATAATCATGAACAAAATTATATATAGTGATATATAAAAATACCGCGCTCAATGACAAATTAATAACAATTAAATACAAGTAATATGTGATGTTAAATCAAGCTCCACGTGTAAAACTTAAATCTCACCCTTAAGTACAAACGAAAAATACAATATAACCACAGAGCTATAAATAAATTATTTAGAGTCCTCTTTAAAGTCCTCCAACTCAGAATTCTACATCCACCACGGGTGTCAGCAATCCAATCGTGCAGAACCACCACCGATTTGGTACCCTTACCTTGCTGGTGATCTAATCATTTCTGGTAAGGGTACCAAATCGGTGGTGGTTCTGCACGATTGGATTGCTGACACCCGTGGTGGATGTAGAATTCTGAGTTGGAGGACTTTAAAGAGGACTCTAAATAATTTATTTATAGCTCTGTGGTTATATTGTATTTTTCATGCATAATCATGACCTCAATAGCATGTATACAGAATGATTGTAGACTTCCTGATCACCTTTATTAAACCCTTAACCCTAAAAAAATGATTTACAGGTTTAGCAGTCCACACCAAATAAAGGTTTATTTTAAAGTGGTCAAGCAATACATTTTGTTGGTAATTTACTTCTTAACACTTACCAGAGTTGACCTTTCGAGAATTGCTCAGTGGTCCTTGGCACTGCTTGTTAACAGCATACACAACTGCATTGTATTCATGGCCACATTGCAGTGCAGGAAATGTACAATTAACTTCTGTAGAGTTACATGTTTGGTTCACACCATCAGATCCCAGCAGATATGATGTAAAACCCTGAACAAGGGGCATCTCTGACCAAGAAAGTGTTACAGACTCCGCATCACAATCTGTTTCTGCCTTGGCAAGGTAAGGAGCACATGGAGCTGAGAAAAGATGATATAAAAGATAGTACATGTAATAACAAATGGCTTATTATCTCTGGCATGCTCACAAGTGTCCTATGTTTAGGTCTATAATGGTCACAGGTGGTATAGGCATATTTAAAAGCGTTTTCTGCATGGAAAAGCTAGAAACTGCATAGTAGGAGTACACAGCTGCTGCCATGAAGGCACACAACCTACTTGCTAAGAGTAAAGGGAATAAGCAGACATCTATAAGCATGGGTGAGCAATCTAGAAGTCTAGATATATGTATTTATACAGAGGCTGGATCTTCCTAAAGTCATATCTGTAGAAATAAGTCAAGGCAGCTGGACTTTTCTCTTCAACAGAAGAACAGCAATGCTCTATGGATTCAGATAGACAACAGGACAACTAGCAAAAAGCTCTACAGGAAAAATCCAACAAGTCTAGTTTCCTTGACAAATATGGGCAGATTCAAGACCATGAGAATATATATTCTTTTAGTGCAAATATATATTCGCGTTGGACTTAAGTTCGTATGCATGTGATATTCAGCACTGCTGTCAAATCTTAGCATCCGCATGCGGAACAGAAAGAAATGTCTGGAAATGTCTGAAAATGTCAGGAGCCCCCTCAAATTATCCCCACTGGAATGTTACCACCCCCCCCTACATTTACCTGTAGATAGGGTTGATTCTGCACCAGGTGAAAAAGTGTGCTACTTTTTAGAAGATAAAATTTACATTCAAGTGAATGGCAGTTTTCTCTCCTAAAAAGTAGTGCACTTATTCTCCTGGTGCTGAATTGCCTCCCTTATGTACAAAATAAATAAAATATAAGAATAGAATTGTACACACACAAAAAATAGGTGGTTGCAGATGTGCATTTGCATGTGTAAACAGTGTCCTAGCTTGCAATGTGTGCCTAAGTACATTAGGTTGTCATTCTGAAGGCTGTTTGCTCCGTAGCTACTTACCTATTAGCTAATTTGAGAGTGGTAGCACCACATATGCATGAAAGAGTCTATTATCGCATAAGAAAAGGCCACACACAGCAGGTAAATGGTGGAGAGCAATTTCTGCCTTGGCACCTTTTTATCGCATGGGAAAGGTCAGGTAACTGCTGAATTATGCAAATATGCTTTCACATGCAAGAAAATTTTCACATGCAAAAATATCTGCCGACATGCATAAGCATGTGTGCGCTTGATTCGCAAAATATACATTTGCAAAGCAAAAAATGATGCTGAATCACAACACAAAAATAGCATGTGAAAATGCATACTCTCGCAAACAACAGTGTGAAAAATCAAACAGCATAATCGTCAAATTTAATATGACCTTCTCCAAAGGTCCCTGGAGGGAAGAGATTGAAATTGTTGAATAATTAAAATTAGTTACGTAATTAAGTCATTTAGTCACAAATTCAATTATAATTTACATTTTCTATATTCTACCCAAGAGTGAGAATAATTTATACTAATGTAATTTGAATATAAAATGTATTGTTAGATGTACCTGTGGCAAAAGAGGTAGAATTGCTCTCTCCTTGACACTGTGCATTTAGTGGGGTCACTACAACATTATAGCTGAGGCCACAGTGCAGGCTTGAGATCTCACAAGTGGTGGCAGTTGTATGGCAAGTGTGCTGTCCATCTGCTCCAATGGCGAGTACTGTGTAGTTAGAAGCTCCGGGAGTTCTGTCCCAGGACAAGACAACCTTATCATCAACATGGCAGTCAATGTCTGAAGTGATGCTCTGGGGTGTACATGGGGCTTAAAAGAAAAATATATTTGAATCAGTACATGTTATATAATGTATAAACAATACACAAATTGTGCCCAAGACCCCCCATAACAGGCAGTTTGGCAGAACTCCCCCCCAAGAACCCCATAACAGGTAGTGTGGTATACCCCCACCAAGAATCCAATAGCAAACAGTGTGGCAGAGCCCCCCCCCGCACTCAATAACCCAATGTACAGAGCAGTTAAACTGAACATCAAGCTCTGCATGCTGCTCCCAGTTCTACGCTGTTCAGACAAGTGACACATGTGTCACATGACAGCTTACCCCACTTGTCTAAATTGGCAAGGACCATAGGTGTAAACCTATGGGAGAAAGTCCCTATGGCAAAGCCTTGTGGAAGTGTGTGGAATAAGAACTTAAATTGTTAGAAGAGGTACAAAAGCTAAGAATAAACCACAAAACCTAAGGCTAGAATCATGGACATATGCAGAAAAGGTAGTGGACCCCAAATAAGACGATCATTTGGCCAGGACCATAGGTGTAGACAGAACAGAGGTTCCTAGGACAAAGCCTTGTGGAACTGCTATGGAGTGCATCATAATGTAGTATAGAATAAGAAACTCTAAATGGTTGCTTGAAAAGGTAATAAAAGGGAAAAAACAATAATAAAGCACAAAGCTTAATGCTAAAATCATGATCTTCACATTTTCAGCAGAAAAGGGAATCTGTCGATTAATGGAACTATGAACTAAAGTATTGCTTTCACCCAGGGGTGTAAATAGGTTTCACAGGTCCCTATAGCAAAATTTATAGTGAGCCCCCAAAATAGAGCATATATACTGTACTTGCTCAGAATAAAGAAACTCTGGCTGGGAGTTTTAAAACTAGCACTGCTGATGTACTATGCAATGTAACAAGCAGGGGAAAGTCCTTGCTGTTACACTGTAAAAAAAAAGCTGGGCAGTTACCTGCTATTTTACATAACAACAGCCAGGCACTTGGCTGATCTTCCGATTGTAACAACAGCCACATCCTGCTAAGATACATTGTATATCTAATACAAGTCTGCTTTATCAATGCCAACAGATACAGCCTATTGTGGAAACATTAGGAAAACCAAACTGTGGCCCCCTTCTGCTACAGGCCCAGCAGCAGCTGCCTCTATGGTATGTACGCCCATGCTTTCACCTATCTTTACCTGTATAAAAGTACTCTGGGAAGATTGTTGTGCTGTTACAACTTGACCCAAAGGATTCCACGGTCACCTTATAGGTCTTGCCACAATGTATGTTATGCAGAGTGCAGTTGGGTGCAGATGTGTTACATTCACTCTCCAGCCTATCATCTGCAATAGCCGAGGCTTTATATGTGATTCCCCCAGCAGCTTCCATCCAGGAGAGAGCTGCATATTCTGCACCACACTGGTACTGCACATTGAGGTTTGCCGATTTACATGGAACTGTAAAAGAAATAGTTATACATTTGACATATGTTACACATCTCATATTAATTTTAACCCTCGGATTATATTTAAAATAAGGCTGGTATACATTGTTTCCTTTTGCATGCATTTTGATTGATCATACTGGGTTTATTGCTTTATGGTTTGCATACTCCGTTAATTTTCAGTGTGTTTTTGCTAATTCGTTCAGCTAATAAAAGAGTGCATTTTGGTGTGACCATAGCCTTAATCAGCTGTAATAATGAAAAAAGACATTCTTGAGCCTTCTGTCATCTCCATTCTCCAATGACCAAGGTTACTTATTGTAGTTTGTAAGCATTTGGATTTTTTTTACTTTAAAATAGTTTTTCGTGACTTGTTTTTTTTGAGTGATGAAACAGCATTAAGGAAAGTACATGGCCTGAATAAAGGTTTTTTGGTGGCGCTTCTCGTTTCTTTATAAACCCAAACCCTTGGGCAGCATGGTCTCAGTGGGCCCCTTTGTGGTCAAGAGTCGCGTCACATCACTGAGGAATGTCCCAAAAATGGATGCCCCCTAAGGATCATGCTGTGTGGACCAAAACTCTAATTTTGGTCTACTTTGAAGAGCACCAAACCCCTTTAAACCTGACCTCGGAGTCTAAACGAATCTAGATTCTCCTGATTTTGGATGCCCCTATGTGTGACCCCCCCCCCCCCCCCCCTTGTTCATTACTTTCCTGGAACTGGTGAATGCACAGTGGGATCGCCAGTTTAAGTTAACGGCCAAACCAGGGGGGTTCTTTCACAAACAAGGGCGTCCCAAATTGAGATACCTCTGTAAAGCGGATCAAAACTCAGGGGTGGATTTGCTTGCATAGTGGGTATGCCAGCGATCCCAGGGGGTTTCACACAGTAGGGTATCACAGATTGGGATGCTCCAGGGATAGGAAATCAGCTGGGGTGGGCAACTTAAAAGCAGCACAAAAACCCAGCACTTCCTCCCCTGGAATCTAAATCGAGATGCCCCATTGTGTGGAACCCCGCCATTAGAGGAGATGTGGGCACCAACTGTGGCAGTGACATCCCAGTCCACTGCCAGTCAAGCGTCATCTCACACCCCATAGGCTGGCCCTGTCAGTTGCCCCCCCCCAGAGAGTGGGGACCCCTGGCAGCTGCCCAGCCATGCCGGGTGCTGACGCTGACCCTGTATCTAAGTATCTATCTACACCCTAGATATGTTAAAGCACACATACCTGTATGAAATGTAGTGATCTGGTTGACAACACTGTTGCAAGAGTTACCCACTGCAGTTAGCGCTACATCGAGTTTCAGGCCACAGGCGAGTTGTGGAAAGCTGCATGATGTATTGGTGGTATGACAATAATACTGCTGCCCTTGAGGGCCTGTGGCAACTGATGTATAATTCACAGCTCCTAAGGTTGCAGCCCATGCAAGAGTTACCACATTAGACTCACAGTCAATATCTGAAAGTGCTTCACGCGGTACACAAGGAACTGCAATTAACAAGGAATAGATAAAGAAAATAAAACATGATTTACTGTGGCTGTACTACAAGTAAACTATCACAAAATGTATAATATATAATGGCATATGAGCAATCAGACTTTGCTTGCTGTCATTCATTGATTATCAACCTTTCAAAGTCTTTGCCAGTCTAGAAGAGGATTGCAAAAGGTCGAGTCCTACATCTACTACTATTAGTATTTATACATTTCTGCTAATAAGTGCCCCCAGTGTTACTTTTCTTTAGTGACATATCCAGTGCAGTGAATATCTCACCATGTGTACTTGCCTGATTTGCAGAAATTCTACTTTTATGTGCCTAAGCTCAAATCCAAACAGCTCGGATCTTTCATAGCAAGAGCCTCTGTGTAATGGGCATACCCAACAGGTACTTTCTGTGTATGTTGTCTGTCTACTAATACTACGCATGTCCACATGGCCAGCAATCTGGGCCTGGGTATTTTTAAAGAAAAAGTCCAAGCTTTTTTAACCCTCCGCCCTTTTGCAACCCCTCTGTGATACTAAAACAATATACCTGATCACCAAAATCCTCCCCTGGTGGGGGCTGATGGTATGGCAGCTGTAGCATTGAGTGACAGATGGATTTGAGTAACTGGTCAGTACAGTCACACTGCTGCATGGGATTGGGTGGCTGACCTGTCACTCAATATCCCAGCTTCAACTTCTGTACAGATTACCCGCCCTAGTAAGTTGTTTTTTTTATATTATTGCCCACATTGGGGTGGAAGGCGGGGTGGGTGAAGTGTTAAAAAAATGCTTAGACTTCCTCTTTAACTGTGATGGATAAAGCACAGCAGGTAGGAGGGGGAGCATCACTAACAGGGGTCCCTAAAGCATAGGTAGAAGCACCACTATTGGGGAGAATAGATTAGACATATCCTGTTCATTTTTTTATGGTTTTATGTTTCATCCAAGTGGTCATCAAACTTTTTTAACACAAGAGACACATTCAACACTGAGAAAGAGTCACGTTCACCAAAAAATTGGAAGCCAAAAAAACCCTTATGGAACAGGAAAGTGTTCCAAATATTTTTATACTCCAAGGTTGGAGCCCTGTGACACAACAGCAGCTATCTTCCCCAGAAACCAAATAAGTTGGCTGCCTACCTGTGCATTAACTCCAATGAAAGGGTGAGTTCACACCATGCGACTGAGGGACACTTGTGCTCTCAGGATGGGCGCCCCACCATCGCTGATGTTCAGCATGTGGAGGGTGTTTGCGTTAGTCCTTACCACTCACAGGCTTTTGCAAAGCAATGAGATCACTCAGCAAACTTCAAACACTGAATTGAAAGCACCCATAGATTCTATGGCGATTATTGGGCAATCACAAATTCCCAGCATTTGCGCTGGTGCGAAACCAGCCTGACAGGCCCAGGGCTCCACGCATCCCCAGCTGCAACAGTGTGACCTCTACTAATGTACAGGCTCCCGAGCTCCAGGTTGGGGATCCCATGTTATAACCCAATACAAAATATTTTTGCCTACAGGTTGAATGGCAGTATATAGGCCCCTTACCTGTGTATAACTGTACTGGAAAGCTGGGTTCACTAGCACATAGATCATTTACAGCTGTCACTATGACATCATAGGTCTGTCCACACGGCAGAGTGAGGATCTCACAACCAACCTGCGAGCTGTTACATACAGTATAATCATTTGTAGGAGATTTTAGCATTGTCAAATAGCTCATTGCTCCGAGAGCTGACTCCCAACTGATACGAGCTGATGAGTTAGAACAAGCCATCTGGGTGACCACATTTTGAGGCTGACATGGGCCTGAAATAATGAAAGTAGATTGGCGATTACGGTAATTAAGGTAATTTAAGTAGAATCAATAACAATTTGAACTTAGTGTCACAAAAGAGCTACTGAATGTATTAGATATTCATCTTACCAGTTGTAAGTGTAGCTGGAACATTTGTTAGCACTGAACACCGGCTGTTGCTGCTTGTGACTGTTATGGTGTATATGTGCCCACATTTGAGTCCATTAATAGTGCACCCTGTGTCCTCTGTGTGGCAGGAGAGGGCCTCTGCCTCTGGGCTGCTCATATTGGCAGTGTAGCTGATTGCACCAGGCGTTCTACTCCAGGACAATGATGCAGAATTATTGTAGCAGATAATATGTGGTGGATCCAGTATGGGGGTACATGGAGCTGAAAAGCCAGAAAAATACATTTTTATGTGCCATTTAGAAACACACACACATAAAGCAGACCAACACCCATTTTACATAGAGCAAGGGAACCAGAAGTAGACAAGCAGACTGGACCATGTGACCGCTGGCAGCCGATCTCTGGAGCAAGAAAAAAAAAATGTATTTCCCGAAGGGGGTGTTATTAGGTACTAACCATGCAGGGTGCCCAAAGTTTTGCTTTGGTCTATTAATTCTTTTTATATTTTAAAATGTAAAAGATGAAAATAAACAAATGTACCAAGGTGACTTCCAAGACTTACCTATACCAGAAGCACACCATTACACTCCACTCCCTACCACCTGCTACCCTTCCATCAGTTCTATCATAGCCACTCTGACTGGTTTCTAGAGAACTTCTGGAGCCCATCTGTAGACCTTCTGATCAGACCGGTGGTGCGTTGGGGCTTATAAAAGGGACACCACTGGCATAAGGTGAGTATAAGGTGTATGCTCCTGCCTAGTTTGGACTGATATTAAAAAACAAACTCACCAAGTTGCCACAATGCTGTTCCATGCTGGGAGCAGAGCATTGTATGTGCCCCTGCTAGCTTCTGGTGAATGCTGGGGAACGTGAGTGACTGCTACAGTGATTGGGTGATCAACAAGATCCATGTACAGGAAGTGGAGCCATACTGCCCCAATTTCATGGGGCTGGGGTCAGGAACAGGGAAAAAACTGTAAATGTACTTATACTATGAACTCTTTCATTGCCATATACGCTGTCATATCAGTTTCTACAATAATTGATAACAAAATAATGATCTTGTCTTGTGCCACTGTAACATGGTTTCCTCTCAAGCACCTGAAGGCATACAGAGAGCAAGGAAAATCTTTTTTTCTGATTTATTTTCCCAGCAGATTAGGGTGCTTAGACAATTAAAACCTACCAGTGTGAAAATCTACTGGAGAACTTGGTTTGCTGGTGCTGTCTCCATTTGTTGCTAGAATGGATGCCGTGTAGCTCTGTCCACAGGATAAGCCAGAAATGGCACATGATGTTTCAGATGAATGGCAGACATGCTGTTCTCTATCCACACCAACTACAACTGCTGTGTAATTTCCTGCTCCCAGGCTTCTCTCCCATGAAATGGTCGCAACATTAGTCACACAATCCACCTCTGCAGTCACATTTTGTGGAGCACAGGGAGCTGCAAAAAAAGGTGATATTCATGTAATGCCTCATAAAACCTGTGATAGATGTATAAATTGAGCTATTTTTACAACTGTTCTACTTTACTTGACTTTAACATTGCAGGAATAATGGAGTGAAATTGGAATAGCATCTGGGACACTTTTGCTATGCTATAACTATTGGGTTATGCAGATCTTTAATTATTCAAAATAACTGTAGTGGCCTTCTTCAAGCTGAAGCCTTACCTCCTACCTGGCAAACATAAAACCTGACATAAAAGATTGATGTCCTGAGGAAGTGACGCTGGTGACGTTACGCAACGCGTAGACACTGGGGCAGTGGGCTGGTAGTCGTATTTTCATGTAAGTTACTTTTCTTTATTATTGGGGGCGTTATTTCTTCACTCATCCCAGCTTGTTCTTACTAGGTTCAGCTTAAAGTTTAGGTAGACCTTAGGGTCCAGGGTTATGTGGGTATGCACTTGCACTTTTAGTAGTGTTGGATAAAATCATATTGGTTCAATGTAAATGTTATTGATATGCACTATAGCACTTTATTTTGGATGAGCCGGGCAGTGCAATTAAGGCAAAATTCACTTTATCTATTACCTACCAGTCCCCTGCCCTGGATATTAGTTTTTTTCCCTTCCCTCATTGACAATGTATTGTCTTTAGTGTTTTTTAATCTGTCTTTAGTGTATGTAGATCATGTGACATTATTAGCAATAAATTTATATTTTTCATCTTATTAGTAGTGGTGCCATATATGCTAGTGGGTGGGTTGGAAGGAGTGGGACCTTCCTTGTGTGTTTGTTTTTTCTATATACAGTGTTTTCACCCCTTTTAAGCACACTACATTATTTTTGGTCTGGTGCAGTCTCATATCACTGCTTAGTATTTTTGCATGTATATAAACAGAGCTCTGCTTTACAAATTCTGCAGGACTATTCTGATTTAAAGCAGGTACAGGGCCATGGTCTAGCAAGTGTGCACCAGTTAGCAGAATTTCAAGGCCACTTGGCCCCTATTGTCAGGCAACCATTGCAACAAGTGAGTACATTTAAATAGTACATTTCATTGTTTTCATTCATTTTAAACAGATAAGTAAAAGTTTTGTTTTAGGGCTACTTGGTGAGATGGACAACAATGTATGCATAGTCGTTTGGGGCCAACAGAGGCCCGCCCTTGCCCCCAGGGGATCAAGTTGTCTTTTTCTATTTTGCAAAATAGTCAATGTGCCAAATTGTATTTTTTCTACCCCTATTACTAGTCACAGAGGGTGATATATAATGACGCTAACAAAAGTTCAGTACAAATCTAATACCACAATAGAGGGTTATCAAAGATGGTGGTCCTGATACAGTGGGCCCTATTTATCATATGCGCCGTTTAGCATCTTTCTGGTGGCTATAGCACCAGTTTTGGAGCGCCACCATTTTTGTTCCCCCCCAACGCTATACCACTGATTAAATGCAGGTCTGCCTTAATTTCCCCAGATTATGTATTTGGCCTTCTCACCTGTTTGAAAGACGTGTATGTCACTGGCATTACTCTTACAGTGTTGTCCAACCGCCGTCACCACTGTCTGATACTGGTGGCCACATAGGAGTTCTGCCAAGGAGCAGCTTGTGTTTGAAGTTTCACATACAGATTTTTCTCCGTTATTTCCAGTTATATCAGTGGTGTAGTTCAGAGCTCCAGTAACACCCATCCATGAGAGAACCACAACATCCGCGCCAACTTCAGACTGTACATTAACAGGAGAGCAGGGCACTGAAATCATAGAGGAGATAACATTTGGCATATTAGAGGAAAATCATAGAAGAGATAGGCAGAATTACATAGGACATACGGTACCTATTTACAGATTTGTTTTTATGTCATCATCAGGACAATGTAGTCATTCGCTATGTCCTCATTTTTTATTCTAATAGAAACATGTATCTACTTTCTACATATATATATATAGAAAGATTATGACAGAATATGTTGGAGCATTCTTTACCTGGATCGACATTTAATATGCTAGAGCGGGTCTCGCACTTAGAATTTACGGCTGACACTGTTGCTCGGTAGGTTTCTCCACACTGAATGTCTTGGATTATACATCGGTCTTCCACTGAATGGCAAACCAACTCCTGTGCATCACTGTTTTCCAGTACTGCCACATACATATCTGTGCCAAGTCCCAAGCTTTTTGTCCATGAGATTTCTAGGCTTTTATTAGCACAGAAACTTTTGGTGGACACATCCTCTGCCTTACAAGGAGCTAGACATAAACCAGACATCTATTATATAACAGTACACGGTCAACTTGCTTTACATATAAAATAATTCAATCCTAGGTGTTAAACCGGACCTTCACCATGATTTAATGAAAAGCCCAAACTCTTAAAAAACAATTCCTCAGCATCTAAAATTAATATATTTTACATGTTTAGTCACTAATTTATTATACTTTTCCCCACTGGGCTGCAACTCTGTTCGGGAATTTAGGATACGGGCGCCGCCATCTTGACTCAGAAGCATCACACTTACTGAGGAGAGGAGAGTGGGATAAGGTACAGGGGGGCAGGTTATAGCTGTGCTTTGCTCAGACAGAGCAGAGCTGGGGTCAGGGAAAGGTCAGAAGTCCCAGAATGCAGAGCAGCACAGTCACTTCCTGTTTGCAGGCACTTCCTGTTTGCAGGCTGCCTGCAAAAATGGCAGCTTCCATAAGCCGCCATCTTGGATGTTTAAAGGCTTATAACATGCAGTAGATGCAGGTAGGATGATTTTTAATGTGAGCAATCTGTATGTACAGGGTGTGGGGAACATATAAGATAGACTCTTATTTAGAGTGAAGGTCCGCTTTAAGGCAAAACCAAGCTTGGGCAGCTCCTCTTCCTGGTCACATGGGGCATATCTAGTGAACAAAAGACCTTCATAGCCTTTATTGACTTTACATATGACTTTAGCCTTGCAGTATCTTCTATCTCAGTGTTACTGCTTTAGTGGTGCATTAAAGCCAGCAAAAACTCCAGACAACAGGTTTATTTGGATAGAACAGGAAGTGCCTTATTGCTGAGGCTACCAAAACTCTGGTTGGTGAACACTGGCCCATGTCCTAGTATAGGACTTGCTAATATTGTTTATATATTGTAAGGGGTTAGGTAGCGGGTTAGTCGTCTCCTGGGTAGACGGGCACAGTTTCAGCAGGCACAAAGTCCACAGAACAAGGAAGAATCATTTAACTGACCTCAGCCAGTTTTATTGCCAGATTGTGGTATAAAGTAAAACATACCTAAACAAAATAAGACCTATGCCTGTCCGGCTCTAACTAAACATTAGGTGCTCCTGACTAACCCAGTGCCGGCCTAGTACTGGGCACCACAACATATCAGATCATGACATACCACTGGCAATGCTCCCACAGGCTCCTAGCAGATGTCCTGCTCCCAGGATGAGAGAGACAGAGTGTGTGTGAACTCCCTCCTTCTATCAGGCAAGCACACCTTGGACTAATCAGAAAGCCCAAGACCTGGACTGTCCGGGTCCCCACTCCAGCAACACAGGCCCTGTAAACGGGGTTTTTCCCAAACCCTAAACTAGAGATCCTAGATTACCTGGTTGCTTTTACCTGACAGATACAAGAAATCTTGGGCAGATATACACACCCTCTATGACTTGTCCAGACACTCTGTCACAATATATATATATATATATATATATATATATATATATATATATATATATATATATATATATTAATTGAAACATTTTATCCACGGCAGCTGTATGACACTAATCAACAGGAGGAAACTCATCTTCTGGTTACAGGGAATCTCTCTATTGAGTAGAAATATGACGTTGAAAAACAAGGGTAGCCATTTAATGTTCTACAGCTGACTTCAGCCTTGTAGTTCCGGCGTCTTATCCCAGTTGGCAATTGGACAGGTTTTCTCTAGTGCCCAGTAGTGGCATTTTACTTTTTTTTTTCATTTTGGATAGAGCAGGAAAGGGCCTAATTGCAGAGGGTACCAAAATGTTTATGCTGGACAGTCCCGTGTCCCATTAGAGAGCATGTTAATATTGGTTGTATTAAGCATATATTAGTTTATTGGACAGTTGATTGTCAATTAGTCAGTTTTGTTCAAGCTAGACACAACCTTAGTCAAAAATCTTTTTAAATTATACAGTGTAGAAAAGGGTTTAAACCAATGACAAGGGATTGTTCTTATTTTCTTTGGAAACCATCTATTCTTGTTTGGTCACAGGATGCAGGACATTTGTTTAATAAAAAATCATAATAATGTAAAATATAGAGCCTCTGGAAGTGAAAGGTGGTGACTAGCACAAAAGAATAGGTTTATTGTGTCTGTGTCTGCCATTTGGTCCCTGTGCTCTGCATATATTTTGATCAACCTTTTTGATTTGGCTGGTCAAGATATACAGAAAGCAATGCTAAATCTCTGTTGTGGAGACCCAGGCAGAAAACTTTTCCCTGTGTATCCAAATAAAGCAGTTGGGATATGGGGTTTAGTACTCAAAATAGACCCAATGCATGAGTAAAACAGACTAGAACAAATACCTGAGAATAGAGGAGTCATCTTGTTGGATGAAGATAAGCAGTGTCCATTTTTGGCTTCAACAGAAATGGTTAAAGACTGTCCACAGGTAACATTAGTAATCTCACATAAATTGTCCTGACTGGTGCAGTCATAAGCGCTGGAATTACTTTTCGCTGTGGCTGTAAAAGTTACATTTTCATTGTCCTGTGCCCAGCTGACAAGTATTGTGTTTTGACTGCAGGTCAATTCAGCATTTATATCCTTTGGAATACATGGAACTGTGGATAAAAAAATATTAATTATCATGGGTTACAGAAAGCAGACGATATCTAACTTCTAATTGTGCTGAACGTGTTATGCCATGATATAGCAAGTTCATATGTATTCATAAGAATTTAATGACATGCATCAAAGGGCTAAAAAACAAACTAAAATGTAGTGCTTTACTGATATATAGTGGAATTGGGTTTTTGCATGTATCTCTAAAGTCATAAGCTTGTATTTTACATACCTTATCATTCGGGTATGTCTTCCTATAACAGTATGATTATATGCCTTCTAATGACTTTACATATCAAGCTTACAGGTACTAGAATAACTACTACATGTAAAAATGAGTGCTTTAATTAAGCTAGAAATATTATTGATAGAACATGGGATCCCCCTGTTGGCCCTTGCAGTGAGGGACC
The DNA here is from genome assembly GCA_027917425.1 of Gastrophryne carolinensis. Classification (NCBI taxonomy): domain Eukaryota; kingdom Metazoa; phylum Chordata; class Amphibia; order Anura; family Microhylidae; genus Gastrophryne; species Gastrophryne carolinensis. The sequence goes on from CM051235.1 coordinate 350,697,797, forward strand.
TTTAGAAGGCCTCTGATACACCCTGGTTAGCATAGTGCCTACAGCCCCTAGCATTCTGTTGAGCACCTGGGAACAACATGGTAAGCCATTTCTTAGGTTAGGATTAGTGTAGGGATGGCACACTTTTTCTGTAATAGGAGCCACAGATTTCTGGTTCACAGCAGGAGACTCTCTTGGTGAGAATAAACTTCAGGTTGGGCCACTGAAATAAGTTCTGCAGGTAGGCCCAAAGCCCCAGCCTAACACTGACTAACAGAATGGGAAACGTTCAGAAATAGTTCAATTCTTGGTTCCCGGTGAAATGAACTAAGTGCTGATTCCATTTACTCACCAAAACTATGCCTGCCCAAAATCGGTTCGGCTGACCTTGCTCTGTCATGGCCTGTAGCTCACATACTGCAGATTTTTATTGAACAAAATGCTAGTCACCTGTTGGAGAGGGACAAGAGGTGCTAACCTTTTGTAATAAAATATGTACAAAGCCAAGAGAAGGAATTCTGTCCACACTAGTTACAAATCATGGAAAGCATGGTCGTGGGGAGGGAAAATAGTTTAACAGCTTAGTTGACTAAATACACCCTATGGGTAGCGATTTCCTCACCCATCTGAACCTTCTCATTTTCCTCTGGGCGGTATTTATATTCTGTTTTATATTTGGTGGTATTGTGAGCCTTTTCTCCCATTGAAACCGGCTTCTTTGTGCATTACCAGGTCATTAGATTACTCCATAGCTTGGGATTTAACACTGTGTGCAGGAAGGGAGGTTAAATGGTTGTATATATAGGAATAACTGATTTTTTTTCCTGGTATTGTTTCTTATTATTATTCACTAACTTATATATTGCATCTGCACTTTAGGGATAAGGCATTGGGGTATTGTCTCAGATTGACTATTGTCACAATTGAAGAGGCGTTTGTATGGTTTACACAGTAATTTATGGATTGGAGAAAAAATGGACTACTTGCACTTTAGATAGGGATATTGTTTCTTTGATCATAGATATTTTTGTATATTTATAAGGTTTTTCTTATCAATTCCAACCTCAATAATCGTTTGGGGGGAAGGTTGACCAACTAGTTTATTATACTAAATAAGATCTGCCAGAACCAACATCAAATATCATATGTACCAGCATGGTTCAGAAGGGGTGCTGTTCTTAATAATTGTCTTGGCGTGTTTTTGTGTTTGTTTTAATGATTTGTGGCAAATAAAAATATCTACTTTGATATTTTCATGGTGTTAGTGCCCCATTTCTAGACCCTTGTTGTGCTTTTTCATGATGGTTTGTCAGTAGATTGGGACTAGGGGAAGCACCACCATTTTATTTTACGTAGTTGAGATATATGGTTTAGTAGTGCCCATAAGTGGTTAGTGGTTATATAAATACACCCTATAGCACAATTATAAGACAAGTACAGGTCAAGATAAATGGAAATGAATCCTAACTGAAAACTAAACCTAAATTAAATCAGCTGTACAATGTGTGCATATGTATTTTACTCACAGTATATAGCAAATGATTAAGTTGGCAGTGTTAATGAAACATGGCGTTTACCTGTCTTGAACTGCACAGATGGGCTTTCACGGCTTACACATTGATAATTTGTGGCAGTTACAGAGACACTGTAGGTATGGCTACATGGTAAGCCAGAGAAGGAACAACTTTGTTCAAATGATTCACAGGAAAATTTTGATCCATCATTTCCAACTGCTTGGGCAACATACATAATTGCCCCGTTACTGAAATCCCACTGAATTTGAGTAGAATTGGTCTCACAGCTGGTCAAAGCAGAAATGTTCTTGGGTGCACATGGAGCTAGGAAAGATCAGAAGAATCAAATATCACAATCTTTTCAAGATCGTCCCTTGGAGTTTGGAACATATTTCAATCCAATGTTCAGAGGGGACAAATGAATTATGGAAAGAGACCAATGTTAATATAGTGGGCTAAAGGAGACCAAAGCTTCCTATTCAAGGGTACAATGTAAAGACCAGTTTCTTAAAACAGTATTAAGCAGTATTTACATGGTACATACAGACAAAAAAATAACATGATTTACCTATGATTCTTAATAGCAGGTAGAGCCATGCAACTTTTCAGCTTTTTTCAAGCTCCCAGGCAATGTTTGAGTATATCTTTGAAAATTTACACAGCCATCACTTCTGGCTTGTGGTATTTTGTGATAGTGGCCTGATCAGCACAAGGTTAAAAGTGATGGCTGCATGGGGGAGTCAGGTTTGGGAGAACCATAAACGATAGATCAAGCCACTTAGAGAAATACACATGTGAGGCCTAATATACTGGGTTAAAAAAGGACCAGAAAGCCCCCTGTTCAAGGGTCTAGTCAGGTAGGTTAGGAAAAATCCAGGTGAACCTTGGTGAGGTTACCGGCCTTAAATAATGTAATAATAAAATAAAACAGAAGAAAAGTTTCATAATGCTTTGGGATTTATAATTACAAACCCTATATTGATCTGAAATGTATTGTTATTATTAATATTATAAATAATAATAATAGGATACAGTAGATTTGTTTTGGTGTTGTGCTATGTTAATTACAGTTCATTACTGTTAATAAATACCTGTAACAGCCTCGACCACTTCACTGCTCATACTGGGACAATTGTCATCATAGGCAATCACAGACACTGACATGCTTTCACCACATTGCCCTGCAATCTGACAACTGGTGTTTACCGAGGAACAGTTATAGGTGGCGCCGCTGCTTCCCAAGGCAGATGCGAAATACCAAGTAGCCCCTTCTGAGGGGTCCCATGAAACTTGTAAGGACATGCCTTGGCATTCTGCATTGACTTTAACATTTTGGGGATCACATGGAGCTGTAAAAGAGGAAATATAAATGAAAACACAGTAAGAGGGTAGTGCATTTACAATGAAAAACATTTTCCTACGTAGGAAAATGTTTCAGAGTAATTCCATTCCTGCTCCTTGCATTAGTAATCACAAAACAGTGCTTTAACATTGGATCTAAGCCATTTGATATATAAACATTGTGGGGGTGTTATATTATGTGTCCTAGTATTGCATTATATTTTTATCTCTAGACTATTTATTGTCTCTTTATGATATACAGACAGGACCCTTAAATGCGTGGGCCACGTAGACCCTTGGATGGTATTGGTTGACTGTAAGGTGATTTGAGAAAGGCCAGGAGGTTGTGCAGAATGTTGCTAGATACACTGGATAGCAAGAGGCCAACTAAAGTCTATACATACCTAGGTGTATAAGGGCCAACAATGTCTAATGGAACCATGCGGATAATCAGTGTTTACAAAACTACCTACATTTATTGTACAATTTCTAAATTTTAACATACATTCAAGTGTGTTAAGGTGCAAGAATGCTCACTTCCTGGGAGTGCTAGAGCTGCATTCCCAGCACTGCCAAACATGTGAATGGGAAACTGGAAGTTCACACGGGTGGGGAGGGTAGACAAGAACCATGCTAGCTGCAAATATCTCCAGCTAAGCAGGGTCAGGGAGTGTGAGGAATTATGTGACATGGCAGATTATTTTTTTTTTTTGACTGCCTTTGCCTGCCTGACCTAACTTTGTCTACCACCTGGACCAAGTCTGCCAGTTTCTGAATATGTCTTTGTCTGAGCCCTTGTATACCAAAGACTTTTGTACCATCACCTCTGGCCTTCGGCTACATCCTAAATGTTGCTTTCTGTTTGCCTTTTTTGCTTTGACACTGGGAGTTTTATTTAAAAAGTGTTAGCACCACACAGCGCCACGGAGCGTGGTTCCACATCCGAGTTGACATCCGGCTAATGTCTTATTTTAAAAGGAAAATCAAAAAGGATGCTGCGCTGAGTGCTCTGGCCTTAGCTGCGCCAAATGAAAACTGCCACTTTAGCAGAAATTCCTATAGAGCACAATGGACCAAACTTGAACATTTTGAACATTTGGGTTCAAAATGTCATCAGGAGCGTTTCTTGTAACCTCCACGAAAAATAAGAAATCATATGTGTAAATATTGACTTGATGAGAGGTATGTGGAATAGGCGCTATGGACTGAGTCAAGGAAATATAGCCAACAAGTATATGCATAAACAGTATATATGGTAATAGTATTCTGGTCAGTCCATAAATTCTCCCTGCATCAAACCAGAAAATGTCCCACGTACAAACAGTATACAGTGTATAATCATGACGCCATTATTCGCAAGCCTTGAGAAAGGGGACGCGGGCTCCAGAACGTGGGCATTGGCATTATCTTTTTGCAATCTCAGGTTACACTCTGCCTTTGGGTAATATCATTTATGCTTTTGTAATTGACAATGTTATGAATAATGGCGTCATTAATATACACTGTATACTATTTGTACGTGGGTGATTTTCTGGAATGATGCAGGGCGAATTTATGGACTGACCAGAATACTAATCCCATATATACTGTTTATGCATATACTTGTTGGCTATATTTCCTTGACTCAGTCCATAGCGCCTATTCCACATACCTCTCATCAGGATCGTGACAACAGATCACCCCATAGACTCCACAATATGTCGTTGGTTACCCTATTATAGCACTTTAATGGTTACTAATAGAGTCAATATTTACACATATGATTTCTTATTTTTCTTGGAGGTGACAAGAAACGCTCCTGATGACATTTTGAACCCAAATGTCCACAGATATTTTCTGACTGTATCCTTTTTTTTCGATTCATGTGTATTACTTATGTAAATATCGTTGTTTTGCTGTGAGACTTCAATACAATCTTTTACTTGCAAACATATATTTGTGGTTATGGTGTGCTTCCGATCCAACTACCAAACATATAATTAATTTTCAAAACATTTTTTTAAGAACTTGCATTGGGACTTGTCAATAATTGAAATACAGGCCATAGATTGCCCAAAATTAAGTGTTTTAAAAATATTGAAAAATTAATTTTAATGGCTTCTTTGGCTTAACAATGTGTAATTTGGACCCCAACAAGTAAAATGCTCAAAAAACGCAATGTTGGTGAAGAAGCATGCTGTAGAGCTCCTGCCGGACTACCTACAGGAAAGCCCATTTTTCTGCCTGGAGAAGATCACAACCTACCAGAGTGATGCCCAAGAAGAAGAGAAGTGGAGTGGCGTCTGCGGGTCGAGGATCGGGCCCCATCACGGCTTTCTTCCCGTCCGGGGAGCGCGGAGGGAGCGAGGAGGTGGGCCGCAAGATGGCGGCTGCATCCGGGAGAAGGTCCCCACAAGCGGAGCCTCATGGAGCCCCATCGGCCGCGGCGGAGCGGGAGAGGATGGGCGGACGTGCCCCGCCGGAGCTTGGGCTTCCAGCTGACTTGTCAGCAGTGCCGGAGGAGGAGCGGGCGGGAGCCCCACCGCTCGCGAGTGCCGGAGGCGAGGGGGTGACGCGGCGGGAGCCGCCAGTGAGAGGAGACGGAGAGGCGCGGGGTGGGGGAGGAACCCCCCCCCTGACAGGTGAGCCGGGCGGCGGGCTTTCGGCAGAGGGGAGACCGCTCCCGCAGCGCGATGCTGCTGGAGCCGAAGATGTCTGTGACAGCTGCAGCGGTGGGTCGGGGATAAGACCCCACCGCAGCTCATATGTACAACCACCTGTGCACATTACTTCACCCAGCATCCACAGAACAGGGAGCGGCAGGGATCACCCAGCCCCCCTGCCTGACAACATGGGTCTTATTGTGGGCCCCCCGCAACCCTCCCCATCAGCATTCAAGATAGATCGGGGTCACATCAACAGGGGAGATAACCTGGGACACCCCTCCCGATCCCAGAGGCACGACGTCAGCAAGAATGGGGGGGCACACCTGAGAGAGTGTCTGGACACTGCCTATGGACTTTACCCCCATAACACATCCTCCCCTGCCCGGCAGCGGTCCCCGCATGACGGCTCCCACCCCCCCTCAGTGAATCTCCAGAGGGACACCGATTGGGGTGCAGACATGCCGTCCCCCCCAGGGAGTGATTCCGAACCCATCTCACCCGGAGCAGGTACCCCTCGCGGGGACCTGACCCCCCCGGGGCGGCGGGAGGGAGCGTGCGATGACCCGGCCTCCCTGTCCGGGCTGTCCGCCTCTCCGTGCTGGTCCCCAGGATCTGCAACCAGGAATGAGATGGAGCACGCCGGTCTCAGGATGGCTCCTGCCGAGTTTGACCGGCACGACATCAGGGCCCTCATTTCATCTCTGCCCACGCGGAAAGATTTCGAGACCTTTATCAACAGAATGGAGTCCACCTTCCGGAGAGAAATGGACGAAGTATCAAAATCAGTGTCTGAAATAGACAACAGGGTCACTTCGGTGGAACAAGCACAGGACTCGGTCCTCCAGCGGCTCACCGCACTGGAGAATAATCATGGTGCCTTGGCGGAGGCCCAGGCGGAGTCCGCTCATCAGATTGCGGGCATATTGCTTCACCAGGATGACATGGAAAATCGGGGGAGGAGAAACAATATAAGGATAAGGGGACTTCCGGAGGCCCCTGAATTCTCCAACCTCCCAGATACGGTGATGCAGATCTTCAATCAAGTTCTGGATCGACCGCCCGGGGCCGATATGGAACTGGACAGAGTGCACAGAGCTACAGGCCCTAAAAATCCAGACCCTCGCAGGCCGAGGGACATCATTTGCCGCGTGCACTTTTACAAGTTGAAAGAAGCTATCATGCGCCAAGCGTGGCTCAAAAAAACCATTACGTTCAAAGGAGCGCAGATCGTCTTGTTACCCGACTTGGCGCGCCGCACGCTTCAGATGCGGAAAGTCATGAAACCGTTACTAGAAAGTGCCAGGGCCGCGGGCGCCACGTACAAATGGGGCCACCCCTTCCATCTGATTCTCCAACTGCGTGGACGCAGCTTTGTACTCCGCAACCACTCCCAGCTTGGGGAGGCCTTTGACTTCCTGGGTTCCCCGGCGGTGGAGCTCGAGAACTGGCTGTCGCCCTCGCTGTGTCCGCCTGGGATGCCCGGGATGGGCGGCCGTCGAATTGACCCCCAGCCCAGAAGGATCAGAGCGGGCAGACCACGAGCACCCAACGCCGCAAATGATTGGGTTTAAGTGAGGTTTTCCCTTTTTTCTTCTCCTGCTGCTTTGATTCAAGTGTACGGACTGCTTCATCAAGGTGGGACTTATCCTTCGTTACATGACATGCTACCTCTTCCGATCGCACGGACCATTTTTGTTTCTTCTTCCACCTGATGGGTCCCCGGCGGGCTTTACCGCCCTTGCTGGTTGGACCCCCTGGGGGACGAGGAGGAGCTCTTTGCGCGACATTTTCGGCCCCTGTGTCGGAAGAGAGTCAGATGACGGCTACGTACACAGTCCCCCCTGAGAGAGGCACAGGACGTTGTGGCATTATCGGGCATATTGGTTATCTTGGAGACCACTGGTCCCGAGACTCTGATTAACCACCAGCGCTCCGGCTTGGGCGGCTCTCACGGGTTCTCGTCTTCCACTACCCCCCACTTAATTGATCCCCTACCCTCCTCCGGAAATTCCTGGGGAGGCGTCGGGAGATCCGGCACTTCAGTGCCCTAGACTTGTTGATTGGTTTGCTTACTGTGCCTATTAGCTTTCCGTTAGTTTAGCAACTATAGTAACATAGTAAGTTGTGTTTTCATTGTTTTTGATTGTTTCCCCTTCTCTCTTCCCCCATCCTCTCGGTTTCTGTTTCCCGCGCTATATTCCCCCCCTGTCCTCCCTTTCCTTCACTGAGGTCCTCGCCTCTCCTCCTCCATAACTTCCACTTTGCGGCTTCCCTCCTTCCCAGTCACTAGGAACAACGAAAGGCAAGGATGGCTAATTTGACCGTTTGCTCTTTTAACGTGAAGGGATTTAATGCCCCCGAGAAGAGATCTAAGGTTCTGTACGACCTTCACAAATGTGGTGCCAAATTGATTCTGTTGCAGGAAACACACTTTAAAGAGGGTCGAGTCCCGAACGTGAGGGACCGTTATTTCTCTTCTTGGGTGCATGCCCCCAACCCGGACGCCAAATCCGGGGGGGTTTCAGTTGCAATCCACAGATCCCTTCCCCACAAGATCTCAGACTCCAAGATAGACCCTAAGGGTAGATATATTTTCCTGAAACTCTCCATTTGTACAAAGACCTATACAGTGGCGAACTTGTACAGCCCTAACAGGAATCAGCCCCAATTCTGTCTTGGGGTCTTGAAACAGTTGGCTGATTTCGCAGAGGGGATAGTCATATTGGGAGGGGACTTGAATACACCCTTAAACCCGCAGATTGACACCTCCTCTGGAAGGTCCTCCATCCCCCTTTCCAGACTTAAAAAGCTGAAGCGTATGTTGTCAGACCTCCGACTGGTAGATGTGTGGAGAGCCCTGCACCCGGGTTCCAGGGACTACACGTTTTTCTCTAATGCAAACAACTCATATAGCCGTATAGATTATCTCTTACTAAGCCACCACGCTATGTCCTGGGATCCACAGGCCAGCATCGGAAATTTTCTCTGGTCGGACCATGCCCCGATCTTCCTGGCCTTTGAGCTGCCCGGATTGTACCCCAGCAGATGGGATTGGCGCCTTAATGACAACTTACTGAAAGACGGGGTCTGCATGGCAGCGGTCGAAAGCACCATAGAGCATTTCCTATCCAACCATACAAACGACGACACGTCCCTCCCTACCCAGTGGGAGGCACTAAAGTGCGTCCTGAGAGGTACTTTAATTCAGCATGGGTCTAGGCTCAAAAGGGAAAGATCCGCCCTGATTAAGCAGACATTAGCCCAGATTCAAAACCTTGAACGCGATCATAAGCTCTCCCCCTCCAACGCCCTGTGGCTGGAGCTGGAAAGGACAAGGGGGATATTGCAAGGCCTATACAGCCAATGCTACCTACGACACAGGGATAGGTTTGGAGCTATGCTATATGAGGGCGCCAACAAGCCAGGCAGATTGTTGGCTAGACTACTTCACCCCCGTGTTTCAGCTTCCTACATCCCCAGCATTAAACTGCGGGGGAATACCGAGACCTCCAATCCAGTGGGCATAGCGGAGGCCTTCAGAGATTATTATAGCTCCCTATATAATCTACCCTGCTCTGCCACCGGGGGGACTAACATCACTGTAAAGGCAGCCGTCCAGGAATATATCGATAGAACCCCGCTCCCCAGGATCCCGCAAGAGGAGGCTGACACCTTAGAGGCCCCCTTCGGAGTGACGGAGGTGCTTAAGGCCATACAAAACACCCCTGGTGGGAAGAGCCCCGGCCCGGACGGATTCACCCCCAGATTTTATAAACAATTAGGTCCGCGGCTGGCCCCCTTCCTGACCAGGGTTTTTAATGCGGTAGGCCCGGAGACCCCGTTCCCCAAGCAGTCACTGATGGCAACAATTACCGTTATCCCCAAGGCCGGCAAGGACCCCGCAGTATGCGGCAGTTACCGCCCCATCTCGCTAATAAATGTCGACGTTAAGCTCTTTGCCAAACTGATCGCTAGCCGTCTCCAGGCACAGATTCCTGCTATCATCCACCCGGACCAGGTGGGGTTTGTCCCTGGAAGAGAGGCTCGGGACAATACAAACAAGCTTCTCACCCTGATCTCTTACGTGAAGACCGGAGGAATCCCCGCCTGTCTGCTCTCCTGTGATGCAGAGAAAGCGTTCGACCGCGTGAGCTGGGATTTCCTCCGGGCTTCGCTTCAACAGATTGGAATTGGACCATCACTACTAGGGAAAATTATGGCACTATATAGAGATCCCACGGCCTCTGTCAGGACGAACGGTATTTTGTCAGCCCCCTTCCCAATTAGCAATGGTACTCGCCAGGGCTGCCCCCTGTCGCCACTGCTGTACATCATCACGATGGAACATCTGGCGACAGCTCTGAGAAACAACCCGGACATACGAGGGATAGAGGTGGGAGGTAGACAACATAAACTGTCCCTATATGCGGATGATCTCCTACTGCATTTAACCGCTCCAGTGACTTCCCTTCCCCTCGTGTTGAGGGAATTTGAGCTTTTTGGCAGGGCGAGCAACTTTAAAATCAATTATGGGAAGTCGGAAGCCCTTAACCTTACTTTACCACCGACAGTAATGACGGGTCTCAAAAGTGGCTTCTCTTTCAAATGGCAACCGGTGAGCATAAAATACCTGGGAGTACAGGTCCCCAATGACTTGTCAAAAGTATACGAGTTGAATTATGCCACACTACTGACCAAAACAATTAGCGATCTTAAGCAGTACAACAGGAAACCCTTGTCATGGGGTGGTAGGATAAATGTGATTAAGATGGACATCCTCCCCCGCTTTCTTTATATCTTTCAAACGGCCCCTATAATCCCCCCTAGCAGTTTTTTCAAGATTCTAAAATCTGCCTTCCTCAAATTTGTTTGGGGGGTCTCAAAGCCACGGATCCGTTTCAACACCTTGGCTCGACATAAAACGAAGGGGGGCCTCGGCATGCCAGACCTTAAGCTCTACCACGCAGCGGCGGTACTGATGAGAATGTTGGACTGGGCCCATCAAGACACTACAAAGATCTGGGTCACCATTGAGAAGGCACTCTCCCCTTGGCCGCTGGTCTCTCTGCCATGGACGAGACCCCAACCAAGGAGGCGGACTAGGTCTCTGCCATTCCTGACCCAACACTTTTTCACACTGTGGGACCGCATGACTGCTAGGGATCGACTCGTGAGACGCACAGGTCCGTTGACGCCAATCCTGGGAAATCCGGACTTCGAGCCCGGGGTAGGGGTGGAGTCTTTCCTGGGCTGGAGGGTCGAGACGGCTCCGCGACTGGGTCAGTTGGTAAGTGGGGGGGGCCTCCCGCCCTTGAGCGAGTTGAGGGAGCGGAATCCCGGGGTTCAGATGTCCTGGTTCCTGCATGGGCAGCTGACGGCATTTGTGCTGACGTTAAAGGGAGAATGTACCATGGAAGGCCCGCTGTCGGAGTTGGAGGGGCTCCTCTCCTCGGTGTCCCCCACACCCCATTCCCTCTCCAGGATCTACTCTGCCCTGATAAATAATATCCACACGGGGCCGCTGGGCTTTATCCCGAGATGGGAGAGAGAGCTGGGGATGTCCCTCTCAGAGGAGGACCAATCTAAAATGTTCTACCTAGCGCATAAGGCGGTGGTGGAGGGGGCCGCACAGGAGAGGAGCTACAAGATAGTCTCCAGGTGGTACAGATGCCCATCGGACATCAAGAGATTTGCTCCTCTCTCATCAGACCAATGCTGGCGGTGCCTGGACGCAGTGGGAGATATGACGCACATTTGGTGGGGTTGCCCAGCCATACGCTCCTTCTGGGATAGGGTACTGAGCATATATACAGAGACCACTGGCGAACCGATCACCAACTCCCCTCAATTAACCCTTCTCTCCTTATGGTAGGGGCCAACTTCACGCTACAGGACGAATATACTCCGACACTTCCTTTCGGCCGCAAGAGCAGTGATCCCCAGACACTGGAAATCACGCGAGATTCCCTCTCTGAGGGAGTGGCTGACGGAATTGGAGCGGATCAGGCGGGCTGAGGAACTGGTGTGGGGTGACAAGGGGCTCGGGGACAAGTATGCGCTAACCTGGACCTGTTGGGAGATCCTACGGGACTCGGATGGGTTTAAGGACAGGCTCAATCAGCCAGGGTGATGTTATATTGTTTCCGCGGGGGCTGGAGTGAGTTTGGTCAAGTTGAAAGACGAGGTGGGTAACGGACCGAGTGAAGCCAAATTTCCTTCCCTTCTTCTCTTCCTCTTTTCCTTCTATTTTCTCTTCATACCTTATCCCTGTTTGGTACACCAAGAATATTTTTGCAGCAGAGCCCCTCTCGCCCTCCCTACCCAGGCACCTGGGGAGTCCTCGGACGGCGGTCGGGCCCCGGATCTCGTTATGGAGTGACATGATACATTAAGCTGTTGTTCTGAACTGTTCGCTGTTAAGAAGCCTTTTGGTTGATTGAGTTCGAGATTCTTTCTTTGTACCTACTCAGGGACTGTTTCCTATGCATTGTGTTTGTGTACATGTTTCAATAAAAACAGATTATACAAAAAAAAAAACGCAATGTTTGCCCCCCTCGACCCCAGGGGTGTTTTCTGGTAACTGTAATGATGGAACGCTAAGCAGTGCCAGTAAAATACAGCGGCAAAAATGTGAAGGCCAAAAAAAATGTATGCATATGCTGGGGAGTACCGGAAAACCAGCAACATTAAGCCGCACTCCATCGGCAGCTGGGACAACAGGAGCTGATATAGGCCGGCCACTACCTAGTGCAACAATGAACACTAAACTGGCAGCGGTCTGTGTAGCATCTCTTAGCGCCAATGCAGAGCACAGCAAAGCGCCGGAGAATGCTAAAATGCAGGCACTGTGAAACTATAGCCAAAAAACCTGGGCATCATAAATTAGGCCCTAAGAGGACTGGAAACTTGTCATTGACCCCAGCTTGCTCTGACTATTCCTGTGCCCCCCAAAACTCAACTTTTTCCCAGGCTGACTGTTGGCCTTTGGCCTCAGTTACTCTTGCTTGCTGAAACAAGTCCTGGGCACCTGGTTAAGCCAATCATGTTTCTCAGTGAACAGGGCTTCTAATTTAATAAATACATTTGATCTTTTGATTGGTTTCTGTTAATCTCACCTGTTCTAATTTTGATTCCCGGACTGCTAGAGCCATTTATTTTACCATTAAAGGCAGACACGCCCAGCTCATACTCGGTCCCACACAGCATGTTCATGAAGAAGCAGAAAGTATCTCTGTTAGAACACTCAATTTTACTGCCATCAGATGCAGCGGCATATGCATTGTACTTCACAGCATTAAGAACCGGATTCCAGTACATGCTCACAGTGTTTATTTCACAGTCGCGAGTTACAGTCACATTTTCTGGGGCACATGGAGCTGTAAAACAAAAAATTTCCTTTAAACAAGGGTCCGCTGACATTAGTGACTCCATTTCATTTTCACATGATAAATATGAAGATAAATAAAAGCACCAAAGCCCCAATATCACCTATTCAGGAAAGGGAAAGTCTCCCTTCAATAGACAAAGTACTAGCATTTCCACAAAACACAGAAAAAAACAAGTCAAGATGTTTAAAGTACAATTGCAGGTTTTCATAGACAGGCCAATTAAAATGAACTCAATTAAAAAGGTATAAATCCAGCCTCCTAACTAAATGTTCTTATTGTATAAAATACACATTATGCAGCAAATCTATGGTATGTCATATGACTTTCCTCTGCCAGATTACCTGTTTCTAGGAACAGCGGTTCACTGTCGTTACTCATACAGGTGTCCATTTGAGCAGTGACCCTCACTTTATATGTCTGCTCACACTGTAAGCCCCGGATGTCACAACTTGTAGAATTGGATATACACAACGTCTCGTGACCACTTTCTGATTTTGCATTAGCCATATATGAAGAGGCCCATAAGCTTGGGCTCCAGGATAACACAGCGGTGGCTAAATTGCTGTTGTACTGGATGGTGAGGTCATTGGGTGAATCCAGCTCTGTGTAGATAAACAAGTTATATAAATGTAAAAATAAACAATGTTCACAAATGACTAATTAACCACCAGATGGGGTATTTAAAATATGGAAAGCTGACCACACAAATTGAAAAAGCTTTCCACACTTCATTAAAATCCAAATAAGAACTCATTTCCTGAGGCTGCTGACCTAGTAGTTTTCAACATCCGCACAATGGCATTTTGGCCCACCACCAAGAGAGTGAATTATACTGACCCAAAACATGCCATTTGGGAATAGAGATGGGGGTAAATTTTTTCAGGGTGTAATTCCTTCTAAAGGGAAAATATGCAATAGCGTCAGCAAAGATAGGTGCTCCAGCCAGTGGGGATATCTCAAAAACGATATTGTTATGAAATGATTAGCGCTCAACAATTTTCAATGTTGCAAAGAGAATTTAATAAATCATCATGCTTCACCACAAACGAGCAGCATATCATATACTGTGCATCAGTAAGCCATATTATCACATCCCAGCAGGTGTTGATCACCACCCTTTAATGAATTTGCAGTAATTGTAGTTCACTTTTTAGAATATCAACCTATCATAAGTCAATTTTACAGGAACAGTTTTGTGTATACTTTAAAAAAAAAACATTTAAGAAACTATAACAGTGCAAGTGTGGAAGGTTCTATCTCAGGAGTGTCATTCCTGACCTGCCTCATTCCCAAAGGCCGGTGGTCGGACCCGAACCATGGGGTCCACAGCCTCAACGCCTGGTGGGCTGGCTGGTAGCTTAGGGAGGAGACCCCACGCCATTTATTTAAATGGTAAACGCACAACATGGGTGCAAATTTACGTAAAATCTGCATTTTTACATGGGCTTGCATTGTGCAGATTGAGGTATTTTTTGTTTCACATCCTCTGATTTTGAGGCGGAGATAAGGTTCACTTAATATGAAATATAAGAGAGTAAATGTCAACCCCCTGTAAGACGGTTTTATTCCCCCTGTAAGACGGGGGATTCATTAAGCTTCAGGAAGGCTCTCTACATTTGCACCTAACAAATAAATACAAATCCTACTGGAAAAGTTCTGCCCCTTACATGGCGACCAGCCTCAAAACTCCCCTCATCATCTGTGCACATGTTTTCATTAAAAATCAGAGTGATTATTCAAAATGCGGCTTCTCAAAATCGTGAAAAAAGACCCCTTTTGCTAATGTATGATGAGTTCTTTACAAAAGGCTAATGCGAAGCCTTTAGGTCTTTTCTTTGGGTAAAGGTCTATGGGGCATATGGTTTGTAGTTATGCTTGTATACACAATAGTTCTGTATTTTTCTAATCTATAAGTCAACACACTTGTTGGAACTTACGTCCAGTTTCGTAGGCTTTCTGATTCTCCTCTCCTGCGTTGTAAAACCAATTATATGATGTTAAGCCAAAAATATACTTGGTACAAGGGAGCAGATTATCTAGTGTGATGCTGACGGAAGTGGTCTTCCTGATGTAGGTCAGTCTGGGGTTTGGTCCATCTTCATAGACAAAGATCCCATACATCAATGCTTTTTCAACACCTGTCCATGTTATTGTCACGGCATAACTGGAAAGTGTGGTTATATTGACATTCCCTGGAGGCTGAGTCACTGTTAAAAACATTAGACATCATTACTTATTGACTTGTGTATTGATTGAATTAAGGGAGAGTCCCACCAAAGCAAATAAGTATGTAACATTTTTTGTAGGACTCGACTTTAAAAATGCATTTAAAATGTATGCAGTGCTGAAAAATTCAATCATTTGCCAAACTCCAGTGTTAAATTGATGGCTGCTGGGAGCACTATTGAAAGAGCTTTTTGCCAGGTTCAGATGAGTTAACTACAGTTCCTGAGCACTGGACCTTGCACAGTTGGAAAAAAAAAAACCCAAACCTCACTTACACCATCTGCATGCATTATACTGCCTCACCAATTTTCGCCTGGTCACGGTCATCTTGGAGCGCCTGGGAGGCTTCTTCCATTCTCAGCGTCCCAGTCGTGCTGCTGCCTGGTCTTAACTGAACATAACCCACAATCCAAAACAGCAGGTGGCACTTTGCTCTTTTCACTGGCAGATCCATAGATGCCATTGGGGAGGGGGGAATTGACCAGAACAGCATTTACAAATAGGTAAATTGATTGTTATGTGCAGCAATTTGAATTGCCCTGGGGAGGGATGCATATGAGCACTGTTTCATGGGTGTTTCATGGGTTTCACTGTTTCATGGGTGTTATTTCAGTTTAATCGAGATATTAGTGTCTAGATATTAGCTAGCATGCTCCATGGCTGGCCACTGTGTCTGCCTCTGCTTCCAGACAAAACGAAACAGGTAAGGTTCAGACAGGTGTCTGAAGCCCCACTATATTTTTGACTTAAACCAGACCAATACACATTTTACTAAAAATGGGCGTTGGTCCGCTCCTCCTTGATTAACCCCCTGCAAACCCCTGGAAACCATGTTCCCTCAGCGAAATACATCTGGCCAGCGGCTATCAGATGTCCTATTCGTGGTCAACAAAGTCGAAGTCAAGGAAACTCGGTTTCAGGTACTGTTTAGGGGTTTGCAGGTATAGATCAAGAGGAGGACCCCGGAAATCAGTATGCCCTCTAGGAGCAGACCCATTTTATGTTAAATGGTGTTCGTCTGGTTAAAATGTACAGCCAGCTAGGCCACAGTTAGCTATTAATGGCTAGGGCTTAAGCCACTAGATGCGAATTTTGAACTAAATCTATAAAGGTTCTAGTTCCCCTTAGACTGTTGGCGACCTCACTGAATTGAATATTGCTTTGGATGCAGCACATCAAGGAGTACCAGAGCTCTCAAATTTAAGACAAATGAGTGCAACTAGGGATGGATTCTAGAATATAGTCCTTGTGGTTGGTGACCAACCCAGTTGAAGTATACTGCCTTCTATTGGATATACCCTTGTGAAGAGTCTGTGAAGTCTTATATTTGGATAGGCTCTTATGAAGAAGATTGGTGTCTTTTAGAGGAATGAATAAATGTTGCCACTCAGTAAATCAAAACACCTGGCACCCAAGATGTATCATTTAGCCCAACTAACCCAAATGGCAAGTACCTTACCCTGTGATTGCTACCTGGGGGACAGAAGTAAACTAGAGCTGTTGCAACTGATGTATGATAGATTACCAAATAGGCCGGGTGGTGCATCTGTAGGAATACAACTATATCAGTAACAGGCTAGGTAACTTTAGTTTAATTCTTCTGTCTGTCTACAGCCACCATTTGATTACATCAACATTTATATAAAATACTAGAAGTATAAAATGTACATTAAATACACACATTTTAAAGTGTAAGAGTGAGAATGTAGCCATAGACTCTGACCTATGTGTGCTGGGTGCTATGTGCATGTCATGTCAGTGGAAGAAATATACGTACATGTCAGTGCAGTAACCCGCTTGCTTGCCACACTTGATCCAGCTGAATTCACACCATACACATTAAGGTTGTAGAGGGATGACGGCTGAAGGCCCGTTATGCTGCAGTTTAGGCCACTGACTGTGCGATTTATACTATTTGTCCCAAGTGTCACCATCAAAAAGTAATAATCAACTCCATATTCAGATGTCCAACCGACTGAGATTTCAGAGCTGGAGATTCCATTGTATATTGTGATCTGCGGAGCTGCTGACACTAAAGAGAAAATATAAAACCTTTACCTTAATTTTGCAAGTTCAGATTATCCAATGTTCCATACTACTCTGTTTGGATAAGTTCTGCCACCTAAAGAACATGTACTGTAGGTCACTCAAACTGTTCTGAAAGTCCTGTGATCAGGCTGCAATTTTCTGTTTCAATTATTTTTTTGAAAATGTTATTTTTTACAGTGTATGACATAATTTTCCCAATCTAATAAAATAAACATAATTATGATGGTTTCATTTTATTCACATACGTTAAAGTTATAATAACCCATCATTACATCTATAGCAAGTTAAACATAAATCATTCTAACAAAAGTTAAACAAAATAGGCAGAATAAGGGGGAAGGGCTATGGGGAGGGGGGGAAGGGCTATGGGGAGGGGGGGAAGGGCTATGGGGGGGGGAGGGGGGATTCCGGTTCTGACTGGCCTGGAACTTTGCTACAGCTCTGGTTTTATTGTAGGGAGAATCTACTGGAATTAGGTAATGCTAACTAATTTTGCTAACTAGATTGTGGGAACTGGGTAGAACCGCCAGAATCCCATTAAAATCATCCATTGTAAAAATTGCTGTCTGATCTTGGTGTTTGGTGGTGCAGATTCAACATACCTCGGCAGATGTAACCAGATTTTAGAGAAAGATTACAGAACTGGTTAACAGGGCTGAGTGCTTCGGCCCCTTTAAGATTTGTATATACTTATTGCCCTCACTTGCACCTCTCAGGTTAATTATACATTTTTCTTAGTGTCTGTCACCCCTCCTTTGTAGTTTTTGATGGAATATACTAATACTATAATATAGTTGTATCCTATCAAGAGGTTTGATCACTCCTGATCCGACAGAGCAATTGCCACAGGTAGTATTTATTTCAACACCAAAATAGGCCAAAAGGGGTTGTGATATATTGTAAATTGAAATGATGTTTATTATGAGCAGTAGAATCAAAAGAACTTCACTTACAGTATGTATACTTACATGTTTGTGACTGTACCCAGGTTGTTTCAAGGAGTTTACCATTAGAGGCGAATGATTTCAGTGTTACATTGTAATAGGTTCCTGCTCGAAGGCCTTGCATTAGCTTGCTCCGGGTGGTAGAAGAGGCAAAGCCAGTGATGGGAGCGGTGCTGTTATTATTCACCACTCGTAGATCAAGCGTAAAGGTGGCCACCAAGGAAGAGCTGGAATTCCATGAAATAAGAAGCTGTGCAGATTGTGGACTTGTCACATTTGTAATATGAAGGTCTTAAAGATAAAATAAATAATAATTAGATATACAACGTCACATATCTATTTATATATATCATTATATGATTGTGTCTCTGCTACATCTTGAATAGACAAATTAGGAAGAGACCAGCACTATCATATTAAAGGGTCTGTCCAGGCATGAACACAGGAAAAGCAATACTCACCATTTGTCACTCACAGTTCTTCCATCCTGCTCCAAGGAAATAAAAACTTACCAATAACAAATACAAACCAATACAAACTTATCAAGTAACCCACACACCCACATTGTCATGTTTGGTGGAGGTACTGGTAGACAGGGGGCCAAAAAATCAGCCCAGCATTTTATCAACCTATGACCAGCCCACAACATACCCTTTCGCCCCTCCCCCTATAATGTGCTGGTCGATTCACTGTTGGGGCATTGCTGAAGCACTGCTCCAAGCAGGGGAAAGGCGGTTGTGTCTGGCCAGGAAAGGCTTTTATTTTAAATGCCCGAATCCAGCTCAGCAAGGGGCGGTGGCAACTGGCACTGGGGTCCTGAAAAATGTTACCTTTCTACTCGGTCCCACAGCGAAACTGAGCATTGTGATTGGCCGTCGCAGTTATGTTGTCTGCAGGCTTCCTCCAGGTCTCTGGTCCTCGGCAACCAAGTGACCGCGGCGGTGCAATCATAGTGCTCGATTTTCCCAGGGGACCAAAGTAAAAGGCAAGATTTCTCCAAATTAACAAGGTTAATGTGCATAGGGGGCATCAGCAATTAGGATGCCCCTCTGCACTAGGAACAACAGCCTTTTAGTGAAAAATGGGTGTTATTCCCGTTTACTTAATCCATTGTTGTCTACAGTTGTCAATTAAGGAATCAGAACCAAGCTAAAACCACACCCCAGGCTTATATTGTTGGAGATAAAATACTTTGCAACAGCCTCTGCTTGTCTTTAAATGTGATTAGTGACTTACTGCAGTTTACAGCTATGACAAGTTATGAAACTAGATGGTGCTGTGACCAATGCTTAACTGTGGAGTCTATGCATTTTACTGCTGTGTTGTTATTTCCTGCACATCCAGTTGCTCTATTGTACTTCCTTCTTTTTCCTGTCTGTGTTATTCACCATGTAAGGTGTCATTCTCTTACTGCGTTCATGTTCCAGTAAAGCCAATTCCTGTTATACCACTAATGTCTATCTGAATTACGACTCTGCACCCAGCACTCACACTCTGCAACATATATAACTGAAGGGGATAAATTATAGCTAAAGAGACTGGGCAGAAGAAAAACTGCTTCCTGTCCTCTTAACCTGGTCTGTAGATTGTGTCCCATGTGCCCAGGGATCAGTAGATAACTAAATGTGACCTGTGGGGTCCTGGTGCAAACTTTAAATGGGGCCCAGCAGGGCCAGCTCCAGGTTTATGTGGGCCCAAGGGCAGCATGGTCTCAGTGGGCCCCTTTGCGGTGGATAGTCGCGTGTCAGGGGTCTATAAATGCCATGGCATAGAACAGGGTGCAAGGGCCAACCTGCAGGCTACAAACCCGCACTTGCCAGCCCCTAAGCCTTGTGAACTGGTATAGTGGTCTCCTGGACCCCTTATCAGTTCACAAAAGGTTGAATGTAAAAAAAAAAAAACACAGAAAAAATATTGTATTTGTTTTTTTTTTTTAATACTTACCTCCATCCATCTCACACTCTGTACCTCACCAATCACTTTGACTTCTGCACTCCTGCTTCTGCTGCAAGCCTTTTATCCCTTCTGGCCGACACAACATAAGGGGTTAATTTAAAAATAAAGGACATAGGAACCCCCGTCTTTGGGGGGGGGGGGGCACCCCATTTTTGAGGGGAATTTTAAGGGTTAAAACCCCTAGAAATCCAGAAAAAGAATGACATGGGGTCCCCCCTACCCAGCATGACCAGCCTGGGGACCAGCTATGCAGGGCTTGTAGAACAGGGCAAAGGGGCCCCCTGCCCTGCCGGCTACAAACCCGCAAAGCCAAAGGGGCCGGGCTCTACTGCCCCCCCCCCCTGGGCTTTGGGGAGGCAGGTAATTGGGGGAGCCAGGGGTTAATGGCAAGTCACCCGCTAGTCGCAGGCACGCTCCCTGTTAGAGGGTAGCGGGGGATGCCGCCGCATTAGATGAGCTCCTGGACGAAGAGGATGAGTGACCGCACATGCATCGTAGGACTGGGAAGATGTGAGTTTGTTCGGATGACTGGGGGATTTCACATAGCGGGGCACAACCAATCGGGTTGGCCCGGGCGCAAGGACCAAAACCCAGGATAGGCAAAATCCTGGGTTTTGGTCCACTTTAAATATCAGCAGTTCTCCCCTGTACAAGTAAAATGGTAAGTTTAAATATTGTTTTCTTTCTTCTAGTTAAAGAAAACAACAAGCTTGGACGGAATTTCATTCTAATGGGGTGCATATGTTTCCTTAGCTATCTAGCATGTTCTATACATTTTTTCATTGAGCTCCTTTAAATAAAAAAAACTGAAAAATACAATATGTGAGCTAGTAAATGTGTATTACCTTGTTGTGCTGTTGAACACTAAAAAAGAGAAAAGGAAACAATTTAGAATTAGCATTTTATTAGAATGTAAATAACATTCATTCTAACACCAACATATGAATAAAAAGGTAGACTTTTACTGT
Organism: Gastrophryne carolinensis; assembly: GCA_027917425.1. Classification (NCBI taxonomy): domain Eukaryota; kingdom Metazoa; phylum Chordata; class Amphibia; order Anura; family Microhylidae; genus Gastrophryne; species Gastrophryne carolinensis. The sequence goes on from CM051235.1 coordinate 350,718,807, forward strand.
TTGATGCAGTGGCGGACTGGGGTCAAAATTCAGTCTGGGATTTTACTGGCCCAGTCAGCTCATAGTAACCCAGTGTACCCCTACTGTGCCCAAGCACCCTCTAATGCTGAGGCTATTGTACTGCAGGTCATGTATAGGGGTGGATATGACTCATTGGTACAGAAGCTTTAGTATAATGAGAGCAGATAATGTGGTAGGGTGGGTACCCCCCAGCTATGATTCTAAGGTCCTTATTTATGAAGGAATAGCGACAGGTAGCGACTGGTGAGCGGCCGGTTATGACGGGCCCCGCCACGAGAACGCTGGCTCCCCACCACAATCACACATTTATCAAGCCAATCCTGCTTAGCGACTGAGATAGCGCCATATAGCGACTCATTCATCATTATTCCAGCCTCAGCCAACAGCGCCAGCGTCCGACCTTGAACAGCGACAGGTATGACCTCTCGCTACCTGGCGCGCTCCAATGCATTTCAATGGAACAATCTTTAAATATTAATAAACAAAGAAAGTTAACCCTCTGCACACTCATACTAAAAACTGAAAAACCTAGCTAACACTTGTTAAGAACATGGACTGTTAGTTAACATAGATTGCAATGAATGTAAAAGCGAGGTAGCCACGTCAAGGCCGTCCAATTGTTACCCCGTCCCTAACATTACTAAGTTTAAAAGTTTGTGCTAACATTGCTACTTCTTTACTTGTGTGTGCACTGGCAATGCAAAACATGAATCAGCCTGTCTAAAGACAGTGCAATAACTTAACTTGCTTGCACACACACACACAATGAAAAAATACTTTACTTGCCTGCACAGTGCTACAGTTCAAAAAGAGGGTTTAGGTAGAGGCCAATTGGACTCCCTGTTACATTGGGAGAGCTACAATCCAGCAGATCTGGCCACTGACCTGCAAATGCACCAGCAAAAAGGAAGGTAGGATGTGCTCATCCAGTCAATATATAGCAGTCAAGAGGTGCTAGAGGGGTGTGACCACACACACTAAGAAACAAAGAAAGTTAACCCTCTGCACCCTTCTTAACAAGTGTTAGCTAGGTTTTTCAGTTTTTAGTATGAGTGTGCAGAGGGTTAACTTTCTTTGTTTCTTAGTGTGTGTGGTCACACCCCTCTAGCACCTCTTGACTGCTATATATTGACTGGATGAGCACATCCTACCTTCCTTTTTGCTGTTGCATTTGCAGGTCAGTGGCCAGATCTGCTGGATTGTAGCTCTCCCAATGTAACAGGGAGTCCAATTGGCCTCTACCTAAACCCTCTTTTTGAACTGTAGCACTGTGCAGGCAAGTAAAGTATTTTTTCATTGTGTGTGTGTGAGCAAGCAAGTTAAGTTATTGCACTGTCTTTAGACAGGCTGATTCATGTTTTGCATTGCCAGTGCACACACAAGTAAAGAAGTAGCAATGTTAGCACAAACTTTTAAACTTAGTAATGTTAGGGACGGGGTAACAATTGGACGGCCTTGACGTGGCTACCTCGCTTTTACATTCATTGCAATCTATGTTAACTAACAGTCCATGTTCTTAACAAGTGTTAGCTAGGTTTTTCAGTTTTTAGTATGAGTGTGCAGAGGGTTAACTTTCTTTGTTTCTTAGTGTGTGTGGTCACACCCCTCTAGCACCTCTTGACTGCTATATATTGACTGGATGAGCACATCCTACCTTCCTTTTTGCTTTTAAATATTAATAATTAATTGTTATTAATGTTTTTTGTTTTTTTTTTTTTTTTAAATGTGAACATTTCTGTGACCACTTCTGCCATTTTAGATATTTTTTTTAAGGGGAAAAAAAATAAAAATAAAAATTGTACAGAATTGATATTACAGGTCTGATATTAATGTATTCATATTACTAAATTATTTAAAATAATTTTATTTTTTTTGGTTTCCAAAAATATGGTGATTTGGGGGTTAAAAAACTACTTTTAACACATCGCCTCCAGCGCTCTGGGGTTTAAACATGCATTTCACAGCGCTTGAATTTTTTGAGCGTGATTTTTTGATGAATATGGTGGAAGCCGGTCGCTCTGACCAGTCGCTATCATGCGCACCCATACATCGCGGAACCTGTCAAATAGCGACTCGGAACCTTGTATTCAACATTACTGCACACCGACTGAGTCGCTGTCAACAACCGAACAACGGTCAAGCACAGCGACTACTAGCGGGCGCTGTGAAAATACCGCTACAGTCGCTCAACTGTCACTACATGTCGCTATTAATAAATCAGCCTCCCCGTCTATAGCGTTGGTGTAGAATATGCCTAAGAGGGTACAGTGGGGCCAGGTACAGGATAGGTGCTGGGAGGAAGACTAGGGATGGACGTGTAATAAGTTACAGCCCAACTGGCCCAAAAGCAGTGTAGCCCACCGGGAATCCTCTCCTGGGTCTCCCTATGGCCAGTCCACCCCTGGTCTGATTGCAACCAGGAAAATAGATACATGTCATACAAATAAACATGTGCTTCATGAATTATTTTAGCTATCCCTTCCACAAACTATCTCAAACTATACAAAGTAAGAAAAATGTAATATGTGCAATACTGTATATTGTATATAGTTATAATTTCCGGAGTGAATGTTCAAACTGTAAATGCAATACAATTGTTTGAACTTATAAAAACTGCACATCAAATGTGGTGGCTACGTTTAAATTGGCCCTTCCTTTTAGTTTTACATTTTGAAGCATTATTTATAATAGCCAATCATCATATTTAAGGCGTGTGTGTGTGTGCGCGTGTGTCAATGGAGGCACAACCTCACAGATATTGGGGTGCAGCACATTTTGGGTGTTAACTGCAACCTGTATCCGAGTAAGCTTATTAACTTAATTAAAGATGTTTTTCTTCCCAAAAATCACCCCAAGCTGTGTTGGCTCATTTATCACATGTAAATGTGTTTTTTATTAGAGTTTATTTCACACTTATTTTTTTCTCACTTAGATGCAGGTTTCCATTTGCACCCCAAATCCCTCCGACAGTTAAACTTGCTGTACCAAATATTTAGCATGACCCCCATTATCTGAGACACCTAAGTTCATGGTGTATAGTGCAATCTCCTAAAGACATGGGAAATCAAGAAGCCAAAGCCTCAAACTTTTCAAGCAAAAGTATATACAAACTATAGCATGGATAAGTGTTGGCTTGTACCAGAGTCTGCTGATCCACAGGGGTAATTCAATATTTAGGCCCTTATTTATGAAGGGCTAGCGCCAGGTAGTGTCTGACGAGCGCCAGGTACCGCCAGCTAACGGCGGCTACCGACTCAAGTACGCCGGGCGGCGGTCACAATGACGCATTTATCATGCTAAATGAGGCTAGTGCCGGCGAGAGCGACAGCTAGCGCGGGATTCATCATGTAGCCGACTGCAACGAACAGTGCCGCTGCTAATCCCATCACAGCGCCAGGTATGACCTGTCGCTCCCTGGCGATGTCCAATGCATTTCAATGGAGCAATCTTTAATTAATCATAATTAATTCCTATTAATGTTTAATTTTTTTTTTTTTAATGTCAAAAATTCTGTGACCACTTCTGCAATGTTAGGATTTTTTTTTAAGGTAAAAAAAAATAAAAAATTTGTGCAGAATTGATATTACAGGTCTGATATTAATGTATTCATATTACAAAATGTTTAGAAAAACTTGTATAATTTTACAATCAAAAAATATGGTTGTCTGGGGGTTAAAAACTATTTTACACCCATCGCCGCCAGCGCTCTGGGGTTTAAACAAGGAATTCACAGCGCAAAAAAATTCGGAGCGTGTTTTGTTAATGAATCTGCAGCATCTGGCCATTCGTTGTCAGGCGCACCCATACAACGCTGAACCTGTGAAACAGCGACCCCCCAGCCCGTATTCAACATTACCGCACACCGACTGAGTCGCTGTCAACAAGCAAACCCCGGCCAAGCACAGCGAATACTAGCTGGCGCTGTGAAAATCACGCTACTGGCGCTCATCTGTCGCTACCTGGCGCTATTAATGAATTGGCCTCCCCGAAAGGCGTGTTACATGTTTTTGATGAATACCCATGCACCGAGTTTGACCCATGCACCGAGTTTAAAAAATCTCTTTTAATTCAAGATTATAAGGGGGGGATGCTTACATGTTTTTAAACTGTCCTTTGTGTATATGTGGTTTTTAGTTGGTGTCTTTGTATGAATTAAAAGATTGCTTTTTCATATACCTGGTGGTGTGCCCTAAAAGGTTTTTCTTGGAATTCTGAAGGTTTTTCGTTTTCTTTGCTCTTTTAAAGTGGACCAACACCCAGGGGGCATTGGCCCGGAAATCTATAAGATTCCCGGACCGATCAGATCCCTCCCCGCGGGGCATCCGAAATCGGGATGTCCCGCGGGGAGGAACCCCCCAGGAGGCCCACAAACCTTACCTCAGCCCTGTTCCCGATCGGGGTGCCCCACCGAAGTGGACCAAAACCCAGGATAGTCAAAATCCTGGGTGTTGGTCCACTTTAATTCAACACACAAAAAAGTCCAATAAAAACTAAAAATAATCTCCAGCACCAGACTGGATGATGTGATAAAGCAGTTTTACATGTAAGGTATTTTCCAGCATGATAGAGATTTTATTTTACAAATTTGTGAACAGGATGGAGAGTTTTTTTTTCATATATACTACAGGGGCTGTTATTTACAAATGTACTAAGCAAAAGACTCTTCATGTGAACATTTATGCACTTTATCGCAACTCAGTGAGGGACAGAGGATGTAAAAACATTTTTAGCACTTTATTGTGTGCTGAGTTGGGCTTTTCAGACTCAATGCACAGCTTTTAAATAAAGATTGGAAAGCTTCTCCATTATTAAGTTCTCACCACCATATTGGACCTGAGCGAAGTTTGCACCATAGTGATCTAACATAAAATAGAAATCACGTGCATAAACATGGATGTTTGCTATTTTTAAAGGAGCACTAGCAGAAAAAATGGATTTTTAATATTACACAACTTTGCGATAGTGCTTATTTGAGTAATACCAAGCTTCTTTTAGATATGTTGTGTTTTTAAGTTTATATATATATATATATATAACAGGATTACGTGTATAGCGTAATGCCAAACTCAGACCCTTATTTAAGAAGGGATAGCGTCAGGTAGTGGCTGGTTAATGACAGGTAGCAACCGGTGAACGCCGGACACGGCACGCAATTACACATTTATCAAGCAGAATCTGTTTAGCGACTGGGATAGCGCCATGTAGCGTCTGATTCATCATTTTCACAGCCTCAGCGAACAGCGCCAGCGTTCAGCCTTGCACAGCGCCTGGTATGACCTCTCGCTACCTGGCGCTCCCCCATACATTTCAATGGATGATCCTTTTCTTCTCTTTAAACGGGTTTTTTTTTTCAAAAAAATCACAAATAATTCCTTGACCTCTTCTGGCATTGAAAAAGCATTTTTTTCATAATTTTTTAATTTATTATATATTTCCTCAGAAATGACACTACAGGTCTGCCATTAAAGTGTTCATGTTACAATGTTGTTACAATGTAATTCCATATGTTTTCGCTTTGTTACTAGTTGATAGATGCTTGAAAACACACTTTAAACACACCGCCTCCTGCGCTCTGGGCTTCAAACAAGTATTTCTCAGCGCCAGAGATTTGTGAGGCTGTTTTTTTACTGAATATGGTGTGAGTCGATCGCTATGACCAGTCGCTAACATGCGCTCCCATACAGCGCTGTCCTGGTCAAATAGCGACTCCTCACAATGTATTCAACATTACTGAACAGCGACTGAGTCGCTATAAAGTAGCGACCCACCGCCGAGCACTACTAGCGGGCGCTCTGAAAATGCCTGCTACAGACGCTCATCTGTCGCTACCTCCCCGTTACAATGGTTTTCTATGGGAGCTGCTCTGATTGTGCCACGTTTAGGTGGAAGAGGGAGCTGAGGCTGGCTGAAGTGAGCACATGGCTATTAGGCACCTTAGTAAATAATAGTCCACTTCTGGTGCAAATGGTCTGCTAGCATGCCTTTGCCGGGTATAGCTTCACTAATTTAGGCCCTTATTTATCAAGGGCTAGCGCCAGGTAGTGTCTGACGAGCGCCAGGTACCGCCAGCTAACGGCGGCTACCGAATCAAGTACGCCCGGCGGCGGTCACAATGACGCATTTATCATGCTAAATGAGGCTAGCGCCGGCGAGAGCGATAGCTAGCGCGGGATTCATCATGTAGCCGACTGCAACGAACAGCGCCGCTGCTAATCCCATCACAGCGCCAGGTATGACCTGTCGCTCCCTGGCGATGTCCAATGCATTTCAATGGAGCAATCTTTAATTAATCATAATTAATTCCTATTAATGTTTATTTTTTTTTTTTTAATGTCAAAAATTCTGTGACCACTTCTGCAATGTTAGGATTTTTTTTGAAGGTAAAAAAAAAAAAAAAAAAATTTGTGCAGAATTGATATTACAGGTCTGATATTAATGTATTCATATTACAAAATGTTTATAAAAACTTGTATAAATTTACAATCAAAAAATATGGTTGTTTGGGGGTTAAAAACTATTTTACACCCATCGCCGCCAGCGCTCTGGGGTTTAAACAAGGAATTCACAGCGCGAAAAAATTCGGAGCGTGTTTTGTTAATGAATCTGCAGCAAGCCGTTCGCTCTGGCCATTCGTTGTCAGGCGCACCCATACAACGCTGAACCTGTGAAACAGCGACCCCCCAGCCCGTATTCAACATTACCGCACACCGACTGAGTCGCTGTCAACAAGCAAACCCCGGCCAAGCACAGCGAATACTGGCTGGCGCTGTGAAAATCACGCTACTGGCGCTCATCTGTTGCTACCTGGCGCTATTAATGAATTGGCCTCCCCGTCACATAATTGATCCAGGTTAGCACATGCCATGTTGTTCATATAATATAGCTATTATTATTATTACTAATATTAATACAAATTGATTCACCAAAATAGGGAGTGCATTTTGCTCATTATTCTAATTAATATAATTGTAACAAACATAAACAGCATATTAAATGTTTACATGCTTTTGCATATACCCACTTAATACACTACCAGAAATATAAAGGGCTCCTAAAGTAACAGTCACGTAAAGAACAATATATTATAAAATATAATTTAATTGCTAGGAAAATGAATTATAATAACTTTCAAATTATTAAAATTCATTTGTTTACTCATAACACAAAGACAACATATTAAAACTGCAGAATTAATATTCAACAGGCAATGCACAGTAATTAAAATGTCTTTATACATATACAATAAAATACAATAAAATTATTATTATTATTAATAATAATAATAATAACAATAATAATAATAATCATAGAAGTAGTGTTATATTAGTCATTTTCTTTTACCCTTGATATCTAAGGCAAATTCTTCACATAAAAATACACAGTGTCTCTTGCCATAGAGGGTTATCCAAATGATATTGGGAAGCTCTGCAAGTATTTCTTTTTGAGAGACATTTAACAAATATTTGTTTTTTTTAGGAAAACTGCATGCACCTGCATATGGGGAGAATATTTTATTTTACTTATTCATATGAACCCTATGGGGAATTCACAAACAAATTTGAGGAAGCTCATTTTAAGGTGTTTTGAAACCCCATAGAGGTCTGTTACTTTCTCAAAACTCAGGTTCCAACAATTGCAGAGGATCTTAAAAACATTTATTATTCCCCATGATCTATTTGTTAAAGGGAATTAAAATATTAATGAGGGTTAGTAGTGGGGCTAAAATATTGAATGTGTTGCAGCATAAAGAAAAAACATAATAAATCTACAATATGGACATTTTTTACCCTACTAAAAAAATATGTCTGCATAGATTCGAACATATCTCCTAGTGGAAGAGAGAAGCCTAGAGCTTGTAGTAGAAAGAGAAGCTAATAATAATAATATTAAATCAATGAATAATCCGATACCTATACCAAATACATGCAACCAAAATAACCCTAAAATATACCTGGAATAGAAATGAAAATAGGAGAAAGGGTCTTAATATCCAGAAAAGCATCATTTCATGTACTCGTCCTTATCTCATGGAGTAACATCTGAAAGGCACCTTAGTAACTGGTGTGACACCATTGCCTTTAGTGAACATATCGGTGTTGGGTATAATGGTTGTTATGGACCAATCCAAAAGACAAGACAGTGAAAACTGATATTTCTGGAGAAGGAGTTGATCTCTATTGTCCGATGAAAAGCTAGCTCTTGTTTTTGTCACCGACAGAGGTGTCACAGTTGTCACTGTAACTTGGTACATGGCAGAGCTGTGACTATAACATACTGTCAAGTAGTTTATACAAAAGAACTCTAAAGAACAGAACAGTTCCTTTATTAGAAAATAAAAAAGAGTGAAAGTACAATATATAATATATATATATGAGAGTACAAGAGGTCAGAGGACTAAGAGCCAAAGACAAGTTCCCACAACTGTAGATAAATGCCATAAAAAAATGAGCCATAAGGAAGTGAAATGAAAAACTCATATTAGTAAAGTAATATTAAAGTCATATAAGCAAACTGATTTATATGACACGTGGGACTCTTGCTGCACATGGGGCATCAACAGGTGACAAACCTCACCCAGCGCTAGAATTTCTTCCCAATCTGACAGCAAAGATTAACATGTGCAAATTCTACTCTACAAGCTTGACAAGCTGACATCTGCTTGGGAAAATTGACTCACTGGTTCACTCATGGGAACTAGCAGTTCCTTAGTAGATGGTTAGCTTTAGAATGGCTATAGACAGCAGGGTTGTCTTTCATGAATAAATGTAACACCAAAATGATAGTTGGTCAACCAGTTAGCTTTGCTAGGAACCCCAATAGCCCTTGCTTATACAGTTTACCCGTCTTATGCAGTAGTGTGTCTGACTAATCCATTGCTGACCCTGTTTGATGTTCACAGCTAGTCATCTAGACCAGGGGTTCCCAACACTTTTTCATCAGGTTTCTAAATATCTCAATAGAACCTGGGTTGTCATTCACCTAAAACCATATAAAGTGCATAAATGCACAAAAATTCACTTGCATGGTTTTCATCAACTTTGGGAGCAGTTTTGTATTTATGGCTTGGGTAAAGTTTGGATGTCAGCAGATCAGGTTGTGTTGCAGGACTTCAACCGTGCCGAGTACCACCTAATAGGACCACAAGTAATTGGAATCCCTGGCATAGACCAACCTTGCCTTGTTTCTGACTACATCACTGCCTAAATCTTTCAATACCACAACCTTTTTGACCTATGACCTTTGACCCTTGACTATGTTCCCAATTTCAATTCCAGTTCATCCGTTCTGTTTAGATGACTGATTGCTTGTTGCTTAATTTTGCTGTCCCTAGACACCAATTCGGATTGCCCCTCTGGCAACACTTTTTGGACAAATAGAACTAGGAATACCTGGTGAGGTTATTCCTTCACTGCCCTCATGGGGAAGGGAAAGAAGCTTGGATCCTCCTTCAATTTCCTGGTCCCATTCACAGTTACTACAATGCAATCATTTACATGAACATGCCTTTTTTAACAGGCTTCTCCTGCAACTATGGCATCATGTAGACTCACAATTCTTCAATAAAATGTTATTCTTCCATAAATTAAGCAGCATCTTATTTCCTCTTACAATTATTCTGTTTTTAGTATAGGGGTGTTCATAAGCCTCTTAACAGCTGAGTTAGAGAGCCCACAACTTAATGAAAGGAAAATGATTAACCTTACAGAACCACAGAAGCAGGCAAGTGAAGAGCTTCTAGCCTATGATCAAATAACCATTAAACTTACAGATAGTTGGAGGGGGATATTGTAGTGATGAATAACTCAGATTATGTCCAAATATGCATGAGGATTTTGAAAAGCAAAGCCTGGTATTGCAGGTGATGCGAGGGAGTACCAGGTAATTCTGGATCATGCCTCAGATCAGAAAAAGTACCAAAAGGTTCCTGGTCCACGTTCAGTTTTACAAACCTTCTACTGCTTGCCAAGGGTACATAAATCGATAGAACATCCACCATGATGTCCAATTGTATCTGGTAATGGCTCACTGACTAAAAAGGCGACTTAGTATGTTGACCTGTACCTAAAAACCATTTGTCCAGGAGCTTTCATCCTATGTACAAGATACAACCCCCATTATTCAGATCATGTATGGCCTGGTGCTGCAAGGCAATGCTCTTCTGATCACCCTCGACAAGAGCAGTGGAGGAATAACCTCTGTCACACTTTATGGACTTCCCTATTGAGGGTTGTCTGACCTATTCCTATAATATACCTGCTTTGGTTTTACCCTGGTTTCCCATTTGCTTTTTAGGCCTCAGGTGTTTTGCACACTCAAGCCCTGGAGGTGAGGATCTCCTGAGACTAAACCATACCAGGTGCAAGAAGGCTGATTGGGAGATGTATTTCCTTCCAATCCTGCACTAATATTCTAATAGAGAACAGAAGCAGGTTTGATTTTTTAAACACTTCTTAAAGTTGACCTAAGGGCAATTCTACCTGTCCCCCTTCCCTGGCTTACAACAATTTGGCTGAGAAAAAGAATCTCTTGGTCCATGCAATAAGCTCGACCCCCATTCCTCTGCAAGAAGTGGAGCTACATGATCCTGGTGACCATGACTTGGTGGTGATTTTTTTTAGTAAAGTAGCCAATACATAGCTTGGAGAGGAGATAAGGAATGTTGGGTTTGTTGTAAATACTCAAGTATCCTATAGGTCAACTTTGGTCACTGTGCACATCCCTGCTGCTAGCCATGAGGGAGCAGGTTGATATGTTATTAGTGGTGGTCAAATTGAGTCAGAGCTAATAGCAGCGGACGCAGTCTTGAATGGAAGGGGCAATCGGGATATGTTTTTTTTCTGTTTCAATATTTTTATTTTATATTTGTAGACATTAGTACAGGCATTATCAACCTTGCGATTAAAGCAACCATCCAACTCAGGGAAGACATAGACCTGGTAGACAATCCGCATCTTACAAACAGCATTATAGATCTATAGATCTTGACTCGTACCATTGTTCAGCAGTGACATACAGGAAAATAAAAAGTTATAGTAAGCGCAAGCCAGGTTTCATCCTCGGTTCATCCTCGGTTTCATCCCCTTTTTCCCTTTCCTATCGGAGTGAAGGTTGTTGCGAGCAATAGCCCGTATGGGAAGCTTAGCATCCACACACCTTTATTGCATGGTATCTGACAGTAGTAAAACAAGGTGCACCTTAGGATGAAACCTTCAGAGATTTAAAGGAGAAAATGAGCCAGAAAGAGGGGGAAGAACAAGAAGCATGGAAGAGAAGAAAAAGGGGAGGGAGGGAAGGGGAAATCCCTCGCTCTCTGCCCCCACACCAGGCCTGATCAATTCAGTATCCCCAGGGGCGTTGGGCCAGGCAAACCGTCTCCAGGGTTCCCATGTTGAAAGAAATCTATTGTGGGAGTCAGTCAAAATGCTGGACATTTTCTCATTGATAAAGAACCCATTCATCCTCGCTGACAACTATGACAACGGGGTTGAGGCCTTAGCAATGGTCTGCTTCGCTACAAGAAGTAGGTAAACAAAAAGTCTATTTTGTTTTCTTGTAAGTTCTGGGGCCCTTATGTGGAGGAGTGCCACCCATGGGTCTTTCTTGATATTTGTTTGGAATAATGCGTTAGTCATCCTATAAATCTAGTTCCAGAAGCAGGCCAGCATGGTGCAGGTCCACCAGGTGTGCATAAAATCTCCTTCTACACTGCAGCCCCTAAAGCACATGCTGGCCTGCCCTGGGAACATCTTACCAAGACGGCTCGGTACTAAATACCAATGAAACAGCACCTTATATGCTGTCTTGGTTGTTAGTACATTTATGGAACATTTTGAGGCAGTAGTCCATATTTCTGCCCATCCCTTTTCTGATTGGCAGGGATCTAAGTCTTTCACCCAATTCCCTACGTATCTATAGGTGCCTGATCCAGAATGGTTCAGTGCCCAGTATAGCAAGGAGATTGCTCCCCTGTGGAATGGATCTCTACTACATATTTCCTCGAAGGAAGTCCATTTTCGGATACTCTTTGAGATTGCTAAAAGGCCTAAGACCTTCACTCGAGAGAAGATACAGTACTTTGGTTATACCATGATCAAGCCACCATTTGAAATCTAACTTATTCAGTGTGCCCATATATTTATTAAGGGAGTGTGGGGGGACATCAGGGAGGCAGAGTACTTGACTGAGTCTCATATGGAAAACGAGTGCCTCATTAGGGGGCTAAGCGTTTTGGGCCTAAGCGCTGGTTCGGTCCAGAGCAAACTGTCAATAGGAGTTCAATGAAAGTCCACAGTGGTGGCCTACAGTGGGAGTGCATGGGGATCAGTTGAGCAATTTTCTCTCTTTTTTCAATAATTATTCACTTCTCTTTGTACTCATATTTCTCTTTGCCTCTTTCTTTTTTTTAAATAGAAACACATCTTGAACAGAGAAAAGTCTTAATTTCTTTATTGATTGCGGGATTGTAATTTGACACCCTTGATTTAAACACAAAATGGGGGGGGGGATGGTCCCTTCTATTTTTTTCCCCGTCTCCTCACATTTCTGTATAATATGTAAGACCTGGACACAACTGTTATTAATCACAGATATTTGATACTACACTTCTTAATAGCACCAAGAATTGAATTGGGGATTCTGTCACACATTTTTTTCTTCCCTTCTTCCCCTTCCCGGTTGCCCCTTCTTTATACAGTATCCAAATGCCTCTCCTTCTTGCTTCCTCTAAAACGAGTACGGATGGATTCTAAACCCGCGGGATACTCAGTGGCCTAAGCTATGTATTAATAGGGGTTATTTTTGTTTTTTCTGGTTCTTTGTGTGCATTACTTAATAGAAGAATATGGTTGTTGGAATGTATGGGATGTTGCTTGATTTGTTTGATTCACAAGTTGTTTAATTCAGAACACTGAGATGTAAATAATATGAAAAACACTTTATATTGGTTTATTTAACAATATTGATAAGGATATATGGTGGTATTTAAGCATGGGTTCTGTGCTTTTCTTTTTTTATTTTTAGTTTTGCTAGGTTTTTTGTATATACTTCTATGTTTAATTTATATAGTGGGCTATTATCAAGTAATATTGATTTTGTATGTTGTATGTTTAGATTTGGTATTGTCTTACAATCTTACATCTATTTGATTGACATTTGTCACGTGCCCCAAACATGGGAATGATCTTTGTTTTATCAGTCTTTGGCACATCATTCAAAAAGGTGGGTGCAACAAAATTCCCATCACCTCCCAACCAGCTTTGGTTAGGGCTGGGGGTCTAAACACCTTAGTAGGTAGACTCTTGCAACTTTCAAATTTCCCTGCTCTTAGGGTGATAACAACCTTACCTAGGTCCACTCACATAGGAGATAAAGGGACATAACGGGGGTTCAGGACCAAGGACATAGCCGGGGCAAACAGATTAACATAATAATATTGAATTAACAGAGATTTGTCATTTTAGAAATGATGCGTAGGAAAGACATTCATTTAGCTATGATCCAAGAAACTCACTTCAAAATCAACAAAGTGCTTAGTTTGGGGGTGTACATTTTCTGCCCACTTCTTTTCTTCCAAAGGGGTATCAATCCTCTTGGATTAGGACTAATAGAAGAAAAATGAGATGCCAATGGTAGGCTTCATTTAATTAAGGGTAGGATCCTCAGTTGCCAGATGATGATGTTAGCAACTGCGTACAGTCCAAATAGCAATCAGACCTCCATTCTAAATCATGCTCTGAGCATTATATACACTCCTTTAGAGTGGGTATATTAGTATTAGGCGGTAACTTAAATGTAGCTCTGAACCCCCAGGTGGATACTTTAGATGGCAAATCATATTTGCCATTTCAGAACCTGAAAAAGATTAAAAAACAACTAGCCGATATCAGTAAAAAAAAAATAAAATAAAAAATAACTTCCCCTACCCCCAACACCCATGGTTGAACTTGATGGACATATGTCTTATTTCAACCATATCAACTATGTAACTATATATCGGCCTGATAGATGCTTGGAGGTTCTGCCACCCTACAACTTAAGATTACACTTATTATTCTAGTCTCTAAGAGAAATATACCCAATTGAACTATATCATTATATCTCAACATACCTGTAATGCTGAAATTGGAAATAGAATTTACTTGTATCATGTGCCAGTTTTTCTCTCGATAAGTGGGCGGGGTTCCGTTACCCTGCTCTCTCCCTGCCCGCCGCTTTTTCAACGTCTGGCGTCCCGGTGGACGCATCACAAGACTCATTTAGGTATATATCTTTTTTTTTTACTTTTTTGCTGTTTTTTTTACATTCACCCAATAAGACGCACTGATATTTTCCACCCAATTTTGAGGAGGGTGCCTGGTGGGCACGTGGAAAATTCAGTCCTCTATGGAAAGAGCTAGACTGTTTCTTATTAGAGGCTTTGAACATGGACTTTAGAATAGATACATGGACTGCGTTATTATGTAGTAAACCCACAGGAATAGAAAAACTGACATATAAGTTTATAATGCATGTCATCAATGCAGTAAAACTTCCTATAGCAAGAAAATGGCGAACTAAAGAGATTCCCTCGAGATTTGAGATTGTGTATCAGATAAAATATATATAGCTGATCTGGAAGAGGTGACAGCAATTAAAGAAGCCTCTATGGATATTTATGTGGAGGTATGGGGGAGGTGGCAGGGATGGTGGAGAGATGGAGGGGGTGATGGGGGTGGTGGGGAGACTTGGCGGGGTGGGGATATGGGGTGCGTGTGGAGGCGATGGAGAGGTGAGTGGAAATAATCCCCATAATAAATAATTTCCATTTTTTTCGTATATTTTGCTTTTCTTTTCTAATCGTGTGGGACACCCAAGTACCCAGAGAGTTGGTATAAACAAGAATAATGATATCAAATGTGTATAAAGCTAATTTACAAATCTACAAGTAATGAATAGGAAAGGTGTTGGCCTAGTGTAAATGGATGGTATCAGAATTCAAACGGGAAATCATTAAGTTTTATTTCATAGAACAAGCCCCAGGTGCTTCCTGTACTCAGGACACAGTGAGTATTGTGTAGTTGTTTTTAAGTGTTCCTAGATAAAATGTATTGCCATTATATCTAGTAAACGTAACATAAGCCTCATAAAGAATTTCCCCTCATCTAATTACATTAGAGATCTATGACAAGCAAAGCTACACCTGTAATAGGATCTTGTGAAGTTGTTACACTGGTATCGTGTTGTGTAGCTCTTTCTAGCTGTTTGGTATGGCTGGATGCTGGTATGAAGGAGGAAACAAAAGAACCACAATAGGTGCTTGTAAAGGTTTATTTAAACAAGCTACATCACATAGCCTAGTGTAATAATAGAAACCTAGAAAAAGCAAACTGCAGATGGTGTTCAGATCCACTGAACACCATCATTGTGCTAGTTACTTTTCCCAAGAAGTATATAGGGGTTAATATATTGACATTTACACATGGAACTGCTATTTATACAATAATAACCGTGTAAAAAATATATTTTTTCCAGAAAAAACAGAAAATGTCACACCTCACCTGAGGAACCGCATCCCCACAAAATCTAATCAGATCAAGGGAATTAAAAAAATAAAGGTTTCAAATCTTTAAAGGGACTTCCCACACAGAAAATAAAGAAATGATACTTACCTGAACTCCCCCATAGCAGGTAGATTTTGGAGCACCAGATCTGCATACAGCAGATGCAGGGGGGAAGGGTGTGTATGGCTGCCCTGAGGTCATGGAGGATCTCAAAAACTGAGAGAGCCTTTCCAAATAATATAAATAACCTCCTACATATCATCAGATTGACAAAGAGGTCTAAATGAATGGACCATTTTCAAGTCTTAGCTTGTTAATGCTTAAAATTTGGAGAGCCTCTTGATGGAAACCTCAAGTCAAAAATGACTGGAGGTCTGCTGAGCCCCCATCCCCTTTGATACGTCACGTTGACACTGCCTGAGGCCAAGCAGCAGCATCCCAAATCCAGGGATCAAAGCTTAATATTACTTTCTTTTTAGTCTGGACTAACCCATTAATAAATATTGCTACACTAAGATCATAGAGGCTCTAGTTATCTAAGAGTTATCTTCGAATTACATAAGGAAAGTGTCTTAAACTTCGGCGTCACTTAATAAAATCCCAAATTCCTCACCCTTTAAAGTGGACCAACACCGAGAGGTGATCGGCCCGGAAATCTATAAGATTCCCGGGCCGATCACCTCCCACCCCGCGGGACATCCGAGATCGGGATGTCCCGCGGGGTGAAACCCCCCAAACACCTTACCTGATCTTCGGCGGCGGCCGGCCGCCGCCGCCTCCCTCGCGCCCCTGTAAGCGTGCTCGCGCCCGCGCCGGCCGTCTGCGAATGGCCGGCGGGGGCGCGCGCGCGCCGAAAGTGACGCGAGGGAGGCGGCGGCGGCGGCAGCCGCTTGGACGTTCCTGATCCCCGCCTGGACGTTGGCGGGGATTGGACCGTCCAGTCACGTGGGAGCGGGGACAGGTAAGATTTTGGGGCTTTCTGGGGGGTTTCACACAGCGGGGCACCCCCGATCGGGGTGCCCCGCCGAAGTGGACCAAAACCCAGGATAGTCAAAATCCTGGGTGTTGGTCCACTTTAAAATGAATATATTTTACATTTGTAGTCACTTACATATTATTCTTTTCCCCACTGGGCTGCAACCCTGTTCAGGACTCAGATAGGGGCGCCGCCATCTTTCCTCAGAAGCATCACATATTGAGGAGAGGGAAAAGTGCAGGGGGCGGGTTATAGCTGTGCTTTGCATAGACGGAGCAGAGCTGGGGTCAGGAAAAGGACAGCAATACCAGAATGCAGAGCAGCATATTCAGAAGACACTTCCTGTCTGCAGGCAGCCTGAGACTCCTTGGACCACCATCTTGGAAAGAAAATGGACTAGGTGCAGGTAGGATAATTTTTAATGTGAGCAATCTGTACGTATCGAGTGGAGATTATTTAGAGTCAATGTTTGATTTAAAGCCCAACTCTATCCAAGTGGCAGCTGAGGAACAGTCTTTTGTCTTTCTGTCACCCTATTAAGAGATATAGCCTCACTTCTTGTTAGTTCCTGAGAAATCCATGGTTTTCATGGGACCAGAAACTGGAGGTTATTACAATATGTGAGGTTTCTGAGCCAGTGACACCTATGTGGTCCCTGTGATAGTTCTGTTTATTCTGTGAAATTTCCTATTTGTCAATGCAGACTGGAAGTGAGATGGAGCAGTTGCTCTTCCCTTTCCTACACTATTAAAAAAGGGGCAGGGCTTTAAACTGTATATATGCTATTGCACTTTATTGTCATTTTATCTTACACTTTGTCTTCAGTTACAGTGCAATGTGACTGCCAGGACCAGTGGGGTTCACCAGGTAGGTGCACAGCACTGTGCAGGCCTGTCCCATGAACCTCACTGCCCACATGCGGTCACAAGCTGCATGGAAACATGGTAGCATGATACCATGGCCGGGTCACCTTAAAGATGGCTATTCACCTGGGATCAGATTGTGCCCTCAATGATCAGACCTTCAGTTGTCATCTTTTTACTCCCAATAGTGTCCTCAACAGCTGAGGACATGCCAAATGTGTGCCGTTCTACGTTTCACCATTCTACAGGAATAATACAGCTTAAATAGAAACATCGGACCTAAAATAAACAGGGGCCAATTCACCCCCCATCAGCTCATACTTACCTTTTGGATGTCGCCGCTGCCTGCTGCGGCTACATCTGGCTGCTTCAGGGTCCAATCCTCTGCCCCCCTCGCCCCACTGGCCTAGCAGTCTGTAAATGACAGCACAGCTTTAGCAAAGCTCTTCTACGTCCTGCGCTGCTCAGCAAAGTCCTCCGGGGTTTCCGGCGGCTACATTGCATCCTATTCATGGGCAATGCACAGGCTCGAGATCAGCGGCCACACACAGTGCCTGATGGGATGCAAGATGGTTCTGCCCGTCAGGAGGTCACCCGGAATCCGAGGGACTCAGAAGTCGGCCCTGGTGAGGTGAGTAAAAATTTCCCAAAGGCAAAATTGGAGGGGTCAGAAGTTCGTTGAGATTTGGTAAATAGCCAGTTTAATTTTAAATTGTCCTAATTATTATTATTATTGTTTATTTATATAGCGCCATCATCTTCCGTAGCGCTTTACAAAGTAGTAATTACAGACAGGGTAGAAACATACGGTACATATACTATTTCAAATGCAGTTTTGCAGAGTTGTCAATGGATATTCTGAGTACAAGATACAATAGGGGAGAGAGCCCTGCCCTTGCGAGCTTACAGTCTAAAGGAAGAGGGGTGAAGACAAGGGGGAAGGATCACAAACAGTCAGTATTGAGCTTTGTGGCATGTGCTTTTTAGAAGATTGGTTAGGCCAGATTATATGCTTGTCTGAATAAGTGTGTTTTAAGGGCGCATTTGAAGGTTTTGAGGGTTGTGGAGTGGCGGATTGGGTGTGGGAGGCCATTCTAGAAGACTGAAGTTGCACTTGAGAAGTCCTGGAGGCGGGCGTGAGAGGAGGTGACCAGGGTGGAGGACAGGAGAAGGTCGGCAGAAGAGTGGAGGCTGTGTCTAGGTTGATACTGTTGGATTAGAGATGAGATGTAGGGAGGGGCCTGGTTGGAGAGAGCTTTGTATGCGAGAGTTAGAGTTTTGAACAGGATTCGCTGTGGGACTGGCAGCCAGTGTAGGGATTAACTACTAATTACACTGAAATAAAAACCTGATAATTAAGAAACTACAGTACACAAAACAATGCCAACAAAAACATTTAATAAAGTAGCAATAACGTTACAGACAATTTTGAAAGCCAAAACATCAGCTCAAAGGCACCAATATCTATATGGTGGACAAGTGAAATCTTCAATCACAAAGCAAAAGATTGTCTAGAAACCTATAAAAATAATAGAATTGCAACTCTTGAATTCTTCCCAGGAATTCTGTAATAAAATAAAAAGAGGGAGATAGTGTTTAACAATAGAAAAAAAATTAAGCTTAGCAGTCATTGTTTCGAGCGCTCCAATATGTTCTGACCAGACATGTGGTCTTGGTGTCCTCAGCTCCCCAGCACATTCTATTGGTCAAATGCTTGGGTACAGAGTGATTTAATGCTACCAGCAAGAAAATGCTTCTGGCCTGCTGAGGATCTAATCTGTGACCTAGAGAGGACACGTGTGGCTTCAAATGATAAATATGGTCCCCAAATCTCAGCAGGGGCTGGGGTGGGGTGGGGGGATAATTCTAAATGGTCATATGGATTTCCTCTTACCTTCTGGCCTTCTGATCTACTCATTATTATAGTAAACAGTAATTAAAGGAGCTGTATTGCAAAATCAACATTTTAAATACATATAAACATGCTGGATAATGAGAAGAGGAGTTACGTATACACCCCAACTGATAAAAATGTCAGCCAAGTTTGTGTGTTTTTTTTACTACTGGTATGAATAAAATCCAGAGAGGACATGCTTTTGAGCATAACATTCCACTTTTACAGGGGTGA
The DNA here is from genome assembly GCA_027917425.1 of Gastrophryne carolinensis. Taxonomy (NCBI): domain Eukaryota; kingdom Metazoa; phylum Chordata; class Amphibia; order Anura; family Microhylidae; genus Gastrophryne; species Gastrophryne carolinensis. The sequence goes on from CM051235.1 coordinate 350,738,334, forward strand.
TCACCCCTATGCCGGTCTCTTGAGCCAGCCTGTGGGAAATAGTAGCATTAACCATTCTACATATCTGCCAAAAGCATTGCATGATGGGTAAGGAAGTGGCCTGTTGCCGGGGCCACGGAACACGTGGGGAAAAGCACTTCTAGGGGGTATAGTGGGACTGTCCCATCTGGTTTCAAACACTCAGGTGATAAGTGGGATGCCCCACTTATTGATTTTATATATGTTAATGGATTGTTTTAATGACCATTGAAACTATAGGATTATGTGAGTTATTGATCGGGTAGGAGGGGTCACTTTTTTGTGGTTGCCGGTGCCACACAGGAATTGATATTGCATGGGAAAGCCCTATTTGTCCCAATTACAATGGTACCACATATGTATCGGTAGCCTCCCGTTCCTACCCAGGAGACCCCCCAAACTGAAAACTTTCCAACATTTACAAATAAATTACAACTACTATCCACACTATAAAGGGTTAAATAAAAAATTGGCGTGCGTCATATAACATAGCCTCTTATTTAGGCTGAATGTCCGGTTTAAGGACACTCAGGGCAATATAAAAACAAATCCCTTCCAATAAAGGTTACATTTTAAACAGGAAAACAGATACATTGTGAAGCTATTAAATAAAATATTGTCTGTCTGGAAGGTGCAGTGCTGCAAGGAAAACAGACTTTACATTGTGTCCTAACCTTCTTGTCACAAGGACTATTCTCATTATGTCACACTTCTCTTGCCCCTATAGATCACTGGAAAATAAAGTGCATACATGGTTACTGGTAATGACAATGATTTACAACATAACAGTACACATTAGGTCATTTTCAGGCTAACTTATTAAAGTGGACCTCCACCCTCCGAAGGAAAGCACAGTCCTAATAATGCGGACCTACAACATCCAATAGGCACTGCATTATCCTATTAGAGTGGACCTACACCCTTTTATGGGCACAGACTTCTCTTCCTCAGCACAAATGCAACCTAGAGGCCGATTCATTAATAGCGCCAGGTAGCGCCAGATGAGTGACTGTAGCGTGATTTTTTCAGCGCCAGCCAGTATTCGCTGTGCTTGGCCGGCGTTAGCTTGATGACAGCGACTCAGTCGGTGTGCGGTAATGTTGAATACGGGCTTAGAGGTCGCTGTTTCACAGGTTCAGCGTTGTATGTGAGCGCCTGACAACGAATGGCCAGAGCGAACGGCTAGCTTCATATTCATTAACAAATCACGCTCCGAATGTGCTGTCGCTGTCCATTCCTTGTTTAAACCCCAGAGCGCTGGCGGCGATGGGTGTTAACTAGTTTTTAACCCCTAAACAACCATATTTTTTGAATGTAACATTATACATGTTTATAGAATCATTTTGTAATATTAATACATTAATATCAGACCTGTTAGATCAATTCTGCACAAATTATTTTTAAAATTTTCTTTGACTTAAAAATAAATCCTAACATTGCAGAAGTGGTCTCCGAATTTTTGACATTAAAAAAAAAAAATTAATACCAATTAATTATGATTAATTATAGATTGCTCCATTGAAATGCATTGGACATCGCCAGGGAGCGACAGCTCATACCTGGCACTGTGAGGGAATTTGCAGCGGCGCTGTTCGGTCCAGGCGGCTTCATGATGAATGCCGCGCTAGCCGCCGCTCTCGCCGACGCTAGCCTCATTTTGCTTGATAAATGCGTCATTGTGACCGCCGCCGGGCGTACTTGAGTCGGTAGTCGCCGTTAGCTGCCGCTACCTGGCGCTCGTCAGACACTACCTGGCGCTAGCCCGTGATAAATAAGGGCCCTAGTGACAGGCCCACAGAACATTGGTGCATCTGAAGCCACAGCACATATGCCAAATGGCATGTTCACCAGTGACACACACAGGCTGCTGCAGGGGGTAAGGTGCTGAGGAAAAGCATGTTCCACACCTCAATGCCACAACATTTTAGGTCTGCATTAGATACTAGATATTTACAATTGCAGAAGAACAACATTCAAACATTCCACCCACACACAACCCCCAGCCCTGATACTCACCTTTTTTAGGATTGCTTTTGGCGGCCAAAAGATTCCCCAGTTGGTCACAGGCATCCAGAAGGGATTGATTGATTGGCCTCATGTAGGACCCAGGATGAGTAATGGCACCAGAGACCAGGCTTCAACAGCCAATATGCAGTACAGCCCCCCCAGCAATCAGATGTCTCTCCCAATACAGATTAACAGGGGACAACACTCAAAAATAAGTGTTGTTCCCCTTTAAAAATACAGCCTGCACAGTAGCAAAAAATGTATTACTTACCTGACCGCCCACAGGCTCAATCCCATGTAGTCTTGTAGACTTAACCACCATTGTTTCAGAGCTTGAAAGAGTAACACTCACCAAAAATGTCACTATCCCAGTGATTGTTCCTCTAAAGGGGGGAATCAAAGTTCAAGAAGTCCCACAGTGTGAAACCCTGTGGATTACCAGATATTCTTACATCCCTGGCAATCCCATTGTGTGTGTGCAGACTCCTCCAATCAGCTTTTTATTCCGTGGATCAGTCAGATTGATGCCACTGCCACCCACGTCTGCAATGTGGGAAAGGTGAGTTTCAATGTGATCCTGGGGATTGTACACATCAAGCATTCCAAATTGGGATGCCCCAAACAGTGGGAAACCATTGGGCCTTATAGACCCTAAGCCAGTGGTTGCTCGTCTTTAACAAAAACTCCAGTTTTTGTAGCATTGCCTAATCAGACCCCAGATCAGCACCTCCCAGAATAAGGTTCCCCAGCTTTACTGCCAGGGCTGCCACTGCATCCAGCACAGTGTTTGGGGCCCTGGTATCTACATGATTTTCCTGCAGTTCCTAATTCCAGACTGTAGGTGGGCGTGTATGGTATACAGACTCAGCCCATGGTGTCTATTATTCTCTAGGGGCACCCAAGGCTGATCTTGTACTTGTACACAAGCATACATCTCAGGCTGGAAGTGCAGAGCATTAGGCGGATGGTGGCTCCTGGAGGTGAAGTATTGGATCATGCTACGGGAGCTATGGCAGGTAAGCCATGAAGCCTTGTGTCAGGAGATAAGACTGATCTGACCACGCACTCCCGAGCAGGCCCTAGTGCCCAATTCAGCATCTACCACCGCTATGCTCATGCGGTGTGACCCTTCTGTCAGTCAGCAAGGAAACCTGTTCCCTTGTGACTGGATGCACAGGCATGCACTGAAGCCAGTAGGGGGTGCCCTGTTGGCCATGGAACTGACTGTGCGAAATCTGGATGGCTTCAGCCCACAGCAGCCTGTAAGTTTGATGCTGTCGCTTTCAGGCACGAGGTGCGTTTTTTATTGATTTACCCAGGCAGGGCCTTTACAGCAGAGCCACACTCTTTAAACAACACTGATCACTAAGAGAGAAACAACGTAGAGAGCATAATAATAATGCTGCCTTAAGAACATCAAAATTGAAATACCAATATGAACTATCTGCTTAAACCAGACCAACAGCCTGGCACAGTTTGCTTGGAACACAAAAGAAAACTCCCGAAAACTCCCTTGCCCTATCTGCATGCATGATACTGAAGCATTGTCAGCATTTACATTTGCTCTTATATCCATTCAAAGCTGAAACGCTGCCTCCCCGATTATCTAGTGGTAACGGCCATTTTGGAACTTCTTTTACCAGCATGTCAGCCATGCTGCTGCCTGGATTTAGCAGACATAACTGACAATGCACAATAATAGGAAACCCAGCAGAACTTCCTGTTTGCAGGCGGCCTGCAGATACCTAAGCCAACATTTTGTTTTTAAAAATTACCACAGCAGGATTTAGGAAAAGGTAAATACATTTTTATGTGCAGCAATTTAAATCGCCATTTGGACGTATGCACAGGGGCATATCTGGGGGGGCACATTCCCTGGTTGCAGCAGGTCATGGGGGCACCAAAGGGGGGGGCCTGAGCACAGGTGGTGTGGTGGCATTGTGAATCTTTGCCTCAGGTGCCAGAAAGCCTAGCTACACCTCTGGGGATGCATATGAGCACTGTTTCTTGTGTTGGTCTGGTTTAAGTCATTTTTGACCGTTGGTCCACTTTAAGGAAGATTGTATTATATTAACAGAAAAATCATATATGGCTTACCCATTCCAAGCGAACTCCCTGAGCAGGTAACTGCAAACAAATACAAATATCAGACAAAAAGCATATTTATAAGATGAAAAAAACAAGATGCAAAGAAATTGCCATTCTCCTAAATTACCTTCTTAGAAAATGTGCTTTTGTTTTATTTTGTTTGCATTAATAGGGCTGTTTTTTCAAAGACTCCAACCACTTGGAATTGGAATATGAGTGCTGTAAAGTATTCAGTAAAGTGCTGCAATAAAATGTAAGCTGCAGCATGCCTCTAGCTTAGGCCAACCCACTGTCCAATTCTCCTTTAAAAGAAGTCTTTCTTCCCTTTGTGTGAGCATGGCAGCGGCCATCTTGGTACTCCCTCATACCCTACACTTGCAAAGGGATTTCTATAAAAAGGTGCCATCTGTTTACAAAAGCAATAATGCACCTCACTTTTATATTTATCATTGATAATGATATCATTATATCATTAGTGCACCCATTGCAAGCATAACTGTTTATTCAAATGGATTGTTCAGGCAACAACAAAAAAAAAAAAACACTCAATACTCACCTTTTTGATCCTCGCAGATGCTTTGTACTACTCTGGTTTTCGGAAGCATGCCCATTCCTAAGATCAGGTTGTGTTGTTTGCAAGCACCTGGAGATTCCTAGGATGCTCATTCAAAGTGGTAGAGGAGGCACGTCCCTGCCCCTGACACAGTGATTGTAGCATGTTATGCTCCCTTCACTGTAACAAAGATGGTGAGCCAGGCCTTGGTGCGTGTTCTCTGCAGGTGGTGTGAATGCCTTTGAACCTGAGCTCAGGACCCCGTGAGTATTAGTCTGCCACAGTATGACTATGCTGCAGGAATTAAATGATTTTTTTTCACTTAAGTCAGGACAGGTTTAGTAATATGTTAAAAAGCAAGACAATCCTACCGGAATATATTTTTTGTGGACAAAATGAGATATGGGTATCACCACCGGCAATGATGGGGGACACCACCACAGTGTAAACATCTCCACATGGTATCTCAGTGACATCGCAGTAACTGAAGTTGGTATTTGGATTGCATGTGAAATTCCCTTTAGAACCATTTATGCTGACGGTGTAGTTGTTAGGTCCAGATAAAGCCCGCCATGTGACCCGAATTCCAGTGTTTGACAGTCTATATAACTTGACTCCAGAGGGACAGCAAGCACCTAAAAGACAAAGCTATTATTATTTTATTTTAGACAATACATTTTAAGTTAAAGGAGCATTATCGCAAAATTGTGTAATATTAAAAATCCATATAAACACGTTGGCTAAAGAGAGGAGGGGTTACTTATACACCTGAACTAAATAAAACTGCCACCAGGCTTGTGATTTTCTTTTTCAGGTAGGAATAATATCCAGAGGTGACAGAACCTGTCACCTCTGATTTTCTCTTCCTTCTATTAAAATAAAAAAGGCAGGCCTGGTTGGATATTTATTGATTCCGGGGTATAAGTGACCTCCCCTCCAGCCATCCAGCACATATATATGGATTTTTATCATTGGGCCATTTTTCACGATAGTGCTCCTTTAATGTTGTAAGACCCATGACTAAGTTGGCATACAGTTTCTCTGTTTGTTTCTGACTTGCCTGTCCACAACCTCATTTATGGTATTACTAACTCATCTGTCATAAATTACAAATGCACAAACGTTTATGTCCTGGCTAATTGTTAATCCATTGTTCTTACTGACATATTTATTTTCTCATGCTTAATTTAATTCTTTTTTAACGTGATTGACCACCCAAAGAAACAAAAAAAAACAAAAGGGTCCTCATCTTTTGTCCCCTGCAGCTGAGCAATTTGATTCGGTGCTAGGCAATTCATCCAATTGCTTGATGGAACCCTGTGCCACCCAGATGTGAATTCCAGTCACATCCCCCCACCATCAATGACAGTGGTGCTGCCACACTCTTTACATTCACTACAATGGAGGGGGTGTGCTGAGGCCTGATATGCCCTCTCCATTGCAGTAAATCGAGACGGCATGGAATTTGGGCTATGGGTTTGTCTATCATTCATATCAATCAAATTGCTTTATTGGCCAAGTACAGAGATTGCACAGAGAATTTTCTGCAGCTGGGTGTAAGTGTGTGTGTGTAGGGGTGGGATGGGGAAAAGCACAATATACACTATATGCCATAAGTGGATGGCACGGCACTAGATACAAGACAACAAACATGTTACACAGGATCTCCCCAATGCCTATACACTTATGCTCAATGTTAGTGGCTTGTCACTTCGTGGGTAGCTGGGGTGGCTTCTTGATTTTGTCCAGGAGGTCAGTTGTATCAGGGTTAAAGCTCTGAGTCATCTACGAGATTCTACGAGATGGCCAAGATTTTTTTGGCCTGAAAGACAACTTTCTTGTCAAATAGGGACTAGAGTGATTGGAGGGGGCACCTATGATCTTTTCAGCGGCTGAACCTTGTAATTCTTGCTGGCTCCTCCTTACCAAGTGGTATGCATAGTAGAGACGGAATTGTTGCATTGTGGAATACAACAAGCAGCTTATTTGGTAGTCCGGTTTTCTACGTTGTCTTGAGCCTATGATAGGGTTTCTTTCTTGTTCCTGGCCAAGCGGTGATGATGACCTCAAAAATCTTCTTTGTTTCCTTGGTTCTCTGATCTCTGCCCCCCCCCCCCAAGCTGATTGGAAGATCAGGGTTGGAGGTCTTTCTGAAATCTAATATGTGTCTAACAGTCAGATTCGTCTGTTCTATATATATATCATGTCTGACCATGAAAACTAGGTATTCTCTAAAGCTTACCTTCAAATATACCCACCCTACAAAAGGTTATTTCCTGATGTCTTTACTTTTTTAATAGTTTGACCCCCGAAATCTTTCTATGTCTCTCCTGGGGGATTACCTTGGTTCTTGCATGTTTGTTCTTTCACTCTGCTTACAACTTCTGTTGACTGTTTACTAGTCTCCATTCTATGAAGACTATAGCCTGTCCTCTACAACTCTGCAGTAACTGGCTGAACAAACTGAGGGTTGTCAGCTTTACTACCCAGGGCTCTGCTGAGTAAAAGAAGGGTGCCAACATCTGGGAGATGATGGCAGCACTGTTTTGTCTATCTTCTTTCCAGCGCTTGTGTTGTCTATCTCTGGTTTATTTCTGTTTTGGACCAATCATTTGGCATTTAACTCACAATGTGGCCTTTATAGTAAACAGGATCCCTCAATAGACCTAAGCACAGACATGTTGTAAATTTAAAAGGCAGTTAAAAGACAAGAAAGACAGAGCTGTATAATATCAAAACCAGCTTACTAGATGAATAGCCGAGAAAAGTGCACTGTGATGCTAGGCCAGTCTCGCTGACTGCTTCTAGGGACACTGAGTAGCTTGTTCCACAAGTGATACATCCTAGAAGGCAATGGTTCTCCAAAGTGTGGCACTTTGCCTGTCCTTTTGGGGATTCCAGCATAGTGGTATATGTCTGAGCTCCTGCAGCTATGGACCAGCTGACATTGGTCACTGACTGTGTGACTTGGATCACACTTATGTTTCCTGGACAGCATGGAGCTTTTACAAACAAAAATAAAATGAAATATTAGTATAAAATATTTACTTGCTAAAATAAAGAGTAACTCATATCTACATTACATGTTTTTAAAAAAAAATCAAATTTATACATGACAGTATTTTTATGCCTTTTAGGAACTCAACATCACTTGTGATCTCATTGATTCCTGTGGGCAGCTTTAGTTTGGTTTTAGTGCTGTCGGCTTTGATGCCAATAGTGTGCCCTCCCTCAGGTCTTGTTGCACATACCTGCTACCAGTTACAAGGGATGGGTTTACTTGTTGACTGGCAGGAGAGGCTGCATCACATGATCATCCACTGCTGATGTGCCATCATTGGTGGATCCTCAGATGCTGGAACCAACCTAGAATTAGCCTGAGCTGCCCATTTAGCAAACAATAATTGTATGGTGCTTCCAATACTCTTAACACCTATGAATGATAAAAATGTCTTAAAAGGACAAAGGCTGTTTAGCTGGACAACCAAACATTAAAACATACTTTTTAAAGGACCAAAACCCTAGAGTCTAGGACTGGGAAATCCCATTCTAGGAGCACTCTTACTTGGGATGCCTGTTAGTGTGAAACCACCTGGTTTCCCTGAATAATCATCTCGATCCTTAATCCTTACAGTAAATGTGCAGGCCTCTGGCAGCATTGCCTCTTCATGTGCTTGTTGTGCCCCAAAGACTTGTTTGTCTGCCAGTGGGGCTGCAGGGCTGGAGGGAGTAGGGTTGCTACAGGGAGGGGGGGTGCCCTCCCTTTGCTGCAGCCATGGCATTGAGAATAAAAGGGATTATACCAGGAAACTAGGAAAATCTCCTAAAGAGGGTCAACACATTTATATGAATTTTGGTCCACTTTAAATAGCCAGGTTTACAATTCAAAAAGTATTTTTAAAAAAAGTAGGAAAAAGTGTCAAACAATTACCTGTTTCTATGGGAACACTGAAGCTAGGGAGACTGGCTCCTACAGATGTGAAGGCCACCACATTAACCATATACTTCGACCCACATGGAAGATTCTCAAGTGTGCAGGAGGTTCCTGAGCTGCTGCAGTTCCACAGTCCACTCTGTCCTCGGGCAGTCACAGTGTACAAAGTCTCAGGGCTAGAACCCTCCCAATGTACCAAAAAGCTGCTTGCACTCATCCTAGTGATGTTCTTGATTTCTGGGCTACAAGGACCTAAGAGAAATATACATTTTTTAGTTTCAATCTTTTTATTGTAGTTTTTGTAATTTTTGTTATAAGAACTGGCTTGTACAACATAATAAAGTGTCACAAAGAAAAAACTTGAGATACAAGCATCGGTTCTGTTAGAGGTTTCCAGTCACACTTATCTACTTTCGATTGTCAACGCTCACCTTCCCTCAATTATCAACGCTATTAATCAGTATCAAATGCTGTCATGCAAGAGATCGGATTGACGCTATCTACTACGTGATGGTCATATCGCAGACCAGTGGGCCGGGGGAGAAGCCCCGTCCCATCCAATCTCAGATTTAGCGCATCACCGCCCCCTTCTTCAAGAAATATAAATTTTTTAGCTTTTACATTTAATAATTACAATAAAGTTTAATGGAGATTCAATAAAACTCCCTGAATTAGTCAACATATACATGTGTAGACCTTTTTACATTTTTGGCAAAACATAAACTTGAATGACATATACGTAAAAATACTTATACCACTAATGTATTTGCCATTCAGTTCAAACATTGTATAATAGATGGATGACCAGTGCACAGCCAGACCATTTGCAACGCTAGGAGTTTAACATTTACAAAGTGTCATTTCAATTAATAAAACCAAATGATACATTCTGAATAAAAACTGTATAGACGTACCAGTCTTCATGTACTTTGATGCACATGAGGTGTTACTGCCTCGGTTTTCGCTGTAGGAAAACACAGTGACGTTGTATTGCGTATTACATTGTAGGCCAGAGAGGGCACACACAGTGGCTGTATCATTACATAGGATGACATTAGTCCCATCAAAGGCCCTGGTCTCATACATTTCTGCACCTCGCACAACAGACCAAACAACCTCCAGTGTGTCACTAGATACATAGGCTGGAGTAATATCACTTGGACAGCATGGAGCTGTAAAAAAAAAAAAAGAAAAGGTCATATAAGAAATATATTATGTTTTTTATTGGTAATTAAACTAGGAATAAGAATGTCATAAATATTTCAGTTACTCCAGTCAAAATATGTTAATTAATGTTTGAACTCAAGCCCTATCTTACAGAGAAACTGCTCTTTCATCCCCTGCCCCCGCAATGTGTTTCTCAGCTAGTACGAGAGTGTGCTGTATAGTGGATGCTATAACATTGCAGGGATGGTAATGCGATAGATCATGTCGCTCGCTCTTATAGCAAAACATATTGTTTTGAGTGCTGCGGGCGACTTCTCTTTACACCCTTGAACCATCGAGCAATGAACAAGTAATTTTTAATCAGCCAAAATGATACGACGGCCGACCAATTAACCAATTCTCATTCATTGCTTGATCACAGCAGCTGTTTCCATGGCTCAATCTTTGCTAAATTGCAGTTGCATAGGGTGGACCAAAACCCAGGATTTTGACTATCCTGGGTTTTGGTCCTTGCCCCTGTGTGAAACCCCGCAGGTCGCCAAAACAAACTTACCTCTTCCCGGTCCTACGGCGCATGCGCAGCAGCTCATCCAATCAGCGCGTGGATCCGCTGATGTCTAATTCTTTGTCTAAGGCTCCAAGCACACTGACAGCCGCATCCCCCGCTACCCTCTAAAAGGGAGCATGCCCGCGCTGGCCATTCACAAATGCCTGGCACGGGCACGCACCCTGCTAGAGGGATAGCAGGGAAGTGGGCGTAGCTCGTGCATGGGCCAAAAAAGTAGGTAAGTGTACCGTGTGGGAGACCTGGGGGGTTTCACACAGCGGAGGGAGGGAATAGATCAGCCCAAGAATCATATAGATTCCCAGGCTGATCACCGTGGGTTTTAGTCCACTTTAAGCAATTTCTCGTTGATAATCGCTCTGTGTAGACCCAGCATTAGAGCCAGCAGTGCCGGGACAGGAGTGAAATCTGGCTCAGACTACGGGTTAGGGGATATGCCAGTTCAGCCACAATATAGAGCAGCCCACCAGGAATTTCGCTTGCTCTCTCTATGGCCAATCTGTTCCTGTCTCCTGGGATATAATAACCACTGTGGGATTCCATAACCACTTTTCATTAATACTTAATACCTCCAAACTGTCCCTCATTTGGAGGGGCTGTCCCTCATTTGAGTCCATGCCCCCCTGTCCTTCATTGTTCTTATTTGTCCCTCTTTGAGGTGTAACCTGCAGATCTGCACCAATAAATGATTCATTTGTATATTGCAAAGTGTCTATATTGTTGTAACTGTTACAACCATCTCATATCCATCCCTCAATGAGGGGGTGTGGCTTAATTTAAACATTGTCCCTCTTTCTCACCCTGCAAAAATGAAAGGTAAATAATACTGTCCAGAAAGTAACAGATTTCTACATCTCAAATGTTTATATTTTTATCTCCCCACGCTCATTTTATCAAGCTACAGAAACCCCCAGAATGCCTTGCCATTAATTACATTGCAGGATCTAAACTAGCCTCTCCATGTCTAAACCTCTACAAATGGGAGAGCATGGTGGAACTTGTAGTTTCGTGACAGCTGGGGCCAAAGTGATATTTGGAAAGGGAGATCTACATGCCCAAAAGTGAAAATGCTAACATACTGGATTCATACTGACTCCTGTATGGGTCGCTCAGAAGGGCCCAGCCACTGCTTCTTTAGGCAACCCTATGATTCTCCCATGCATTTTAGAGACTCTGGGCATTCCCTACCTACTGCAGAGTCTGACTAGTCTTTGTTGGGAAGGCATTTTGCCCTGGGCACTTTTTAAAACTTTCTAAAGCCCATAACAATAGAGGTCGGAAATAATAGTTCCTGGCCAGAAGGTGGAAGTTTAGAATTAGTTTACGCTGAGCCTTTAAAGTAGCTGTTTCCATGTGAAGGCCATAAAATAACGTACCTGTAGTATAGTTGAGGGGTTGCCCCAAGGGGCTTTGCCCTGCCTTGTTATATGCGAACACGTTCATGAAGTAGATGAAGCCACATTCAGCTGGAAAGTAACATGGTGACTGGGAGGCATTGCAGTGAACTTCAAAGCCGTCATCACTCTTCACAAACACAACATAATAGTCTGAGAGCTCTCCATGGGACCAGGACACAGTAAGATTGCCAGGGTTGTCCTCCACAACTGCAATACCACTGGGTGCACAAGGAACTAAGGACAAATTATCATTAGTATATAACCGTCATAGTCTCACAATAATTCGTTACCATATCAATCAATAATTGTCATTGGCTGTGTTCTGATGTTTGAAACACTCGGCGATTCTTTGTCCCAGTTTCAGCAAAACAGAACATTCCATGAAGAAAATGCTTTGCCCCCCTTTTATTCATTTTAGAAGAAATGATAAGGAAGAATGCATTAAAACTGCATAAAGTACAAGGACCCAATTGACAATGTAATGTTACTGTGTATGACAAAGTTTAGAAGTAATTTCCCATTTCAGTATCAAAATAAACACTTATTGTGGACTAGAGTTAAAAAAAATAGGTCTAAAGAGACCGGAGGCCTCAATCCAACATACCTGAAGTGCTGAACTCAGAAAGCAGAGGTTTAGTAAAACCTATTTAAAATGTATGTTTTTCATGAATTACACTGAATTACTGAAAAGTCAGTTATATATACTTCATTTGGGAATGCCAGGCAGTAAATTAACAGTTCCACTTTCCTGTTATGGCTGTCAATCAATCAATCAATCAATCAATCAGATATGTTGGCTGATTCTTTTGGCATACTTGCCTGACTGTTGCTTTCCACATTCACACTAGGATTATCCACTAGCATACTGTGTAACAGTTTCAACATTTTTTACATGACATGGCAGTCCAAGCTTGGTAACAGCTTGGTCTTTCAGTCAATGGAGTTTATGACATTTAAATAACATAATAAACACATTGTATCTGCCTACCTGACAAAAGGCTCCAGGTTTTAGGTGACAGAGTGGATCCACCTTCGTTGGCTGCTACCAAGGACACCACATATTCTATTCCACAGTCTAAGGAACTAATTGTGCAGGAGGACACAGACATTGTACAGTTACTGCTGACTTCGCCATTATGTAGGACCACTGTGTAATTAGATGAGGCATCAACTTCAGATACAGAAAATGTGGCCTCCAGAGCTCCGCTATTGAAATTAATTAGCACATCTGATGGAGTGGCTGGACCTGAAATATGAAACATAAAAATACATACATTTTCAAATGTAATCTGACAAAGGGACAGGTTCCCTTATGCTATCCTTTAGTATCACTGCCCATGTGACGGTTAACTTGATCAGATCATTTTATGAAGATAAATAAAATGGTTCTTCACTATAAGCACTGTAGAAGGAAATTGTGTAAAAATATGTTAGGGTTATCTGAGAACAAGAACAATACATAAGCTCATTCTTTATTTATGTGGACATACACTGGTAATAGCTAAATAGCATTTGTAGATGACAAAAACTTCCACAGAACAGAAGAAAACAAGTGCTATTTTTAAGATTGATAGGTAACATGGTCACGCAATCATCGGGGCCAAGTGAAGGTGAGCAGGGGAGTGTTGTGCCCCCCTGCCAGCCCTAAACTAATCTTCATGGAAACTCCCCAAATAGATGGACTTTTCTTTTTAATTAAAACCCGTCATGGAAAATAATACATTTTCAACCACATATTTGTAAAAATGTATTGATATACGAAAAATAGTGAGATTCATTCAAGCGAACAAACTCACAGGCATAGATCTTTATGTTCTTAGATTTCAACTAGGTGTGAAAGATGATTGCCTGGATATGGCCTAGGACCCTCACTCAATAGGTAACGGTAAACTGACCAGATGTTCTAATTTCAGTGGGACACTCCCAATTAGAGGCAGTTTGTCTCACTGTTCCCCACAAAACTCTGGGTACACTGGTCTGGTTCGCTGGCTTATTGGCGGTAGTAGATAGTATGGACTGGCTGAGCATTAGGTCAATCACGAATATACTTTATGGACCAGAGAAATCCAAGTTGTGCTTTAAACGTACAGGTCTTTTGCAATTGTGCTTTGCAGAAAGGGTGCTCCGCAATGACCAATCAGCCAGTGTGGCCTTTCAGGAAACTGGTGTCAACCAGTCCACAGCTTCTACTTGTGGTGCCTCCCTCCCGATGCATTGATTAATTAATAAATGGAGTCTTGGTAAATATTTGGTGAAGCCAGTGTGACTTTCGGTGTGCATTGCGGAGTGGACTGCAACCTGCATCACAATGAGCTTTTCAGTGTTTAGACACAACGATGTGCAAAAGAAATTGGGTTTTCTTCCTTTTTCCTCTAAAATTACCCGTACCTGTGATGGGGCATTTTTACAGGTAAGATACATCATTTTTCCAATGAGGTAAGAATATTTGTTTTTAAGTTTGAATTTGGGGGGGGGGGGGGCATATAGGACAAAGGCTTTTTTGTACTTTTTTGTGTGTTATCGTAAAAAGATGGCCCCCATTGTCACTGGTCCGCAGGTATGCAACCTCAAGGCTAACCCTGGGAGAATTGTGAGATACATGCACCTCCCGGATGCAGCAAGATGGTGGTGCAAAAGCACAAACAATTCAGGAGCCGGTGGGCAGATAAGATAAGTAGGTCATTGATAAGCATGAAGCAGTTTGCATTCTTATCAATGTCCTTTATTATCTTAAATATCTTTATTTTTTTTTCATTTTTAAATATTTCTGCCCACTTTAGGTGTGTGCCCAGGGAGTGGGCTACATCTACCTCACTATACACACTATACACAGAAGAGTAATAATGCAGCGGTGATTTGTTCCTCAAAAGCCTGCAAATCAGCCACACCCCAAAACCATACCCAGCATGGTCAGAGTCCCCCAAAAATGGTCAGGTAGGTAATAGGGTCTTAGCACTTCTAGTGAATAAGCTAACTGCCTTATTTTAGATTCTTCAAGACAAAGCTTTAGTGAGCCTAACCTGTCCGTGCTCTTAATACATGTGCAGGGAGTGGGCTACATCTACCTTACTATACACAGAAGAGTAATAATGCAGCTGTGATTTGTTCCTCAAAAGCCTGCAAATCAGCCATACCCCAAAACCATACCCAGCATGGTCAGAGTCCCCCAAAAATGGTCAGGTAGGTAATAGGGTCTTAGCACTTCTAGTAAATAAGCCTTATTTTAGATTCTTCAAGACAAAGCTTTAGTGAGCCTAACCTGTCCGTGCCCTTAATACATTTGTAAACTATAACCTAGCTACCCAAAGTTCTTCCAAAATAATGTAAACCGATTACAGTCAAACATATTTTTTTCAGTAACATATTTATATAGATTATAGTCTACTAATGATATAACATATATTTAGTCTACAAAATGATGAATTATGTGAGGCGGTTGTTGTCCCTCAAAATGTTGCTTACGTGTTATTTGGTTGTAGGTGATGTCATCCCCTGGTATTCCATCTGCATCCCAGGCATTGACTTTGATGGTATAAATGGTGCCTGGGTCCAGAGACAAAGCACTGACGGATAATTCTGTGGTGTTCTGGTTCCATCTGTTGCCAGAGCCATCTGATCTCATAACGGAAACGGAGTACAGCACAGCAGAAGGGACGGCTTGCCAGCTAATGCTCACAGAGTCACTGGTGGGAGATTCCACTGAGATAGATGCAGCTGCCAAAACTAAAACACATTGGAAAAATATATTAAAGTGGAATAAATATTCAGCTTTTGGTGGGTAAACCATGTACATACTTTTAATCTAAGAGGTCGATTCTGCCCTAGATTAAAACTTGCACTTTAGAGTAAAAAGTGCACTCTAGGTAGGGAATGAAATAGAATAACACTATTTATTTCTATCATTTTTCTCAAGCATAGTGCACTTTTTCCACCTGGAACTAAATAGAAGGGTCGATTCATTACCAAGCACACAAAGTGCACTATGCTTTTTTTGGTGGGGCAGTCATGGCTTAGTTCTTAGGGAATCAGCCTTGTTGCTGGAGGGTTGCAGGTTTGGTTCTTAAGCAAGGTGCCTAATCCCCAACTGCTCCCCGGGTACCGTGGTTAGGGCAGCCCACTGCTCCGGGCACAATTTTGTACTTACTGCCTTAGTGTGTTCACTGGTGTGGTTCACTAATGTTATACACTAGTGGAAAGTAATGTTGTGTGTTGCATATTTACACAGATGGGATTCTTTCTAAAATTTTGCCAGCCATGATTGCTGATTCACCAGGGGATCAAGGTTCAGGAAAGGATCTGTGGCGGGGGGGGCTCCAGCAATCCGGTTTCCCACCCTTCCAGATGTGGCCCCAAATCCATTATGCAGAAAATGTGTGTGGTACCACTTTAAAGTGGAAACAAAGGGGGGGTGGCAGCCGCTCAGACCATTTTATAACTAACCTGGGAGGTGCACGTTAGCAGGAGTGCTGTGGCTCCGACCACTTTAAAGTGGACCACAACCTGGAATTTTCACTGTCCGAAGTTTTGGTTCTTGGCCTGAGGCATTCCTATTTGGGATGGCCCGCTGCATGAAACCTCCAGTTCGCTCCAGAAACTCACCTATCTCCAGTCCCACAGTACATGCGCGGGTTCTCGTCCAATCAGTGCAGTATGCCTTGGATATTAATGTACAGCATATGGCCCTGTTAAACAGCAGAGCAGAAGCAGCTGCGGTACTGCCTTCCTGTGATGTCAAGGGAATGGCTGGGCACAGGAGAGCATCTGGCAAGCAATGGATAGGAGCCCCAGAAAGGTGAATGATTCCCAGTGAAAGTATCCCAGCAAACGTGTAAGTGCTCACAAAGTGGGCCTTGCTGAATCTGGATGCCACAAGGTCACTTGATTAGCCAGCTTGGAGTCTTTTAGACACCAGGGCCGGCAAAAAGGGACATTGGTTGACTTGAATAGGCTCTCCATTAAGACTTTGGAGGGGAAGCCTGTCACACTGTCCCACTTTGATATGCTTCCTCTCAGAACATTCAAAGGGGACATTCACTCTATTACATCCTTACATAAACACCCTTTCCATAGGCCCCAAATGATCCATTTAACCCATAGGCAGACCAGAAACTACCTCTTAATGCTGGACGGTTTCCTGTGGTTTGTGGTCTGTACATGGATAAACTGGATCACTCACTGGGAGCAGTAGAAAAGGTGTTTAGGTGCAGAGGTACACTTAATAGGCTGCTGCTCCTTTTAAAACTTCATTGGGGTTTATTTTTCAGAGGTTTATCATTAAAAAATATACATTTACAGTGTTTTGGGTGTTATTCAAGACCATTGGAAAAATGATAGGTAGTAAACATAAGTTGGGAAACCGTCTATAATAATGTCTTGTATTATACCTGTTGAGTTGCCTTATCTCAATGTAATATTTGGGGCCTGATTTACTAAGTGTGCCAATGCAGGCAGAGAAAGCAAATAGCCTGTTGGTTAGTCTGTGCCAGAAATGCCAGTAAGGCCTGTGCACCATTAGTGTAAGACCGTTATACTTTTTGATAGTCTGGGAAAGCATTAGAGCCACTATATCACTTGATGTCTGTGGCCCTATATGCTATGTTTATGAAACAATCCATGGGTGTCATAAAGATCATAAGGTGGAGACCAGAACATATGTTGGTAAAACCAAACTATAGTTACTTGAATCTTTCTTGCCTTATTACACAAAGGGGTGGCTATAGGGGACGTATATGGAGAAAAATTGCTGGTGGTGCACAATGCCAACGAACCAACATTATGGCCCCACCTTTTTACAAAACACAATGCATTGTTTTTCTGATGTTTAAACTTTTACCAATTAATTGTCAACATGAATATGCAAAGATTAAACTACGATTTGTCCTGCAGCTTATAGTTGTTCTCCTTGTATATATAAAATTAAAAATGCCCCAAAGCCTCAAAAAAATTTTTAGCGCAAGGAATATTACAGGACATTTGTTACCTGTTTTTGCCCATTTAGGAGGAGAGGGCTGACTCTTTCCAGCCGAATTGATGGACCTCACTGTAATTTTGTAGGCTGTAGCAGCTTGTAGGCCAGTCACAGTGCCCGGAGAACTAGTGACCATAGACTCATAGAAAAGGGTTCCAGCTTGAGCAATTACTTGGTAACTCGTCGCTCCAGCTACCTCAGCCCATTCCACAGTAATGCTGTTGCTCAGTTTGGAATATGCCTGATCAATAATTGGTACCTCGGGAGCTGGACAAAAACATTAATCGTTTACTATTACATTTACTATTACATTTACTATACATATTTACTGCAGAACATAAATACTGATAGATACTGAGAAAAGTGCAATGTACTAACCTGTCTTTTGAATCATCTGTGCTTGTGCCACTGCATTGCCATTGTTGTCCATGGCCTCCACCGTTACTGTATAGTTAGTATTAGGCAGGAGTGTGTTTATTGTCCCTATTACATTGGCTGGATTGAACACCGCAAACGATGGCTCACCCACTGATAAGTAAGGGGATGCTGTGATCTTGTATGACATGGCACCTGCAACTTTGTTCCAACGAATGTATATGCTTCTTGAGGTGACATCATACGTTGATATTGAAAATTCTACAAGAAACAAAAATAATGGTTTATGAAGCATAGTGTTAAAATGTCCCTGTTACCACAGAGCCTACCGTAACTTATTACCTTTAATCCCCTGCTTTTAGATTCTACCTTGCCCCTGTTGAATCCAGTCAGGCCAGTGTTTGGCTTAACTGTAAATTACGGTACCCACTTCCAACCCAATGGAGGGTATCTACTGACATGTTGCTTGCACCACTAATGATACCAGGGAAAAGGGGAGGCCTTGGTGAAATGGAATTGCACCCCCAATACCCATTCACCTCCTTCATGGGGTCAAGGCATACAGACAAATAAGAAACTGTAGATAGGAACCATCACTGGTGCTTTTACAATTGTTTACTGTGCACCCAGTGACCAATGGACACATTTATGTGTGCTGCTTGGGGGATGTTGGCCATTAGCACTGCCCCATTCTAACAGCAATACAGGCATTATTTAATTAGCCATTGTACTAACACTAAAATGCCTAAAATAATATTTTGATTTAGCTTTTTATTCTGTATTTCTTCCATATTTACCTGTGTTTGCTGAAACAACCTGAAAAACAAAAATAAGCAAATGAAAAAGACTTACACTTAAAAAAATAAACATTATTATAAATATAATTTTAAATGCAAAATCGTAAATGAGATCAAGGGCCTGATTTACCAAGTTTTGCCAATGCTCACCATAGTACATACTAGTGCCGCAATACTGTATGGACTTTTAGGCCACAGTTTACCGTAAATCTCCCAGGATAGTGCAGCATATTGCAGCAAGCAGGTATTTAACACTATAGTCAAATCATCACCTTTGCATTTAACTGTTTGGCAGCAAATGCCAGCCAATCATGAAACCACCAGCAACTATTCAGGTTTGACATGCAATCCCACTCGGCAATCCTAACTGGTTACCAGCAGGTGACTGGCAGCAATACAATGTATGAGAAAGTTGGATGACCTGATTATAGTGCTGCTTTAAAATAAATATCACAGGGACCAGAGTCACTACTGTCTCAGAAACCATATTATTCACTGGTCAGCACCCAATAATAGCCATGAGGGGGCATCATGCTTGTTATTTGGTGAAGCAAGTTTAAGGCTGCTGTGTGAGACTCACGTAGCTGGCACTAGAAGGGTTAAAATATCTGGGCAAAACAAAAAAGACAATATACTCACCTGTAGTAACATGCAACTGATTAGCCTTATACTGGTAGTTTGAAACTCAACGATCCCCCACATCACAGCCGGGAGACGAGCAGCCACCCCCTCATGTCAGGTCTCACCAGCTCCATTCACGACAATGGTGGAGGCGTGTCAGACCTCGGCAGGTCCCCTCCATTGAAATGAATGGAGCAGGTGTGGCCAGTGGCCATGAGTGATGCAGGGAGGCAGGCAGACAACCACATGTTGTGGCCACGAGCGGGGATGGCGCACTGTGGATTTCCAGTAGAGGTAAGTTTTAAACTCTTGGTATGTTGTCGACCTTATTCATGAAGGGATAGTGACAGGTAGTGCCTGTTAAGCGTCAGGTAGCGTCAGGTGAATGCCGGAGACGCCACGCAATTACACTTTTATGAATCTATGCAACTAGAACAACGCCATGTAGCGATTCATCATTATCCCTGCCTCAGCATACAGCGCCGGTGTTCAGCCTTGCAGAGCGCCACGTCTTACCAGTCACTACCTGCTGCTCTCCCATACATTTCTATGGACAATCCTTAAATCCCTTTCCCCATTTTTTTTTTAAATAAAATCTCAAATCTTTCAGACATGTATCCTGGGCTAGAAAATTACATTTTTGAAAACTTTTTTGATTAATAATATTTTTATGCAGAATTGTCCTTACATGTCTGCTATTATGCTACAATGCTACATGCTACAATGTATTAACGTAATTCCATATGTTTTCACATATATACTAGTGGATACATGTTCAAAAACAGACTTTTAACACACAACTTCTGGCGCAGTGGGCTACAACGACCCGATTTTGAGCGCTGGCGCTGTTTGAGGCTGTGTTTTTTTTTTTTATAATATCTTTATTAAATTTAGATATATCTTTATAAAATTTTGAATTTTGCATAGACAGTAATTAAGAAAGACACCAAAGAAACAGCGTAAGGAAGAATAACACAGAGCCATAACACTTTGTTATACAATGGAGGCGACCAATGGGAGCATCTAGATATTGTAAAAGTCAAAAATATCCATGGTATTATTACAAGAGCTACATTATCAAAGATAATGATGGTACCAGGGCCTCCCAACCCCGCAAAGGCTTCCCATCTACTAATCACTGTTTAAGTAGGAGAACCCGGGGCACAACCATAGGTCCAACTTCAGAAGATGAGGATTAGGGGGGAACCACCCCCAACCTGGGGGACCCCCAGCGGCCATCAAGTCTGAGGGGGTGTTTCCCTGGGCCCCACCCCCAAACCACTGATCACCTATGCCTCCCTGCTGCAAGCTCTGTCCACCCCCAGGAGGAGCCCAGGGGAGGGGGAAGAAGAAAAGAAAGAATAACGAGAAATAGAGGAAACAATAAAGAATAAGAAAGGTAACGCCCCCCTCAACCGTTCATCTCTAGCAGATCCCAAATCTTCTGAGAACTCTTAGAGACCTCCCATATTGTCCAGGTCCTGTAATGCTTCTCAACCCCCCCTCGACGCCATCTAGTGCTAGTTCCTCCATCCGCTTAATATTTTCCAATTCACCAAACCATTCCATCAGGGAGGGCACTGTATTAGAACGCCAGTGTCGGGGTATCACTGACCTGGCTGCCGTAAGCATGTGCTTTAGCAGGCCCCTTCCCCCCGCCGCTACTGAGCCTGGAGTTATTGATACAAGGGCCACCTGTGGAGAGTTGGGGACACTCTCAAGTGTCGTATACTCGAAAGCTTTCAACACCCCCTCCCAAAAGGTTTTTATAGCAGGGCATTCCCACCAAATGTGAGTCAGGGTCCCACGCGCTTTGTTGCACCTCCAACAGTACCTGGTTTCTGATCCTCCAAACCTCACCAAGTCCGCTGGGCATCTGTACCACCTTGTCAATATTTTGTAGTTCCTCTCCTGAGCTCTACAAGCCCTCGAGAATTTGTGTGTCAAGGCAAAAGATTTCTCCCACTCCTCCCTCTCAAACGTCTGACCCAAATCAGCCTCCCACCTTCTGCAGAATTGGGGGGAGCTCGTCCTCCGTACCTCCACTCTGGTAAATCCTGTACAGGGTTGAGATAGCCCGCGCAGGGGGGTTCTGGGCTTTGAGGATCATTTCTAGCGCCGTTAGGGGCTGGGACAGGGTATTCCCCGGGACAAAAAAAACAATAAAGGCGCTCAGTTGGGCATATAAGAACCAGGACAACCCCCCCCCCCTCTCCCTCAAATCAGATAGTGATGGTAGGCCAGGGCCTGAGGCCACATCTCCCAGCCTCGTGTCCGGGGTCGCATTCCAAACCAGGAAAGTCCTGGCGCCTAGTCCCGGGGAGAATGCAGGGTTATCAAAAAGCGGAGTGAGAGGGCCAGGTCTGTGCAATATACCCTTCTGTTTAAGGGCCCTATCCCAAAGGGTCAACAGGGGATTCACTAGGTATGGCAGTTCCCGCCTCTTTGGACGGTACACTGGGTCCACCCAAGGCAAGGCAGTCAGACTAATCGGAGAGATATCGTTTTCCAGTGTAACCCATTGTTTGCTCCCCCTGTGGTGGAACCAGTCAACAAGCCTCACCAGAACTGCCCTACACAGCGTCCCCCTACTCACCCTGGGTTTCTTACTGTCCCATATAAAATTGAAAAAAGTCATCTGTAGCTGCTTAAAGAAACCCCGCTCCGGTAATAACGGCAGCGTTTGAAAAATGTATAAGAATCGAGGTAGTACATCCATTTTTAAGATATTGGTTCTGCCCAACCAGGAGTATTGTTTTTTAGCATAAGATCTCAGGCTCCCTATTGAGCTATTGAGGCGTGGGAGATAATTCAATTTGTAAAGTTTCCCCAGGTCTGTAGATAATTGCACCCCAAGGTATCTGATTCCCATTGCCACTTAAACGGAAAATTTGCCTGCGTTAGCTTCTGGGTCAGTTCGTCTAGGGAGACGTTCAAGATCTCCGTTTTAGTCATGTTGACCTTGAAGTTGCTTAACTTGCTAAATCTTTCAAACTCCTTAATAATAGAGGGTAGGGAGATATGCGGGGAGGTTATATATAAAAGGAGGTCATCCGCAAAGAGGGAGAGCTTATGTTCCTTCCCCCCTCATGGCACCCCCCTAATGGAAGGATTGGCTCTCAGGGCGTTTGCCAAGTGCTCCATTACCAGAACATAGAGCAAGGGGAACAGGGGGTACCCCTGTCGCGTACAATTTCTAATGGTAAATGATCCAGAAAGAGCGCGGTTAATCTTGATTTTGGCGGTGGGATCATGATAAAGGGCCATAATTCTATCCAGCATAACTGGACCCATCCCCACCTGGGACAGTGCGGCCCTCAGAAACCCCCAATGCACCCTATCAAAGGCCTTCTCCGCGTCCACCGCCAGGAGGCATGATGGGACTCCCCTTGTTTGGGCAAAGTGCATCAGTGAGACAGTTTTAATAACGTTGTCCTTAGCTTCCCTTCCCGAGACAAACCCGACTTGATCATTATGTATCAACGAAGGCAGTAGGGGCTGGATCCTGCTCGCCACAATTTTGGCAAACAGTTTGATATCCACATTGATCAATGAGATCGGTCTGTAATTACCTGGTAAGGTGCCATCCTTTCCAGGTTTTAGAATGACCGTAATGTGAGCCTCCAAGGTTTGTCTCTGGAAGGGACAGCGGCCCGACACTGAGTTAAATACTTTCATCAGGAAGGGGGCGATCAGGGGTCCCATCGTTTTATAGAACCTGGGGGTAAACCCATCCGGCCCAGGACTCTTCCCCGTGGGGGTCCCTCCTATAGCCTTCATCACCTCCTCCTGCCTCACTGGATCCTCCAAGGCCTCACTTTCTTCTGGAGGGATGACTGGCAGGGCTGTCTCTGTTATATAGCTATCCAGGTCACCCTCTGGTCCCCCATGGCCCCCCCCCCCCGCACCGCGGCACCATCAATATTGTATAGACCGGAATAGAAGGATTGGAATTCATCTGCTATTTGGGGGGTCTTATGTACTTCCTTACTATCAGCTGTTTTCATACTGGGGATGAATGTACAACCTTGCCTTGGGTGGAGCGACCGAGCCAACATATTACCGCACTTGTCCGAATGCTCATAGAGGCGTGCCCTACACCTATCTCTAAATCTAAGGTAGCATTGATCGTACAGCCCCTTCAGCCTCTGCCTGGCTTCTATCAGCTCTCGCAGTCCCCCAGGGGTCGAGAGGGCCTTGTGCGCTTTTTCCAACTCCTGTATATGCCCCAATGTTTCCACAATCTTTCGTGCCCTCTCCTTGAGCCTTGCGCCATGTTTGATGAAAACTCCCCGCAGCATACACTTAAGCGTCTCCCACTGTATCGCAATGAAGTGCTATCGTTGCTGTGGTCAAGATGAAAATTAGTTACAACGGCCTTAATCTCGGCCATGCATAGAGTATCTTTCAGCAAATTGTCATTGAGACGCCAAGTGCACTACCTGGGGGTCACGTTCAGCAATGGGAGGGTCAAGAATACAGGGGCATGATCTGACCAGAGCAGCTGCCCAATCGAGGACTCAGGGTCCATTGCGAGGGCGTGATGGCTCAAGAGGAAATAATCCAGTCTGCTATACACATTGTGGGTATGGGAGAAATACGTGTAGTCTCTCTCCCCCCCATGCAGGACCCTCCACACATCCACCACCTGTAGGGACCGGAGAGCTTTGCGGAACCTATTAAGCTTAGAGTGAGGGATTGCAGATTTGCCCTGGGAGGAGTTGATCCTTGGGTCTAGGGTCAGGTTAAGATCTCCACCCACGATTAACATTCCCTCTCTAAAGTCTTCTAGCAAGCGTAACATATCCACTCCCGCCTCCACCTGTCCCTGGTTGGGTAGATATAAATTGGCCAGGGTATACTTCGTCCCATGCAAGGTAAACTTTAGGAACAAGTATCTGCCCCCAGAATCCACCCTGACTTGTATGTTCTCCACAGGAACACTTTTGTGTATGGCGACAGATACTCCCTTGGATTTACTCTCGGGGTTAGAGCTGTGATACCATTTGTCGTAGTACCTATTTTTGATGTCGGGGATTTTCCCTTGACAGAAATGTGTCTCTTGTAGAAGGGCTACGTCCACTCTTTCTTTATGAAACCCATAAAGAATTTTCGCCCGTTTCTCAGGAATATTAAGCCCCTTGGCGTTCAACGTACAGAACTTTAGGTTCGTCATTGTTGCTCAACCACAGGGGAAGGATGTCCTCCTGGCCAGGAGAAATCGTAGGGTCCAAGTCACGTAACAGCCCAGGCCCAGGGGGTCGGGACCGGGCACCACCTCGAGAGAAAGGTGAGTGGGAGACAGAGAAAAAGAAGCAGAAAAGACAAAGAGAGATAATAGAAAAGACAGCGAAAGAGAAAGAGGAATAACAAGCCCTTCCTTAAAGAGGAGGGCAAATGAAACCTAAAAGGGGGGTAGCCCCCAAACCCACGCAAATCCCGCCGGCTCACAGCCCCCAGGATGGTGCAGGAAACTATCTGGGGAAAGTGGCCTCGCTACTCAGGAGCACGCTCCCGCCGGCCCCAACCCGCGTCACGGGTCAGAACACCCAACTCCCCCCCCCATCACCCAACGTTGTATCCGACCCATACCTCATTTTCAGTCACCCTTCTTTCAACATTTCTATAACAATAAACCTCAGGTAACAACGTAAAAACTGGCAACATCTAGGACCGGTCTATAACATATAATCTAGTCCAGTCTGCCCCCCGCTGGTATAACCACGGGGAAGGGAGCCCAAGACAGAGGGGAAAGATCCGGCCCCAGTCCCCGAGGGGCACGACCGCCCCCCGGTTGGGCCATAGGGGAGAATAATTCAGAGAAACTACAAGTAATCTCAATATAACCGTTTGGATAGAGTCTCCACATTAAGAGAAACAAGCAACCACAACCATTAACCTAATTTTAACATCCACTTTCAGGTGTCAACGAAGGACTCAATCCCTTGCCGTCCCTCCCCCTCCGGGGCCCCTTCTGGGTGGGGTAAACCATTCCCCCCACAACTCCTGGCTTAAGAATCACAGGACTGTGAAGAGGAGGCGGCCCCCCCACACCAACAAACCCACCATGAAGAGTTCAAAGCCACCTAGGGCATGTGGACCGCGCACCCCTCCATCTGTCTCGGGGCTCAAGGAGCAAAGGGTCCGAAGCACCCCTATGTCAGGAGTCCTGATATGATTGTCCTGCTACAAAACAAAATGCTGATTGCCCCTTCATGATAGAGTCACCGAGGCGAGCCCGGTCGGGGGTAGGCTGGAAGAATCACTGATGCTCATGAACCCGCCAGGGTGCGTCCCCCAGTCCCCTCCTCCTATCTCTATTCCTTTGAGGGCGCCAGGGAACCCTCTGCGGCAATGGGGGAGGTAGACTGAACACCAACCAATCTGAAACAGGGAAGGGTTAGATTCCCAGAAAGTCAAACATGCTGGGCAGGTCTGCCTTACTTCGCTAAGTGAAGGTGGAAACGGATGGCCCCATTTGTAAGAGGCCCCTAACTCCTGTAGCTTGTCTAGAAGAGGCCGAAGAGTGCGTCTCATTCGTAGAGTCTGGCGTGATACGTCCGGCAGAACGAAGATCTGTGAACCCTTCCAGTTAATCTGGCCTCGCTCCCACGCCCATCTAAGGATATCCTCCTTCACCGTAAAGAAGTGGATTCTGCACAAAACGTCCCTGGGAGCCTCAGGGTCTCCTGCCGGGCGGCTAGCCACCCTGTGGATTCGGTCTATGATCAGCTCAGAGTCGAGTGGTCTCTCAAGCATGGAGTTAAACAATTCCGTTGCTGTTAGGCGTAGAGAATCAGCCTAGAACGATTCTGGAATTCCTCGAAGTTTGAGATTGTTGCGCCTGTTTCTATTTTCTTGGTCATCTGATTGCAGTCACAGTTTAATCATCTGCTGTTGATGCTGGTCTTGCATTCTCTCCAGTGCTGCAAGACGGGTCTCATGATCTGCGTGGGAATCCTCAAGCGAGGAGACCTTGGTTTCCAAGGCGGACGATTTCGGTTGGATGTCCTCAATTTCTCTATGCAGAGCCTTCTCAATTCTAATCGCCACTGCCTCTAGGTCAGCCTTAAGCTCTGCCTTTGTCGGGAGGTTTTGCAGCATGACCTGGATAGTCGGGTCGACACTGGGCGCTGGAACCGTCTGACCATGTGCGGCACGCTGTGAAACGGGGCCCAAGGGGGAGCCAACTAAACGAGCACCCACAACGCGGCGGGTCCGGTCCCCAGCCTCCCCTCCGCTTGAATGCTCAAACTTTGGTGATGGGTCAGCCAGTGATCCCGCACTCGACCCCATGGACCACTCCAGATTCGCAGAGGAGTTTTGCATGCACACAGGTGGAGAACTCAAGCAAGCCGGTATGGGATGGGCCTCTGCATGAACAAGACATCCAAAGGGGTCCGAGGCTCCCTCCCCAGCGTCACCCCGATACCAAATCAGGGGGGTGTCGGAAGACTCCTCATCTGTGGCCCGGCAAGGGCTTAGTCCCCAGCA
Source organism: Gastrophryne carolinensis (assembly GCA_027917425.1). Lineage (NCBI taxonomy): Eukaryota > Metazoa > Chordata > Amphibia > Anura > Microhylidae > Gastrophryne > Gastrophryne carolinensis. The sequence goes on from CM051235.1 coordinate 350,765,318, forward strand.
CCCCGACGTGGAGTGGCTGTAGTTCTGGGTTGATCCATGTCCCAGTGCAGAACATGACCGCCCAAGTGCGTTGGGTGAGAAAGCAGGGGAGTCAGGGTTAAGGCCGCCACCTCCAGTATTCTGCGGCATGAGGGTTAATTCAGGGTCTTCTTCCCCCCCCCCCTGTCTCCCAGCCCCCCTGCAGCTCGATATTGCAGCACCCCTCAGGAGTCTCAGTCACAGTTCTGGAGGCATGTGTGTGACCTGTGGTGTGTTTCCCTCCAGCCCCCAGGCTCACCTGCTTGGCAGCGGCGACGTCCCTGCTGGCTGGCCCTCCACGCTCTCGTCCTGTCCCCTGTATGCCACCTCTCTCACCAGCGGCAGGGGTCGCAATCTGGGCGGCGGCGGCAGCAGTGGCTCCCCGCCCAGGCTCCCGGCTGCTCTCTCCTTCCTCGCAGCTGCCCATCCCACCAATGGCATCCACATTAGCAGCGTCTGGGGCCGCGATCACGCCGGTGGCGGCTCCCCGCCCAGGCTCCGGGCAGCTCTCCTTCACAGCCGCCCCTCCCGCTCGCAACACACACATCAGCGGTGGCGGCTGCAGCAGTGTCACAGCCCGACATCAGACTTCGGGCTCCGCTCCTCTCACAAGTAGCGCCGCGATCCCAGGTGCCCAGGGGACCTCCAGATCAGGGACTAGGATGTCCCCCCTACTCACCGTTACTCCCGCTAGGTAGAGCTGCGGGCGCCATCTTGGATGGGGACCTCCTCTGCCCCGCCGACACCACTCTGAAAAATTTCTTTATGGCCGCTTTCGGTGACCCTCTGGAGTTGCCTCCAGTCCTCCTCTTCTTGTTGCCCCTCATCTGGCTGATTTGGGGGTGAGTTGGGGTATTAAAATCAACTATAAAGGTCGATGACAGATGGAAGCTCGTGCCTAAGCTTCCTTACTCCCTCATGCCGAAGCCACGCCCCCTGAGGCTGTTTTTTTTAATGAATGTGGTGTGAGTCAGTAGCACTGAGTTGGCGCTACCGTTCGCTCTCATACAGCGTAGTACTCTGACTCACACATCATATTCATCAATGCCGGCCAGCGACTGAGGCGCTCTGAAACAAAGAACCATGGCCGAGCACAGCGACCACTAGCGGTCGTTCTGAAATCCGCGCTACAGACGCTCATCTGTCGCTATCTGGCATTAGTAATGAATCAGCCTGCCCGTATCGATCCTCTTTTATTTTTGCCCAGACAGTCCGTTTAACTTTGGATTTGAATTGCAACCCGCATCTGGGTGAGCTTTGTTCTTTTAACTATGCAGAAAAGTGTGGTGATTCTTTTCACATAAATTATTCTTACCTCATTGGAAACATGATGTACGGTACCTCAGCTGTCAAAATGCCTCTACCGGTGGGGTGGGAAACAGTTTTAAGCAAAAATATATCTTGCTCTTTTTTGTGTTCAAGTTAAAAAGCTCACTCAGTCGTAGCTGGCAATTCACACCAAAAAGCACACCCAACATTAATCTTTCTTCACCAAATAATTAGCATGATTCCACAAATTTTACTAAATTTAATTTCATTGCTAAAGTCCCTGTCCGGGCAAAAAAAAAGCAAAACATTAATACTCACTTTTTTTCCCTCGCAGCCTCTACATTCAGTTGAATAAATCTTATCAGTCTGTGATCGAGACTGGGGCTGCCATTCGTCCCAGTGCTTGTAGGAGAGGGAAGACTCGATCTCAGGACCCGATATTTTATATGTTTTACTCAACTAAACTAGGATGGAAAGGCTGCAGGGAGGAAAAGTTGAGTATTACTTTTTTTTTTATACCTAGACATGGACTTTATGTTGACTGATACTTTTCTAGGTGAACATTCAAGTATTAAAATGTGTGACCTCATTCTCTATTACTAGGTTTTACATCCTATTTTTTCCTATATCTGAGAATGACATCCTATTTATTTATCTGGGAATAACATGAAGCTAATAATGCATTATGATGTATTTTGACATGCTGTAAGAAGCCCAACACTGATTATAGATCTCAAAGCCAGGGAAGATCATTCTTGGCTAAAAGACAGAATAGGTCTTCTTGAGTTAATGTTTCCGCTGCAGAGACATTTTCTGAATCTGCTCATTCATAAAGAAGAGAAAGATATTAGCTGGTGACAGACCAAAGAGGGGAGATTTGGCTCAGACCTTTGGAATGACCTTTCCACCTTCCGACTGTAAATTCCAACAAATGAAGTCTTGATAACTGCTAATATGTATGTCAGAAAGATAATAAATGTATATCAGGTTATATCAGTGAGATCCAGTAGCCCATGATTGCCTTTCAGCTGCCAAATCTGAAATGTATCACTAAAACACGGGGAAGGACATAGCCATTTAAGATTACTGTATCAATGCATATGTATTTAGCATGGCAGATACAAAGACTTCCATGTTGGCTTATTCTTTTTCTTTCAATACAGAAAAATATATCAGGCAATGATTTCAAGAAAATGTTGCTTAGGCCCTTGTAGTGACTTGTAAATGACAGGTAGCGACAAGTGACTGCCGGGCACGGCACGCAATTACACATTTATCAAGCAGAATCTGTTGAACGACTGGGATAACGTCATGTAGCGTCCGATTCATCATTATCCCGGCCTCAGAGTACAGCGCCGGCGTTCAGCCTTGCAGAGCGCCAGGTATTACCTCTCGCTACCTGACGCTCTCCCATACATTTCAATGGACGTTCTTTTATTTCTCATTAAACAGGGGACTTTAATTTAATTTTTTTTTAAATCTCAAATAATGTTGTGACCTCTCCTGGCATAGAAAAAGCCATTTTTGAAAATATTTTTCATGTTTTATATGACATTACAGGTCTGGCATTAATGTGTTCATGTTACTATGTTATTACAATGTAATTCCATATGTTTTCGCTTTGTTACGGGTGGATACATGTTAAAAAACAACATTTAATCACACAGCCTCCGGCACTCTGGGCTACAGCGAAGCATTTTTGAGCGCCGGAGGTGTGTGAGGCTGTTCTTATGATGACTATGTTGTGAGTCGGTCGCACTGACCAGTCGCTAACATGCGTTTCCATACAGCGCTGTACTGGTCAAATAGCGACTCCCAAAAATGTATTCATTATTGCTGCACAGTGACTGAGTCGCTATGAACTAGCGAACCGACGGCCGAGCACAGCGACTACTAGCGGGCGCTCTGAAATGCCTGCTACAGACGCTCATCTGTCGCTACCTGGCGTTAGTGATAAATCAGCCTGCCAGACTTTTTACTGGATATAAGATTTTACTGTACGCAAAGAGTAAATAGTTATAACAGGCATAGCAAGTTTCAGCTATAATGCGATACTATTTATTGTGCCAAATGACAGTGTTATATTAAGGTAGTTGTGTATATACTATCTATCCAGTGCAGTACAGAATATTTCACTATTGTTTAATGCAGAATCAAATGTAAATCTGACGCTACTTCTGCATACATATAAAACTTTTATTCTAAATTTAAATCTAAATCTAAATTATTGCTAATACGTTCTCTTTTGTAAAATAAGAGATGTGTAATGTAAGAGAGAAACATAATACAAAAATTGCATAAAAATAAAATATCTTCATTTTGTTTTTCAGCTTTCCATGAATAAAAGCTTATCTGCTATTTAAAAAAGGTTCAACTTACAAAGCTACTTAAGTTTCTTTTTTCCTTTGGTGTAGAGCATTTTTTTCCAGACAGCTAATAAATTACTTATAATGTCAACTGAGGAATAGCTAGAATATTTATGTTATCCATTCATCTGACAGTTGTCTCTAAAATTCAAGATCTGCCAAAAAACAGAATCATTTCTGAATATAAATGACTAGGTTTTTACTTACAGTCATCAAAGTATAAAGTAGGAAAAAAGCAAAAAGATTTGGTGTTTTCGTGCCCATCTTCTGTCTCCGGTTGTTCTGAATAGTTGAGTCCTCTCAGGTGCTACGGAGAATGCAGCTCCCTCAATGATCCCTCCCTTCAGCCTGCTCACTGAATGAGGGTGGAGGTGCAGAAGGTATATCCTACGAGATACTGGATCTGTTCAGGTGAAAAGCTTCCCCCACCTTGTGCATAGAATCAATGCCTCCACTAAGGCACCCATGCCACCTGCAGTAACCTTGCCTAAGGACACATGTCTATGCGGCCAAAAGTAATAAGCTGGCAGAAGAAAGCAGCATCTGGTAATTTAAAGACATTTTGCAGCCAAAAATAAATAAAACGGTATACTCATCTTCACCGCTCTATGAAGACCTAATATGCCAGCTCACGGAGTGCGTCTTCCCCTCCCAGATCGATCAGGCTGGGGGGCACGAGACATGGATCCAGTGATCAAGTAATGCTGAAGCTGAAGCCCCAGACTAGGAGCGATGATCTGTGTTGGGTTTATTTTTGCCTGCAAAATGTCTTCAAGCACTGGTTACAATGGATTGTATGGAATCTGTCTAGAAATCTTGAACAAGAACAAACCCTATGTGGGGCTCTTTTTAAATCCCCCTAAGGCATCCAGCTTTATGCTGCTCCCCAATGTGAAGCAAAAAAAATCTGTTGAATGCTGCATTTGACCACGCCTGGAAACTAGAAGAAGGGCCCTAAGAGCCCTTAGACAATGGACAAAAAGTCCATCAGTAATTGTCCAGGCACAAAAAACTGCTGCTGTACTCACCATTTTATACCCAGTAGATGTATTTGCTCGAATCAGACCCAATAGATCACCCTGTCCATTTGGCAATGATTTGACCCTGATCATTCGTTGTATTTTTGATTGAACAGAGCTATTTCACCATATACGAGCCAATAAATTCAACTGGTCATTGTAAGCCATTGCCCATGGCACATATGTAGGCTGCTTAATAATTTATCAGATGTGATGGTATTAAATAAATTGAGTAAACACCGCGCTCCTAAATCTTGAAAAAAAGTTAGATTAAATGCTACAACGTACCAGACCATTTATCCCTAACCAGCCTCGAAAATGTGTGTAATAAAGTACAGAGCAAAAAAAAAAAAAAAAATTAATTATTATAACAACCACCTTTAGTGAAAGGCTTGTGCCTATAAATATAATTTAAATGTGAATATAAAACATTAATAGCATGAGTCCATCAAAAGTGTCCCGAAACACATGCACAGTTGCTGAAGTGATGCAAGAAAAAAGGATTTTTTGTGTTGACGAATCCAGTGAGTATCCCAAACTCATGCACCTGTTGATAGTGATCACCCTTCACTCGTGTGCGCTTACCAGAAACTCATAAAAGACAACTCCTTAAATCACTGCCTTGTAATAAACGTGCTCCATGCAGTGATTCCAAATTCAATGAGGTTCCATATATCACTCCATATATTCAATGATCACATAGAAGAAGAACAGAAAAACAATAGTGTAACCCCATCTGATTTGAGTACCACACGTTTAATAATAAAATATTGCACTTACAAACATCCAACGAATATATACACAGAATAAAAAACCGAAGAGTAGTTCTCCTTCCCCCAGTCCACTATGGCCAGTAGTAGATATAGGTATATTTAGGACCAAACTTGCACTTCAGGAATAAAACACCTTAAGGTATAAAAACAAAACTCTGACACTGCCCCTCTTGCATCACTTCAGCAACTGTGCATGTGTTTCGGGACACTTTTGATGGACTCATGCTATTAATGTTTTATATTCACATTTAAATTATTTTTATAGGCGCAAGCCTTTCACTAAAGGTGGTTGTTATAATAATTAATTTTTTTTTTTATTTTATTTATTTTTTGCTCTGTACTTTATTACACACAGATGTGATGGTATGATCACTACTGTCCAGGAAACAGGACATTTCAGAAAATATAAGGGTCTATTCAGTACTGTTAATATTTTTCTCATGATTTTTCTCCTTTTGCAATTCAGCATCATTTTGCGCAGCTAAATATGGTGCTGAAATGTACCAACATTAAATTCAGGGTGCTTAGCTCTTAGAGGGTAATTCCACTTACAACAAATTCCATTATTGTGTGCCAAAATGATGTCCTCCGTGAGCTGTGGTACAAAGTGGAGCACACCGGCACTGTTATAATCGGCAGTCAGATCCAACAGAGGCTGACACAGGCCAGCTAATACCTGGTAATACCTAGCTAAAACAATCAAAGCTAATTAGTTAGCATCAGGTGCTGTGACTTCCAGGTGCTGTGACTTAGCAGCACCAAAAAATAAAGAAATGCTGGCTCTCCAAAACTGGTTCTATGCCAGCAAGATGACGCTTAGCAGCACACATCTAAAATAATAATAACCTCCGCATCTAGCAGATGAATACGCCCAGCAATCCTAGCAATGCCCCCTGGTCCACCACCTTTTCAAGCTCTGTGGAAGCAGCCAAGACATTGACCAAAGGTTCTTCAGCTCTGTAGCAAACCCACTGGATTGGATATTGCAACATATGATCTTTTCTTCAGAAACCCAAATTAGCCTCAACCTCATATTTTTCTTTGCAGACCATCACTGGTTTAAGAATGGACTGGGATTTTTTTGCCTAGTTTGCATGTTTAAACAAAGAGTCAAGGAAAACCAAGTGGATCTTCTAGGTGTTTGGAAGCTTTAACTGATTGATCATTTTAAAGTGATCCTGGATTCTTCCTCTCTTTATCAATACAGCTCTGATTGTAGAGAAATTGTAATATAACCAAGGTAAAAAAGGAATATACAAAGAAAATGGTGCAGTTTAACAAAAAATAGTTATAAACAGAAACAGATCTAGCGAAATTGTCAGATAACTACTGGATAATACAATGGAGATAAGTTATAAAATCCAGGGTTGAGCAGACTGCTATCTGATGCAGGGCCAGCTACTATGTGTAGTTCAGCTGTGTCCAGATGTTCAGTTGTTTCCGGAAGATCTCTTGTGTTAATTGGGGCAGTTCCTTTTCAATCTAACCAATGTGGGCCAGCATTACAGAGACTTTCAACAAACTGTCAGAGCGGATTTTGATTTACCATCCTTCCTGGTAGAGGGCTTTGATTCTGCCCATGGTCCTCCAATAACTTTTGGGGACCTCAGATTCCGTTCCAGCTGGACCTCTTCTTCCCTGCCCTACTAAACAGGCTCTACTAACTTATTTGAAAATAGAGTTTTACCTGCCAAGGTGACCTGCTAATACTCCATTCCTATATAGCCACTCCCTATGACATGGTCTGTCAGGTCACCATTTTTCAGCTATGGTTTTGCAAAGGGACGGGTGATATAACATATGTGCTGGGGGGGGGGATTGTTAAGAACCAGACTGTTGGTATTGTTCCCACCTATGGCCTTGATTCAGTAGTGAAATCTTCACTTTAGGTGAAAAATGCCTGAGAAGTGACTGTTGCTGAATCACTAGCTAGGAAGACAATGAAAGTACGTTTTACTCCTATGGTACTTTTACTCCTCAAAATAATAGTAACCTTTTTGTTCCTTTTTACACTGTAATAAAAGTGCCATTGCCTTTCATTGTCTTCCTAGCTGGTGATTCAGCAACATTGAAATTCTCAGGCTTTTTTCTTCCCAGGCCTTTTTTCTTCAAGTGAATTTTTAACTGTCATGAGATCTTTTTAAACTTCTTATTGAATTGAGGCCTATGAGTTAGTGCTCTCCAGTTCTCTCCAGGATGCCTTTATACTGGATAGTTGCTGCCTAGCCATCTAGTACACATACACATGAATGTTTATGGGGAGTTTTATTGATTTAATCCACCATGGAGCTGACAATGCCAAATTGCTTATTTGGATATGAGGGAGAGAGAGGGGTGAGTGGGCAGAAATCCCAACATACCAAGGACATTTAACAAAGAAGAAAAAAAAATAAATAAAATTAGTTTTAATGGAATATCTGCCTATACATTATACTGGGGTTGCCTCTTCTGTGGAGATGGAGACAAGTGCAAAATATGAAGTATATGCCCTACCAGGAACCCCATTTTGGACCCTGAGATACCCATGCCTTTTTTGTTACATGAATTTGCTGTTTGATCATAGCAGTAAGAAGTAAGGCTAGATTTCCACAATGGGTATTGCATCAAATAACATTTTGATATTGGATGACATATGTAACAGATCTAGGGGTGACACAAGAATTTGTGTAGCTACATATGGCCCCAAACTTATGTACGTACCAAGTGCAAAGAAACCCAAAACCCTAACTGACATGCAAAGCCTGGATCTGGAACTCAAGGTCACTAAAAGGTTCACCATACGCCTACATGTAATAGGCAGAGTGTGAGTGGAACTCTCAAAGCACAGAATTAACTGGCACAGCAAGATTGAACCTCCCAATCTACAGAACTTATAAACAGAGGGCCAGCATGACCCACCAAACCTCAGAACGAACAGTGAGAGTAGGAGCAGATCTTCAGAGACCAAAAAAATAAAAAATAACAGTGTGCAAACAGGGAGCAGCAAAAAAAACATGCACAGTGCACTGGATAGCTACTAGCCTTGGGAGTTGCATACAAACTCTTATCAGGTTTCATCAGCTGACCCATTCATGCAGGGGTTTTTTTTCTCCAGCCCTGCACTTCACAATGACCATTTATCTCCACACACCTGGACTTAGATTATCAGAACTCCTATTTAACCAAGTTAATTTATTGAGTCCAGGTGTGTTCAGGAACATGGCAGGGAGTGCAAGCCATATACAGAAGCATCAGTGAGTTCAAGGGATGCAATCCACCTGGTTAAGTTGCTGATCACTGGACTAAGACCTATCAGTTGCACTGTACAAAAGGTGAGTACCATAATACAATTACCAAAGTTCTAGACTATTTCGCCCTCTTACTTAAACCGGACCTTCAGCGTGATTTAATGAAAAGCCCAAACTCTTAAAAAACGGTTCCCCAGCATCTAAAATGAATATATTTTAAGTTTTTAGTCACTTACTTATTATTCTTTCCCCCACTGGGCTGCAACTCTGTTCAGGAATTTAGGATACGGGCGCCGCCATCTTGACTCAGAAGCATCACACTTACTGAGGAGAGGAGAGTGAGATAAGGTACAGGGGGGGGCGGGTTATAGCTGTGCTTTGCTCAGACAGAGCAGAGCTGGGGTCAGGTAAAGGTCAGCAGTCCCAGAATGCAGAGCAGCACAGTCAGGAGGCACTTCCTGTTTGCAGGCTGCCTGATAAGATGGCGGCTTCCATAAGCCGCCATCTTGGATGTTTAAAGGCTCATAACATGCAGTAGATGCAGGTAAGATGATTTTTAATGTGGACAATCTGTATGTACAGGGTGTGGGAAATATATAAGATAGACTCTTATTCAGAGTGAAGGTCCGCTTTAAAGCTACCCCTGCCCCTCAAAAATAAGGCAAGACTGAACGGGCATTTGTGGAAAACCAAACCAACAAGGACTTTCTGTTCTATAAATAGCCCTTCAGGAACTCAGGGCTGCCTTTTCTTCTGCTAAACAAGACATATTTGTCTTTACTTGCACAAGTCCAGAATCCCAAACAACTATTTAACACCTAAATCTCCTTCCTCCATCCTTCCAAATAACAGCAGAAATTTTCTGCATTCTTCAAAGAAAAAAATGTCAACATTCGATTTGGCTTTGCCTCCCAAAATCCTTCACCCCCTCCAAACGCCCCCTTTTCTTTACTTCCTAACATAATTTAGTCCAGTAACTGAACTAGGAATATCCTGATTTCTTGGGCCCATCCGATGACATGCTACCTTGATCCCATTCCATCCCACCATATTTCTCAACTGTCTTCATCCCTCATTCCAGCCTTAACCTCCTTATTCAATCTCATCCTCTCCAATGGCACCTTTCCTTCCTCTTACAAATATGCTGCTATCACACCGCTAATAAAGAAACCCTCTTGTGACCCCTCTGCTCTCTGCAGCTATTGTCCTGTCTCCCTGCCCTATTCCACTTCTCATTCAAACCACACGTCTATTCAGAATTGGCACACTTTTTGTCTATGAACAATATACTTGGTCCAGTACAAGATGGATTCCATCCTAACGACATCACTGAAACTGCCCTTATCAAAGTCACGAATTATCTGCTCACCTCATACCTTTCTGATAGATCTTTCAGGGTATCCTACTCTAACACTCTTTTTTCATCCTGTTACCTTTCTGTTGGTGTGCCGCAAGGTTCTGTTCTAGACCTCCTACTCTTTTCAGTAACTTGTAACTTCACTAGGCTTTCAATACTATTTTTATGCGGATGACACTCAAATATACTCCAATCTCTTCTCTCTCCAATCTCGCCTCCCTAATTGTTCTGCAGTCATTTCTTTATTAATGTCATTTTGTTCTCTCAACATGGATAAGACAGAACTATTCATTTTCCCACCATCGAACTCCCCTCCCCACTGACTGTAACTCCCCTCCGACAAATGCACACATACAGTACATATATTGACACAATAATATGGAAAGAGATAGGGAGGGAATGCAGAAAACAAGGAGGGACAAACGGATCATGATAAAAGACACATGGAGACAGAGAGGGCTGGGGTGAACACATGGAAAAGGAGCCAGGGGAACATGGTAAAAAGGGAAGTGAATGGAAAGCAGGAAAAGGAGACATAGAGGTGGGGGGAATACAGAAAAAAAGTGAGACAGGGGAACATGGAAATAGATGACAGAAAGAGAATGAATAAACCGTGGCAAAGTAAAGCACATATAGGGAAAAATGATGAATGTGAAAAAAAGAGTGGCATATGCAAATTGAAGCAAGAGAAGGACAGAAAGAAGGAATGTGAAAAACAGAAATGGAGGGAAGGTATAAGGAGAAAAGGGAATGTTGAACAGAGAAGAAGCAAATGTAGGTAAAAGGAAAGATGAAGGGATCATGTAAAAAAAAAGAAACTGGGAAAGACAAGAAGAGGGGAAAAGAGATGCTAAGTGATGAAGAAAAGAGGCAGAGGGAGAATGATGGAGGCAACGTGCAGATTTGAGGAATATGAAAACTGCTGAGCCAGCTGAGAGCTAGCTTTCTCTCTAATGGGGTGTCTGAATGCCACCCCCCTACAAAGAGGTTGGTACAGCACCCTGTACAATCACACAGCTTGCACACCCAAACAGGGATATTAACCTGAGCCAAACCAACAGTCCTGCCCTTGCCAACGTCATCTATTCCTTCAGGGTGATTTTCCTCCACTACAAGTGCATGTCCAGGCTCGGGGGAGGCTCCGCACTGCCTCCCTTCCCCTGGTGCTGAGGCAATATTTAACCCAGAAACTCCTATTCACCCCAGTTCCCCAGGTGTGTGCAGGTAAATGGTCATTGTGAAGGGCAGGACAGAAGAACCCTGCACGAATGGCACAGGTTAGCATCTCTGCACTTAGCACACACCTGGGCTCAAACAGTTACCTGAGATGAATAAGAACTCTAATGATCTACATACCGCCCTCATTTGGAGGGATTGTCCCTCTTGTCAGTTCATGTCCCCGTGTCCCTCTCTGACGTGTAACATGCAGATCTGCATCAATAAATGATTAATTTGCATATTCAAAGTGTAACTATTACAATCTTTCCCCTACCTCCTCAGTGAGGGTGCGTGGCTTAATTACAAAATTGTCCCTCTTTCCCACCCTGAAACGTTGGAATGGCTGTAAGCCCAAGGAACACAATCAGTGCTAAGCACAAGTCTGGAGAAATGGCTCAGGCGGATTTCTCTGCCATACCTTGCAACTTTTCAGGGTGGGAAAGAGGGACAATTTTCAAATTATGCCACACACGCTTATTTAGGTTGTAACAGTTACAAAAATATAAACACTTTCAATAGGCAACTAAATCATTTATATGAGAACAACGAGGGACAGGGGGACATAGACCTGAAAAAGGGACAGTCCCTCCAAATGAGGGAAAGATGTGAGGTGTGCTCTGCCCAAGGTCCAGCTGTGACTATTTCTGATAAATAGGGCGGGAATGCGGCGTCTCGCATGGTTAGCATAGTACTGTATTAACCACAATAGTGGGAGTCTTTTCCGTTTCGCAGGGTGGGACAGGACGTTTCCTGTAAAAATGCGAAACAGCAGCAGCTGCACTGGCAGAGCTCGGCTTACAGCCGCCATTTTGCCGTAGCCCGTGTACGCGGACACTGTTGTAGGGAGTTCCCTTGTAGCGCCCACAGCTGTGTCAGAGGTGTGACGCGAGAGCTCGTCCCAGTAGCTCTAGGCCTAACGAGCGGTTCTGAAAGGGAAGTGGGAGCTGGCAGCTAACATGTCGGCTGGCACAGATAAGGGACTGAAGCATTTGGTGTGGCAGAGTGAGTATGGCGCTGGGGAGGGGGTGTGTGTTATGCAGTTTGTGTGGAAGGAATAATTGCTGCGCTCTCAGAAGGGACTTTGCTATGTGCTCTGTGTCAGTGGAGGGGGCCTAATGTGACCTAATGAGTAGTGACCCACCCCATGCTGTGGCTGCTGGAGGGGGTGAGCAGTAGCCATGCTGTGCCCTACCTATGACACTCTATTGCTGCCTTTTTTAGCTTTATCACTTTATTTATGTTGCCACCTGCTCGTTATTTTTTACTGGCCTGGTGGTGCTGGTATTGTTTTTTTATACTGGCAATTGAGGGGGCCCCATTATTGTTGCTTCTCCCCCCTATTTATCATATTAGTGCTCCTTTGGCATTGTATAGAGAAAGAAATGGCAATTTGTTTCTGCTTTATCAGTCTTTAGTTGTCTAGCTGCAAGCAACTGAGTTAAAATAAAGTAAAAAAGTTTACTTTGAGCTGTGAAAGGGCCTCATTTAAAGGGGACCAAAACCCACGATGATAGATTCCCTGGCCGATCGATTCCCTCCCCCCGGTGCATCCAAAACCGGGATGCCCCACTGTGTGACCCCCCCCCCCAGGTTGCTCATACACTTACCTTCTTTTCCGATCCAACGGCGCATACGTGAGCCGTGGCTGCATCCCCGCTACCCCTCTAGCAGGGCGTGTGCCCGGACCAGGCATTTGTGAATGGCCAGCGTGGGCATGCTCCATGTTAGAGGCCAGCGGGGGTTGCCTCGATCAGCGTGCTAACGAAGGGACATTTCAGTGAGTACCTACCAGCTGAGATGGTGAGCCTGCCAGGAGGTGCCCCGTTTAAGTAAATTACCCCCTACATTCCTAAATAGTGCTTTGGTAACCCAAGAGTAATTTAGTGTAGCTTTTGCAGCGCCAATCATTTTACCTGTTTTTGCTCGATAGAATTTGAATAAATGATCAGCTTATTATCTTTATATATTGCAGGGATCAAGACGGAAGTCTTAGATGACTGTAGAAAGGAGAATGAGTGGAAGGTAAGTGCATTTCCTCAGAAGTACTAAACGGCTATTGGAATCACCTTAAACAAGCCTCAAAAACATAGTTGTGCATCACAACCACTGTATAGGTCTGTCGGTGCACACTATGGCATGGCCACCAGGACCAGCATCTTCTAGATTAATTGTGTCTTGTTTCTCTCTTTTAGATTCTACTTTTAGATCATTTCACAACCAAACTGCTGACATCATGCTGCAACATGACAGACTTGCTGAAGGAGGGCATCACAGGTAACATGCACAAACATTAAGACCAGCTTTGATCAAAACACAGTATATTTGGATCCTCCGTATTTTTTTTTTAAAGGAACTAGAGTCTTGCCAAGCTGAGTGTTCATCAAGTAACTGGCATAGTGATTGTGCAGGGCTAAGCAGCAGATGCCACATTAGTTCTTATTTGCTGAATGGCAAGGAAAGGGTTGTTAGGTAGGCAGCTCTTTCAGCAGGTTAAAACAGACCGTGTACGAAGAAGCACAGCTCTTACAGAGTATATGGAAAATCCTGAGTTTTGGTCCACTTGAAGGTCTGCTTGCGCCTCACCCAAACTATCCTGATTTTAGATGACCCTTAAAAAATGAAGAATGACACTCGTTCTTCTGCGTTTTATCTATAGTGGCTTCTTCACAGCTTCGCTGGCAACCAATCGGGTTTACTTTGCAGGGGGGGGGGGGCATAAGAGCAGCACAGAATTGGTTTTGGGTTTACTTTTGCATGGAGTGTCACTCCAGCAAGGGATAGCGAACATCATTTTTTTTTTGAATGGAGGTCTGCTTGAAGTAAGGTCAAAATCAATAAAGGTGTGTGTGTGTGTGTGTGTGTGTGTGTGTGTGTGTGTGTGTGTGTGTGTGTGTGTGTGTGTGTGTGGGGGGGGGGGGGGGGTAATACACGAAGGTTATAGCTGGACTAACCTACAATTTTTGCCTCAGAATATGGGCTGGTGTATGCAGATATGTGCATGGATTAGCTGTTTTAAGCTGTCAATCAAAATGGGTGCATATTGGTTAAGTGTGGAAGAGGGGAAGGGACAATGTTCAAAGATGTTACTAAATTACCTGGTTTCTCCTTTTACTTTTCTATGGCCAAAACAATATGTTCCTTTAAAGTTCCCCTAGGCTTCGCAAAAAAACTCCCATATACTCACCTCTCGTCCACATCGGCTCCTCCAAAATCTGATGCTGCACATTTTTTCTTGTTTTTATGCCTTGAGATTGGATGACAGGACATGTTTTCAAGCCCCTGCCGGTACACAGAGTACACTACACATGAAGATTATAGTTGGACTAACCTACATTTTTTTTACCTCAGAATATGGGATGTTGTATGCAAATATGTGTATGGATTAGCTGAGCATAGCTCTGGTGCACTTTGTTTGACTTGATCTTAAAGATGGTTCAAGGAGGGGCAGCCAGAGGCCTAGTGTCTATTAGACTTGAATTTAGATGCCCTGCTGTGTGTATCCCTGCTCAGCACGCTGATATCTTTCTTAAAAGGAGCAATGGATCCCCACCTGTTTTAAGGTAGGATTAAGGGGGTGAGGTAACCCCGAAACGCGTTACCTTTGCATGGGGAGCCCAGGATATTCACTCCACACAGGTCATGCTATATTTTAAAATGTTACATTAAATGTTATGTTTTATCACACTTGGTGAGCTGGACCTGCAGCACATTACTACAATTGGGACTTACAGAGGTCTGTCCGGGCTTCCAGGTGAAATATCTCAGGGGATTTCTGAGCTGTCTATCTTCTTGGGACTATCCCTGGGGATCGCCTGCTATACTCGCATAGCCAGCGATCACAGGTGCATGCGTGGGCCACATCCCTTCCATATCTTTATCTGAGGCGCAATCCCGCATTAAATATACATAATGAACAATAATGCTTTGAGTGTTTAAGTATGAATACCCTTCTTTTTGTTTTCAGTTGTGGAGGACATCTATAAAACAAGGCAGCCCGTCCCAGACATGAAAGTCATTTATTTTATTTCACCAGAAGAAAAGGTTAGTACTTTCTTGCTTTTCTAAGAGGCATCCCAAGTTGGGCTGAAATACTCTTTAGGCTTACCACTATTTGTTATACAATGTTGATTTCAGAAACATTCTCTATGACTGCTAGTAGAGTTGGGCCATCTCTGGCTTACTTGTTCCGCTAGGCGTGGTCCATTCAAGGCACACCCATAACGCTTTAGGTAGCTTATGTTCCATTGTGAATAAAATATGGTTCCATAAGATTTCCAAATCACTGCATTCTTGTTTTTTTGTACAGTACTCGGTGGCAATTCGGGTTTTACAATTTATTGAGTTTTTTTTTTTTTTTTTGTTCAGTCTGTAGAGCAGGTGGTGAAAGACTTGAAGCCCAAATCATGCATTTACAAAGCTGCATACATTTACTTCAGTGATGGTAAGTACTGCCTTTCTGTGATGTATCTGATGGCACATCTGCTAAACACACACATTAGAACTTTTAAGTGGGATATTTTCCATATTGCATTTGTTAAATGAACTGATGATTTGAATAGCACATCTCATAAAATTAACTCTGTGAATAAAGCTATCAAACATCCTATTTTCTGCAGTTGGTTAGTGTGTGTGTAAAGGATGGACACAGCAGAGATAATGCCTTAAAGTGGACCAATCACCAGGGTTTTGACTATCCTGGTGATTGCTCCCTGCCCCAGGGGCATCTTGTTGTAGGATGCCCACTGTGTGAAACCGGTCAGATCACCTACTTTCACTCACCTTTCCGATGTTCCCATGGTGCATACGTGGACGCTCTTCCAATCAGCTCTTTATTCGGTGCATACTAATGCGTGGCATAAAGTCGCTGATTTGAGCTTCATGCTTGGCATAGGTGCGCTGGTTGCCTGCATCTCCATTTCTTATGTCTCTGTAGTTTTTGGTGTTAGCTAAAAGGTAAAAAAAAATTAAATATTTGATTTGTGACAAGCAACACTCTTGTTTCAAGGATTACTTGAAAATCTAGGTAACGCATTGAGAAAATAATGTACTTCCTAGGGATGGTGATGAGTGTCTGCTCTCTTAACATGCGTAGATATTTCTAACCCACTGTAAAAACAGAGATTGGCCACCCAAAAACACACACACACAATGCAGATAGTGTGTCAAGGGCTGACATGCCCCCTACATTGCAGTCAATGGAGAGGTTGTGGCAGTGGCACTGTGACTAATGGAGGATCGCATGAGCCCAACAAGGGAGTACTGATTACTGGGCTAACCAGGGGGGGAAAAGCAAGCTACTTTTTTGTTTGTTTTTGGCTGGTCAGTCCCTTTAAAGTGGGTCCCAGCAAAGTTGTTACTGTCCTGGGTTTTGGTTCCTGCCCTGGGGGCATCCCTTAGTTGCGCAGTGGCTAAGGAGCTGAATGAAGTGCCGCATCCCCGCTTGCCTCTACCGGTCGGTGTGCCCACGCTGACCATTCAGAAAGGCCTGGCACGGGAACACGCTACAGCTGTAAGTGAGCAGAAATGTGGTGCGGAGATGTGGCGCGGGCTCCGGGAACAGAGGAATGGATCTGGTGATCGGGGGGGGGGGGGGGGTTCACACAGCCCAATTCAGGATGCCCCAGGAAGTGTGCCTCGGAAATCCCTCTTTAAAAGCCCCATATTGCCTTTCTCTCTGTATTGGCATATCAGTTTCTTTGTCTGACTGGGTAATCGGACACAGTGTTTGCACCTGAGTATAACGGTAATCTTAATGATAGACAACTGCTTCTGGATGTGCTATATCTTAATAAATTAATGATCTCCATATTGGCATACCACTTTAATATATTTCAAAGTGCCCAGTTAATCGACACAGGGATCTTCCTAAAGTCAAAATTTGAGGAGTCCTGTGGGTGCGTTGACCCTTGTTCATGTGCTGTCTGCTCCAGAACTTAAAGGAGCACTATTGCGAAAAATGGCCCAGTGGTAAAAATCCATATAAATAGGAGAGGTCCCTTATAAACCTGGCATCAAGAAATATCCAGCCAGGCTTTTTTTTTTGTTTTTTATTGTAATGGGAGGAAGTGGAAATCAGGGGTGACGGGCTCTGTGACCCATGGGTTTTATTCCTACCATGAGAGAATAAGCTGCATGCTTGGCAGGGAGCTTCATTCAGTTTGGGTGTATAAATGACCCCTGCTCTCATTAGCCAATATGTTTATTTGTATTTTTAATATATTAATATTTAGTATTACTGCTCAACATTATTTCACATAAAGTTATAGACGTTGGGTGTTTTCTGAAGCATATTTAAAGGCTAAGTCCACTTTCAGACTTCAGAGGTGCCCTCTGGTTTGAGACACCACACTTTCCTTCCACCCACGCTCCTGCCTCACATCTCTCACCTGCAATGGGAACAATGGCATCTCTGAACACAAAGAAATTCCTTGTATGGCGGTGCATATTGACCTCAATAGGAGTGCCGGCATCTGGTGTCTGAAGGCACCCCTGATCTGAGATCTGATAGGAAATGTCACTTTCTCCAATAAAGCCTCATGCCGAGCCTAAAGTTTTGTGTAAGTGGATTTTTGACTTTTGATATGTACTGCCTATTTAGTTAGCATCAGGACAGCTGCATGGTTCGTTTTTTTTAACTAGTATATTAATAAAAGCCACGTCTGTTTTCTGAAAACATTTTTTCTTTCATTTTTCAGTATGTCCTGACAACCTGTTTAAAGAGCTAAAGTCGTGTGATTCTAAAACAATAAAAAGGTGCAAGGAAGTCAATGTTTCATTTTTCCCCAAAGAGTCTCGGGTAAATGGAATAAACAAGCTCTTGTAATTCACACTATATGTGCTCCAAAGCCGTTGTGCAACCTATGATGGGAATACACTGCAAGGAGACATTGGCGTATGCATGAAACATTTTACATGATATCTAGCCAACCCAGCTCATGCCTTTTGGTTTTCTCCTTATACTTGATGAATGTTTGGCATAGTGTGTGTGTGTGTGCTGTTGTCCACTTTACTGCCTGGATGTTTGTTGGGAGTCTGTCATACTAGAAGTACCACCATAATAGCTAGATTGCTAGCGTCACATTGATATCCCTCATGGGTGCAATGCAGCTCAACTGCTTTCCATGTTTATGCTAACCTGGTGTCATTATGGAAAGTGAAGTTCAGCAAACCCAATATATTGGTGGCAAGTGGCAGTTTAGGATCTAAAAGCCGTCTAGGAGTATAGGATGCAGCCATATTGACACCCAGGCATTTGTTATTTGGCTTTCAGTCCCAAGTAAAGCATGGCCCATGCCAGGCTATGGACCCTTAAACATCACTGAGAGCCATTTCACAGTGTGTTCCCTAAATCACTGCATGAGGTGGTTTCTCCAAGTCAAAGCAAAATCGGTCTACCAAGTGTGAGTGACATGGGCCACCTGAAATAGTTAGTAGCAGGCACAATTGCAATTCACTACCACAGAGCAGCTGTATGTGTGATCAGACATGGTTATTGTCCTGTGTCAGTGGGTGTATAATGTATATAAATAAACATGAGGCATGAACGAAGACTTACACTGTCGTCTGTGGGTAAAAATGTTTCTGATTGGCTCAAACTTTTTTCGGTTTTGGAAGGTCTTTCTGCTCAATGTCCCTGATGCCTTTTACCTGCTGTACAGCCCAGATAAGGCTGTGGATAATGAATCTACAATGCAGACCATCGCGCAGCAAATCGTGACACTTTGTGCGACTCTGGACGAGAACCCTGGCGTGCGGTATAAAAGGTGGCTATGTGTAACTGTACTCTATGGTCAGATTGTGCACAAAAACCTATTGCTATGCAATTTATGCTATACATGTAGCTCAGTCACACTGATTTTATTTACATAATTGGAATTGCGATCCTGTCATTTCAGAGAATCTTTGGATAATGCAGAAAACCTGGCAAATCTGGTGGAAGAAAAACTAGTTCAGTATTACAAGACTGACGAAAATAACCAGTTCAAGGTAATGTGGGTTACAACTGGCATGTGATAACTAAAGCACAGCTACCTACATCCAAGGGTTGCTCTTGTAAACCAAGGCCAAGTGCTGGCCAAGCTACATGAATAGTTTGAACATGATATCTAGCTTGCATCCATAGAATAAAGAACTTCATTTTGTCCAGTAATGGTACACCCTGCCTGTACGTTCGGGATGCCCCAGGGTGGAGATGTAAATGAATCTTCAGCCATGTCCATACTATTTCCTGAAGTCCAGGTGCCAGCTAGTGTCTTTATGATAAGCCATCACCCCGTATACCCCAGTTTGGGCTTTTGTTATCTTATTTAGAGGGGAGTCCTGGATTTTTACCTGCAAGGTCCTTTCAGACCCAGGGTCCAAAATCATGTGGCGCTCTCTGCGTCCCTGGCTCGTTTTACCCTAGAGGGAGCTGTGTTGTGTGAGTGTAAAGCAGCTTTTAGTGAAGTAAGTAGATTCCAAGTGTAGAGATAAGACAGCTGAAGAGAAATGCCGCCTGCAGGCAGTTTGGTTGCAGCTCCACTAGAACCATGCTGGATAATTATGTGAGGAGAGGGGATTTGTAATTAAAAAAAACTAAACAAGCCCACCTTAGAGTTGGGCTTTAAAGTAGGCCTAAACCACATGGGGAAACAACTACAACAGCATGTGAAATATAAAAATATATTGATCAACATGCAGCAGTTTGCATGCTTATTGATGATGATGACGTTCTTACTCGCCTGTCCCATGGCTTTGGGAAATCTGCCTCCGCTGTAGTTGTATGTATCTCACAATTTTCCCTGGTGCTTTATTTATTTAAATCTCACACCTGTGCCCACGGAAAGTTTAATTCAGGCCAGTACTCGGGAAGCACAGTCTTTGAAAGCTGTGGATTGGGGAGGTGATATTGGTCACCGGCCCAAGGTCTGCAACTTCCTATTAGTTCATGTAGTGGGAATTTCTGCACTACATTAACCAAGAAGCACCACAGCCAACAGCAATCAGCTCCTTGGGATTTTTTCAGACTTTTGGTCCACTTTAAGGGAAACCATCATTCATTAAAATGTGTACAGGCTTAATAATAGACTTCTTTTATTATGCAGGGGAAAACGCAGTCCCAGCTACTAATACTCGACCGAGGTTTCGATCCAGTGTCTACTGTGCTGCATGAGCTAACCTTCCAGGCCATGATTTATGATCTTTTGCCTCTGGAGAATGATGTTTACAAGTAATGTTTTTATGTTTTCCTTTAAATTATCTGAATTAACATGACACACAGTCACACTTCATAAAAAATATTTGTGTTTTTTTATATATAAGGTACAGTAAAGCTTCTAACTGAAAACAACATTTAAATGTAAGAAATCTTCAGTTGTCTGTCCAATTAAATAGGCAGAATATATAAGACCTTTTTAAAGGGCCAGTCCAGCCTAACACTTATTATTCATGGGAGCAGTCATGATTGAATTACTGCATAATGCCCCACCATTGTCGTCTTTTGAGATGTATGGGACAAAGCACTACCCCTCCCTTTTCCTGTCAATAGAAGACAGTGGTGCGGTATTATGCAATAATTCCATCATGGCTGCTCCCATGAACAATAAGAGTTAGGCTGGACTGGCCCTTTAAAATGTAGGTACATGATGTAAGACTAGGTTGATGTGGCGTTTCCTATGGCTGCTGGATTTAGACACTGCCTGCTAAGCTCTCCTCCCTTTCGCTAGTTCTCCCTAGACCATGGGAGCCTGTGCTGCTGCTTCTGCTTTGTACCTTGAGCTAGTGGCTGCATCCAGCTGCCTGGCTTTCTCCATGAAGGCAAACTCCTGCCTATAGAGAGGCCTTCCTGTCTGGAGCCAGTGACTGCGCTGCAAGACTTTAGGAACCTGATAGCTCGGGAAGGGGGTAAGTTGTGGTGCCAATAATATGCTGTGGCTCACAGTTTGTCAGCTTTAAATGGCCACAGTGTCACTTTCTTGATTTAAAGTGGACCAACACCCAGGATTTTTACTATCCTGGGTTTTGGTCCACTTCGGTGGGGCACCCCGCTGTCTGAAACCCCCCAGAAAGCCCCAAAAAACTCACCGCTCCCACGTGACCGCGCCAGCCAATCACAGCGCTCAGAGCCGCTGTGGTATGCGCGTCCAGGGCCGCCTGGACGCGCATACCAGCTCAGCTGGCTCTGAGCGCTGGAGGCCGCGTCTCGCGCTTCCCTCTAACAGGGAGCGCGCCTGCACCGGCCATTCACAAACGGCCGGCGCGGGTGCGCGCCCTGCTAGAGGGAAGCGCGAGCCGCGGAACGGGGCTGAGGTAAGGTTTGTGGGCCTCCTGGGGGGTTCCTCCCCGCGGGACGTCCCGATTTCGTCCCGCGGGGAGGGATCTGATCGGTCCGGGAATCTTATCGATTTCCGGGCCAATCCCCCCTGGGTGTTGGTCCACTTTAAGGTCATGAATTGGTTAAGATGAATCAATTTTAAAGAGGAACAACATCCAAAAAAACGACTTCCTTGTGTATCCCATGGATTGCCTGAAAACCTCCTTGTTCCCTCGTGGGGCGCTCGTTCCATTCAGATATAAGAATGGAGGGAGCACCGCCGGCCACTTCCCTACCCTTGCCCAGCTGTGCGATCACGCTCTAGTTCCGGACTTACCGATGGCCGTCACGTTGTTCCTGTGAGCCAGAACACAACTGTCACGTTTGATTTAATCGTTAATCCTAATCCTGGCACATAGATGTCCTAAATATTATCCTGTATACCCAACTGGTAACAGTTCACCTGTATGCTATTCACAGATGAGGAAACCTTTCGAGGACTAAAATCCCCAAAACAAAAAATAAATATATAATGTGGTGTAAGCGCTAATACTCTAATTTCCATACATTATTAATAAATATATCTGTTTACAATGTTCTACAGATTTCGGGCTGACGGCTCTGAAACAAAAAACAAAGAAGGCTGCTTAGATGAATCGGATGACTTGTGGGTGAAAATCCGCCACAAACACATTGCTGATGTCTTAGAGTAAGTATTTGTTATGTACAGTACACTGTAGATAAACTATAGTGATGCAGTTTAGCTGGTTTACTGAGGTTTTGTCTTTTTGGGGAGGGGGTACATAGGTTTTCTTTGCGTTCTTGCATTGTAAATTGCATAGTTAATATGGTTGAATATATGTCCAGGTTCGACCAAGGGATGGAGGTAGGGAAAGCTATTTTTTATTTTACAGATAACCGCTAATACTAACAGTTTTTCATCTAATCTTCTTTTGATGCTGTCAGCTGTTGATACTGTAACAAGCTTCTATGGGAGGCTATTCTACAGAATCATACTTCCTATTGTAAATCGTCTCTTCTGGAAATTGAATCATTTTTCTCTAGACAGAGGAAGAGGATTTAGTAAGGATTTTACATTTATACATTGATATATTTTTATATATTTTTTTAATTCTGCCCCCCCCCCCTTTAGACATCTACTCTCAAGACTAAGTAGATTTAATTCTTGTAATCTTTCTTCATAATGGTGAGGTCTATGTTTAGCCAGTTAAGATTCTTGCCTGGGGTATATCCAACCGTGGCATCACCTATATCGGCTCCTCTTTTGAGTACACAGAGCTAAAGAACCCATTTAGCAGCTGTTTGTTCTCTTTATCCCCTGTGAATCACTTCCCCATTACCATTAGTTATATATTTAAAGAAAAGGTTGGGGTTGGTTTTGTTTCTGTGGCCACCTCTTTCATTTTTTCTTTTGCCAGTTTTATTTCTTTTTTACAGGCTTTATTCGCTGCTTTATAATTTTCAAAGGTTGCTGCTGAAAGCTCAGCTTTGTAGTTGGTAATTGCCCTTTTCTTGTTCTTTATTGCCATTTTTAATTCAGGTGTCAGCTAGGATGGGTTCCACTTTAGTCTCATACTTTTTACCTATAGAAATACATTTAGCAATGTTGGTACTCACAATTGATTTAAAGCACTGCCACAGCATCGGTATCCTTATTCGTGAACATATGCTCCCAGTCCTGTATTTTCTGTATTTTTTCCTTTATTTCAATTGGGGCTAATTCCCTGTGCAAGACAATCCCAAAAATGGGTCAGGAAAGTTTTCAGGTAATATAAATGAAATTCAGCAGAGGCAAAGATTATTTAAAGCAGAGCTACACCCAGTAACATGTTGAGGTGTGCCTAAACTCTCCCCCTGCTGTCCTGCAGCCAATCAGTCAGGGGGCCTCTTCCCTGAAGATAGTTCTCCAGTGGGGACTGGGGACTGCAGCACATGGTAATGCCTCATATTGGAGGAGGGGCCAACTGTAGTTTACGGACTTGCGTGAAATGACCTGTTGGGAATAGGTATGTTTTCTGGAATCCAGCACGGGCTGCTTCATCTGTAATTCATTACATTTAAGTAATCCGCCACAAGGTGGCGCAGTCGACTGCAGAAAGACTTGTGGCTACTCCTGGCCCATAAAAAGGACAGGAATTACCCAGAGACCCCAGAGTTTTTTCTGCAGTCCTGACTGCAAAGACAGAAGATTTTTTCTCTCTGGTTATTCGCAGGTGAGCGAGGCGTCCCAAGCTCGTCAGCACTGCAAGCCTATTCCCACCTGTTTCCGGACCCTTCTGCCTCCCAGCCTTGGCTGACGGATCAGATGAAGGTAGGGGAACACCTGGGGTCGGGTGTTCAGTGAGCTATGCTCCGGGCCGCAGACCCTGTCACCAAAGGGTAGCCGGCCACAGGCTAATGGTGAGCCTGGTGGGGGGAAGGGAGAAACCACCCTTATATTTCTTTCTTATCCCACATGCTTTATTATGGTGTGTTTTGTGCTTGTGTCACTTAGTTCACTTTCGCTTTTTTACTGTGCCTTGCTCAGACCTTGCTTTTGGTGTACCTTCCCCCTTCACCCTCTCCTCATGGGAGCGGGGTCTCTACTGCTGGGGGGGGGGGGGGCAGGCCGGGACCGGCCGCACTTAAGCGGGAGTACTACTGTGCCCTGTGGGCGACTTTTCGCTGCGGGAGCGCTGCACTAGTTGGCGGGGGTCGCATGAGGAGGAGTCTCCTCCTCCTCCTCTCTCTCTTTTGTCAAAATGGCGCCCAGAGGCTCGCACGCTGCCTAGGGGCGGGGCCACGAGGTGACGCGATCCACGTCATCATCGCGCTGCCCGCCCCTCAAGGATCCGGACTTCGGCGACGCTGAATTCGCTTCCTGGCTGCTTGGGTGCGGGGCTTGCGGATTCCTCTCGCCCTGCCTGTGGCTTCACACTCCCTGGCTAAGCCTGCTGGTGACTCTCCCATCTCTTTGGTCCGTGAGTCAGCTCCTTCATTCTATATGCGTTTCATTTTTTTTGTGCATGTACTGTGGGATGCTTATTGGCCCTTTTTTATATTTTTCAGACGGGCCTTCTTAGTGTGCTGGTGGTTTCTTCTTGTCTTGTACTCCCCTCCCACATCCCCTCTTTTTGGTAGGGGATACCTTGGGGGGGCATCCCGGGTGGGGTTTTTAGCACAGATCTCCCGTACTTGGCCTTTTTGTGCTATACTGTAATCACCATATGGAGGCTTCTGGGGATAGCAAGCTTGGGGACCCTTCGGGGCGGGCACAGTTGTGCCTCATGTGCGGGGCATCCCCTGTGAGCGGTCGCAGCGTGGTCTGTGTCCCCTGTGCCCATAGTGTCACTGCGGCACATGCTGGGGCGAGCGTTTCTCTCCCCAGTCCCATCCTGCCTGCAGCATCACCTACTCCCCCCACCCCTGCATTTAGCACCTAGTGAGGGGGAAGCCAGCAGGGGGTCTCAGTCGGACCTGGCGCTGCGCGTGGCCAGCCTTGAGCGGCAGTTGGCCCTTCCGTCCTCCGGCAAGGCCTCTAGTAAGAAGAGGCATTTGGAAATGGCCTATTCCCCCCCCTTGCTGATGACGTTTTTGATACCTATGGCGGCTGTGACCCTATGGAGGAGGGGGAATTGTTCCGTGATTCCGATTCCTCTGGGGATCGTCATGACGAGTTTGATAGTGACCCCGGGTCTTCCTCAGTCGAGGACTCTTGAATCTCAGATGATACCGATAGATTTTTTTTTGTCTGCATTTTTTGGGTATTTTACACATTGTGTCCCCTAAGGCGGCAAAGAAGAGACAGGGTGAGATTTTCCGCCCTGACAGGCAACACTTAAGAGTTCCCGGAGCAGGGACATTTCTTCAATATGGCCCTCAAAAAATGGGAACGGCCCAACAGATTGCCCTCGGTGCCTAAGGGACTGGATAGAAGGTATTGGCCGATTTTGGTTCATCGCTGGTCTTGTCCACCCGAGGTGGACGCTCCTGGCCTGGGGCTGTCCAATACTTCTGTTATGCCGTCTCCTGACACCACTACATTGTGCGACAATGCTGATCGGCGCATGGATCAACTAGCTTGTCACGCCTTCACCATTGTGGGGGCTGGCCTGCGCCCGGTCCTTGCCGTGGCTATTGTTGCCATTGCGATCAAGAAGAAGCTTAGGCGTCTGGCTGCAGCCGCCAGATCCTGCAAGCAAGGGGATGACTACAAGGAACTTTTGCTCTGCTCTGACTTTATTGCCTTTGTGCTATCTGCCATGGATGATGCTGTCCGGCTTGGTGGTAGGGCCTCGGCCCTGTTGGTTTCCCTGCGTCGGTCTGTCTGGCTGCGTCAGTGGCCGACTGACACTGCTGCTAAGAAGTCCCTCACCGGGCTTCCCTTCACAGGACCCTGTCTCTTTGGGGAGTGTATTGATGCATTGGCCAAGGATGGTCTGCTCCTTCAGCGTAGATAGCATTCTCGGCCCTTTCGGGGGTCTTCTTACTTTCGCTCTTCCCGTGGGGGACGCGGCTCCACCTTCCCAGGTAGCCACCGAGAGACTCTTGGGGACGAGGTAGATCCTGTGGTCGTCCGGTCCCTCCTGGGGATCCAAGCCCAAATCCCCCACTAAGGCCCCTCAGGCATGAGGGGGCGCCCTCACCCATCTGGGTGGGGGGACGGCTTTGGCTCTTTGCTCACGTCGGGATACTTCGAGTCGAGTGGATTGAGGAGGTGGTGTCCTCCGGATTCAAGATAGAGCTAGCTGCTTGGCCGCCCCAAGATTCCTTCGGTCCCGGATCTCCCAAAATCACGTGACGGCGCAGGGCCTGAGGTTGGCCGTCCAACGTCTTCTGGCGTCCGGGGTGGTTTGCCCTGTGCCTCTTCAAAAACAGGGTCGGGGGTTCTACTCCAATCTGTTCATGGTGCCCAAGTAAGACGGCTCCCTGAGACCTATCCTGGATCTAAAGGGTCTCAACAGATTTGTCAGGTTCAAACGTTTCCGCATGGTGAGCTCCCTTCGGCCAGGCGACTACATGACCACGGTGGACATCAAGGATGCCTACCAGCACTTTCCTATCTTCCTGGAACATCAGAGGTTCCTCTGGGGAATCAACACTACCAGTTTGTGGCCTTGCCGTTCGGTATCTCCTCGGCCCCTCGGGTGTTCACCGAGGTGCTGGCGGGTGTCATGGCCCTCCTGAGGGGCCAGGGCATTCGCATTCTTCCTTACCTGGACGACCTGTTGATTGCTGCTCCATCTTTTCATCAGGCTGAGGGGGATACTTAGGTGGTAGTGTCCACCCTCGAGGCCTTTGGTTGGGTGATCGATTATCCCAAGTCTTCACTCTCTCTCTCTGGTGAGGTCCTTCCTGGGCATGACGTTGGATACTTCTCAGGTCAAGGTGTTTCTTCCTCAGCAGAAGGTGGAGGGCCTTGTTCTCGTGCCCTCATCCCTCCATCCGTATGGGGATTGGTGGGTCTCATGGTGTCTTGCTTCGAGGCTGTGTCCTTCGCTCAGTTTCACATGAGACCTCTTCAGTTGAATTTTTTGACCATCTGGGATTGGAGTCAGGAGTCCTTGGAGCAGGATTTCGCTCTGTCAACTCTGGCCAGACAGTCCCTCTCGTGGTGGTTGGACTTGAGGAATCTTCTAGCGGGCAGGTCCTTTCTGCCTTCCGCACTGGGAGATTGTCACCACGGACGCCAGTCTGACCGGTTGGGGAGGGTTTTGGCAATCACTGAAGTTCCAGGGCCAGTGGGGCCCTCAGGAGGCCCACACGCCCATCAATCTCCTGGAGCTGAGAGCGATCAGGTTGGTTCTCTTCCAGAGGGTCGTGCGGTTCAGGTCCGCTCGGACAATCAGACGGCCGTCGCTTACATCCATCATCAAGGCGGGACTCGTAGAAAACGAGGAGGCGTCCCTGATATTGTCTTGGGCAGAGGAGAATGTTCCCTGCGTCTCAGCGGTTTACATCCCAGGGGTGGAGAACCAGGAGGCGAATTCCCTGTGCAGGGGGATGTCTCGTCTGGGGGAATGGTCTCTCGACAACAAGATCTTTCACGCCCTGTGTCGCCGTTAGGGTCGGCCAGACGTGGACCTGTTTTGCGTTACATCACAATCACAAGCTTCTAAGATTCATCTCTCTGTCAAGAGATCAGCTGGCCGTCGCCACAGACACTCTAGCCATTCCCTGGATGAATTTCCGGCTCCTCTATGCTATTCCTCCTTTTACTCTCATGGGGCCGGGTGCTGTGCAAGATAGCCCAGGAGGGGGTACCGACCATTCTGGTGGTCCCCTTCTGGCTGAGGAGAGTATGGTTCGCGGACGTCGTCCAGATGGCGGTGGTTCATTTCGTCATGCCTGATGACCCAGGGCTTCTTACTCAGGGACAGTTGCGCCATCCCAATTTACAAGTGCTGGCTTGACGGCTTGGCTGCTGAAACCTCCATCCTGATGGATAAGGGATTGCCGGCCTCAGTTGTTAGTACTATGGTTCAGGCTCGGAAGAAATCTTCTTCTGATTTATTATAGGGTCTGGCATGCTTACATTGCCAGCTGTGAGTCTAAGTCTTTTCCTTGTCGCTCCTTCTCCATTTCCAAGATTCTGGAGTTTCTACAACATGGTCTGGAGTCGGGTCTACAACTGAGTACCCTTAAAGAACAGGTTTCGGCTTTGGCCATCTTTTTCCAAAGATCTTTTGCTAGTCATAGGCTTGTCAAGACTTTTTTCCAAGGAGTTATTCATGTACGTCCACCACGTAAACCCCTGCTACCGGTGTGGGATTTGAACTTGGTGCTTTCTGCTCTCCAGGGTTCCCCATTTGAACCCTTGTGCGATGCCCTTCTTTCCATTCTGACTTTTAAGGTGGTCTTCCTGGTTGCTATCTCTTTGGTGCGTTGCGTCTTAGAGCTGGCGGCGCTTTCTATGAAGCCTCCTTATTTTGAACGGCATCTAGATAAGGTGGTTCAAGTGGATAAGTGGATCAGACAGGCGGTGGTGCGAGCGTACTCTGCCAAGGGGAAGGACCCTCCTTTTCCGTGTTACTGCTCACTCCACAAGGGCTATTGGTGCCTCTTGGGCTTTTCAGCACCAGGCTTTGGTTGAACATGTTTGTAAGGCCGCTACTTGGTCTTCAGTTCATACTAAGTTTTATAAGGTTGATGTTAGGGCCTCAGCTGTTGCTGTTTTTGGCCGCAAGGTGCTCCAGGCGGTAGTGGTTTTAACTTCCTGCCGTTGCTCACTGGAGATCCCACCCTTCTTCAGGGACACTGCTGTTGGATGTCCCAAATGTAATGGATTACAGATAAAGCAACCTGTGCTGGATTCCAGAAAAATACAATTCTGTGATTACTCACCTGTAGAATTGATTTTATGGTAATCCAGCACAGATTGCTTCATCCCACCCTTGTTATTGTTATGGTGTTTTTTGTTTAGAGAGTTTTTTTTTAGTGGGGCTGTGTTTTTTGTTAACATGGTCTTTGCCTCCCGGCTTCTTGCATTACTGCTTTTCAAACAATGGGGTCTCTGGGTAATTCCTGCCCTTTTTATGGGCCGGGAGGAGCCACAAGTCTTTCTGCAGTCGACTGCGCCACCTTGTGGCGGATTACCTAAATGTAATGAATTACAGATGAAGCAACCCGTGCTGGATAAAATCAATTCTACAGGTGTGTAATCACAGAATTGTATTTTCTCTTTACTGTGATGCAGAGAAGGGCATTTAGGTTTACAGTGAAGCTACAGCCTCCCTGATACTTGCCAAGGAGGGCGAAGGTCCACTTCAGTGTGCGCCGCACTGATTATACCATTCCTTATTCTGGGAAATGTTCAGTTCTTGTGCAGTTAGAGATTCTCTCCTAATTCAAGAATAGCTAAACTATTGTGGTTGTTTAGCTGTATATATTTTGTGACGTGCTGTCTATTCATTCTGCTTTTTTACAGGGAGATCCCAAAACTAGTTAAAGAAGTTTCTAATAGCAAAAAAGAAACTGAAGGCAAGGTAATACTTGTATCAGGCATTAATCATTATGTTGTTAAGCAATGATTCTGCATTTGCCCAGGACACAGTGTGAACATCAGACTGATATCACTGGAAAAATTGCACATG
Organism: Gastrophryne carolinensis; assembly: GCA_027917425.1. Classification (NCBI taxonomy): domain Eukaryota; kingdom Metazoa; phylum Chordata; class Amphibia; order Anura; family Microhylidae; genus Gastrophryne; species Gastrophryne carolinensis. Next base: position 350,794,949 of record CM051235.1, read on the forward strand.
GTACTTGATGCGATAGGGTTGGGAAACCCTGGTTTAGACAAAATATATAAATTATATTTAAGAAATTCTTTAGATACAAAGGTTTAGCCTTGTGTCAGCTGGGTGCGAAGGCCAATGCTTTTGTTCTTGCGCTGCTTTTGAAGTGAACTATATATTTTTACTGGCATGGTAGTTGTCTAGATGAAAGCAGTCTGTCATCGAGGGGGGGAGTTGAGATTATTTTATTGATTGTAGCTCCAAATATCACAATGTATTATCATAATTAGCACAGGGCAATGGAGATAAAGCAATTGCATCTCTATGAATAGCACTTTAAAGTGTTGTTCAGCTGCAGTAGGATAGGTATAACCAGGTCAGGGCTGTGGACCTATATCTAAAGCAGTGTTCGCCAACCCTCTCCTTTCTCAAGGTCCACCAACAGGTCATGTTTTGTGGACCACATACAGGAGCTGCCACTATTTACTTCACTGTGCATCTGTTGGCGGCCCTTGCAGGAGAGGGTTGGGGGAATCGCATTGGACTTCTCAGCCAGTCGGCACCAAGCTGAACGTATGAATCTGAAGATTTTATTAAATACACTGGACAACGAAGGTTTTGCTTCCTGATTTTGGATGAATTTTATGTAGCCCTCAAGGTATTGCTGTAAGATTCCAAAAATATTTTCTGTAAACAAACCTGATATGAGGATTGATCAACACATCCGTGTGTTCTTTGGATCTGCTGCTGTTCCTTTAATGTAGCAGTCAAATTGAAGTCTTTGGGATGGTGTCCTCGTTCCTATCTGACAGCAGAGCCTCCAGTCATTATGCATAAACATTGCTTAAGAGATATGTCATTACTTTATTTATTTTTTTTACTATTTTTTATACAGCTTACAATAAGCAGCTTGTCCAACCTCATGAAGAAAATGCCTCACTTCAGAAAACAGATTTCTAAGGTGAGTTGCTCTGATCTCGTGTTGTGAGGAGGTAGACCACAATTGCCAGACAACAATTCCTTTAACTGCTCTTACAATTTATATTCTTGATTCTTTTCAGCAAGCATTGCATCTTAGTCTAGCTGAGGACTGCATGCGGAAATTTAAGGGAAATCTCGAGAAACTCTGTAAAGTTGAACAGGCATGTATGCTATGTAATGAGAACCGTTCATGCTTTTGCAAACTGAACTCAAAATAATTAACCATGTTGCAGGTCTTAAAGTGGACCAAAACCCAGGATTTTGGCTATCCTGGGTCTTGGTCCTTGCCCATGGCTGTGTGAAACCCCCCAGGTCGCCCGAACAAACTCAACTCTTCTGGGTCCTACGACGCATGCACGGCCACTTGTCCGATCAGCCCGCCTGGATCTCAGCATGCTGACGGCCGCATCTCCCGCTACCCTCTAACGGGGAGCGTGCCCGTGCCAGCCATTCACAGATGCCTTGCGCTCACATGCTCTGCTAGAGGGATAGCAGGAATGCAGCCACTAACGCATGCGCTGGGAAAGAAGGTGAGTTTATGGACGACCTGGGGGGGTTTTACACAGCGGGGCATCCCGATTCTGGATGCTCTGGAGGGAGGGAATAAATCGACTGATCTCTGGGGATTTTGGTCCACTTTAATGAACTAGCCAATGCAGAATACACACGCGCTCCTTTTTTTTTCCCCTGCAGTTGATCCACCCTAGTCCAGTAGAATAAAACTTACAAGCTCCTGAGATTTAGACCTGCAGCGTTCCTAATAGACCACCGGCAACCTGTGTCGAATAGTCACCCCACATTGGTCTAGGTGATTTCAATGGAGGGGGCATGCCAGGGCCTGACGGGCTCAATCTATTGTAGTGAATAGATGTTATACCTATGTTATAAACAACATAATGTCCTGTGTGTTATAAGTCCCACCTTCCTATAACTTACACTTTGTACAGCACCAAGGAATACAATGGAACTTTATAAATAACAAATAATAATAGATCAGGGGTGGCCAGTCCCTTTGACTCTGAGTAGGCACTCTGTCTCGGGAGGTGGGACATCCTACTGAACTAGGATGGATCAGCTTTGGGGGACAAAAGGCGAGTATGTATGTTTTCTGCAATATAAATGGTTTAAAATGGTGATGTCTGTTGGCAGGACCTGGCGCTAGGAACGGATGCAGAGGGGCAGAAGGTGAAGGAGCATATGCGGGTCTTGCTTCCAGTCTTGCTTCATAAAGAGCTCCAAAATTATGACAAGATCAGAGCCATTCTTCTCTACATCTTTGTAGAAAATGGTGAGTTATTCACTCGAGTGATCAGCTATGGTAATTTGTTAGCTGTTTTATGCAGTTTTTGGCTAACCTTACTTACGCCTCTGAATATTAAAGCGGATGAAAAGTCAATTTTTAGCTCCTCCTCCCAGTACCTCGGGCGCTGCAGGGGGCTCGGCGGTGGCCCAGTCTCCAAACCGGGGTTTTTTCACTGCCGGAGCCAAGCCCTGCAGCACTTTTGAAATCGCTGATTGGCTGATCTGAAAGGTGCTGCACTGACAAGATGCAGCTGGCTGGCCATAGCTGGGTTCGGGAGCCAATCAGAAAGGCTGGGCTCGGGAGTGCACACCACCACAAAGAAGCTGGGGAAGTGGCGCCGGAGCCGCCTCATATAGGCGAGTTTACCAGTGACCCCGGGGGTTCACATAGTGGAGCATCCTGCTATAGGATGCCCCAGGGGGAGGCTAGCAGCCAGCCCTGGAATCTTTTCGATTTCAGGGCACGGCTACTCTGGGTTTAACCCGCTTTAAGTAAACTGAAATAGTTTTTAGGTGGAACTGCTTTACAATAAATCACATGTTGGACACAGAAAAGCACAAGACATTGAATAACTAACATAATAAATAATTAGCAGGAAAACAAGTTGCACAGCCTGTAATTGGACCTTAGACTATCCTGGGCATAAGTTTCCATTGCTTACTTTAATAAGCCTATGAATGGTGACATTGGTGGTTAACAAGGGAAGTTTTACTTTCCTTTTTTTCCATTCCTTGTAAAACAACAAGTGGTCAGAGAAAAATGATATTGCCGAGCACAAGCAGTCCAAAGGGCAATCTGGCTTTAGCCGGAAAAAGTAACATTGATAAGAGATCCCTACTAATTAGTTTTTTCAAAATATTGCAGTGATACCAAGTACAACAATATAAAAGCTGAAGACATCTGGAGCGATGGTTTCAATACCATACATTATACAACTAAACAGTATTTTATGAGCAAAGGCCAAGTAGGGCCTCACTGTTTAAATACAGGTGTAAAGGGTGGGTTCGAGCATAGGGTAAATCATGAGGGAATTATATAGAAAAACAGCTGCAGTAGTTAAAGCGGTCCTTCACTCTGAAAAAGAGTCTATCTTATATGTTTCCCCCACCATATACATACAGATTGCTCACATTAAAAATTATCCTACCTGCATCTACTGCATGTTATGAGCCTTTAAACATCCAAGATGGCGGCTCATGGAACGTCAGGCAGCCTGCAAACAAAGTGCCTTATGACTGTGCTGCTCTGCATTCTGGGACTGCTGACCATTTCCTGACCCCAGCTCTGCTCTGTCTGTGCAAAGCACAGCTATAACCCGCCCCCCTGTGTTTTATCCCACTCTCCTCTCCTCAGTAAGTGTGATGCTTCTGAGTCAAGATGGCGGCACCCGTATCCTAAATTCCTGAACAGAGTTGCAGCCCAGTGGGGGAAAGAATAAGTAAGTGACTAAAAACTTAAAATATATTAATTTTAGATGCTGAGGAATAGTTTAAGGGTTTGGGCTTTTCAATAAATCGTAGTGAAGGTCCGGTCGCTTTAAGATATAAATGAACCAATTCGTATTTACCATAGATAAGATCTATGATTATATATATTAACATATACTTTACAAACGATTATGCAAACTAAGCTCTAGACATCATAAAAGATCATTATGATGAAAAATCCTAGCGATGTAGAGCAATCTGACTGCTGACTGTTTGAAAAACAAAAAGAAACCAATTAGAAGCCTGTTTTGGATATATTGTCACAATCCTCTGCAGATCACCACATTGGAGCAGTACCCACAGCAGCATTGGAGCTAAGACATGATGCCAGAGTCAGGGGTTACAGCAGATCCTAGTGCTGCAGCTTCCACTGGACAAGACCAATAGGCCACCATAGTGATCAACAGTAGTCGCTCATTCACTCGCACACATGCCCAGCAGCTGTGTTTTGTGTGTACAGATCTAATGTACGTTGCCAATGGCAACAGATTATAGATTCAATAAAATACACATTTTTTGGCATAAGAAAAATGTTTAAAAATACTAAATCAGCTCAGCACCTTGATGACATCCTTTTGGCACACAACAATATACAGTCTGGCAAAAGTGGACTTTCCTTTTAACACTTTCAGTGGCAGCCTTCCTAGAGATGTTGTCACCCTATGTTGCCAGGCCATTTTTCACCATTTCGCTATATATATATAATATATTTAACTGTGATTTTTTAAAGGCATTTCCAGGAACGTTATATATATTGTTTTTTCTCTTCCCGTACAATGGTACCACATATGTATCAGTAGACACCCGTCCCTGCCCAGGAGACCCCCCCAAACTGAATAGAGTGTTTTGTGACATTTTCAAATGAAATACAACTAATGGTTGCGCTATCAAGGATTAAACAGAAGTGATCGTCTAAAGGCACCTGACTTTTATAACGGAAGAGTGAGATGCCATCCTACTCCCTGTAGAAAAGGCCCCTCGCAGCGGCGGCCGATGAGATGCCAGAAGCCAGGTCAGGGAACAGGCATTCTCTGCCCTGCTAAAGACCAGCAACCGGAGGCTGGATCCAGGATGAGGTTTCTTTTTATTTTTTTTTTGCTTCAGGGGTACAATGCCAGGCATGTAGATTTGATATGCTTGCCATTTAAAAATGGAGTGGAAGCGAGCATGTAGAATCTAGGGGGTTAATCCTCTCTCTGCCAGATAAAATATATACTTTTTTTCTTAACAATATTTTGATGATACAAAGTTGGAAACTATATAACTATTTTTGTAGATATTAAGAATTTTATTTTACTAAACCATCAAGAATGCCAGTAACCATAAGAAAATAGATCTCTGATCAGGGCAGTGCCAGGGGACATGAGATGGACTGCCATTGGCCGGAGGCAGCCATTGTTTTCAATGGGACCATGCTCACTTGCCATCCAGAACCAGAAAGCACAACTACCGGTTTCACTACCCTGAACTACGGGAGACAGAAAAATCCATAAAAGAGAGCTTTTAAGCAAAACCGTAGGCATGTGGCGGTATTTTAGAGACAAAATTTGGAAATCCAAATGGTCTGTAATATTACACCAACCTTCCTGAAATAGATTCTCTTTTTGTATCAATATGTTGCTCAAGTACGCTAATACAAACTGTTTACACTACAATGGTGCATAGCACAGGAACATGAATTGATGAAAAGGAATATAAGAACACATAAAGAAGAAAATGTGCGTTTCTAAGTAAAGTTAGTGTCCTTTTACTGTATCTTAGTGTTATCTTTCACCTGGGAAATGGGTTGGTATGCTTTGGGTATTGTTTGTTAGACTTTATGACTCTGAAATGTTCTTTTTGCCTTTTGTACCCACAATGAAAGTGGTTAAGGAAGAGGAATGTTGAGTACTGTTGTGTTAGCAATATGGCTGGGTTTGCGGTTTCCTTTGTACACTAGTAACTTAGCTGTAGGCAATTCTGCTCCTCAGGGAGGTGTTCATGACTCCTATCAAAGGTAAGCTATATAAGTCACACAAAGGCATTACATTACTGCTCTTTGTAAAAAAAGGCACCATATGCATACCTTCATCCAGTACTGTTTATGCTTTGGTTGCTACCCTATTTTGATTGCAGTGCTCTTGGTCATACCCACCTCTTTGTTCACTAGGGATGCATTAAAACCAGGAAGGTAAAAATGAAGCCTTTAATGTACCACTATGACAGCTGAATACCTTTATCTGGAAGAGCTAGGCAGGGATAGTTGATGCACTACAGAGAGGCCAGTGTATGTAAATGCACCAAAAGGTATTATTGGGACCAAGTTTAACCTCAAGTTCACAAGAAGGACAGATAGGAGGGGGTTTTGTGTGTACCGTGCCAACCAGGGGGCCCTGATGCTATAAGGTTAATTCAGGTAATGTGAAGAGTTTATCAATCTGTCCCACCTATTCGGGAATTTATTTTACTGTGCAACAAGTAAATAGAAGCAATGTTAATCTAGGTACAAATTGGTTTTAACAACAAATAGTGATATTTACAAAAAGTTACAGTAAAGAAAAACATCAACTATAACGTGGGTTGTGCCGAATCTGTAGCATTAAACCGGACCAACAGCCTGGCACAGTTGGAAAAGAAAGTTAGCGGCCATTTTGGAGCTTCCTCTTCCAACTGACATAACTGACAGCACTTCCTGTTTGCAGGTGGCCTGCAAATGCATGAGCTGCCATCTAGTTTTTAAAATTTACCTCAGCAAGAGTTAGAAAAGAGTAAATTAATTTTTATGCGCAGCAATCTAAATTGCCTCGGGGAGGGATGTGTATGAGCACTGTTTGTTGTGTTGGTCTAGTTTTAGTCAGTTTTGACTGTTGGTCCGGTTTAAGTTTTTTTTTCTAAGTAGTTTTAGTTTCTAAGTAGTAGTAAATTCTGGGGATGTTGGAGTCGATGAAAATCCTGCACCACGATTGGTCGCCTTATGCTCTCGTGGGCAGGACATTCGGCAGCCAGAACACCACTGCTTAAGTGACTGTGGTGCTGGATTCTCCTTAGTGGACTGAGGTTAAGGTATGGACTATGGGCATTTTGAGGGGTTATGTGTGGGGGGCTCCGGCATTCTGGATGCCCCCCCATACTGTCTTACAGCGGGGGTGCCAGAGGCAACCAACAGCCGTGCCGCAGATAGTGTGGGTCCGCTTTAATTGAAAGAAATCCACTTACCCTTAGAATGTAGCAAGAGCTGTAGCAAGGATTAGTGTATGCTCAGGCTGGTTGGTAAGCAGTGTATGATAGCAGCATCTGTAATGAAAGTTAAAGGAGCACTATTGCATAAAAATGGCCCAATGATAAAAATCCATATAAATATGCTGGCTGGTGGGAAGAGGGGTCACTTATACACCTGACATCAAGAAATATCCAGCCAGGCTTGGTTTTTTTAATTTTAATGGAAGAAAGAGGACAGGCTCTGTCACCCCTGATTAAACCTGTCACCCCTGGCTTTTATTCCTACCATGAGAAAATAAAGTACAAGCTTGGCGGGGGTTTTATTCCATTTGGGTGTATAAGTGGCCCCTTTTCTCATCAGCCAATGTGTCTTTATTTTTAATATTACACACTTTCGTGATAGTGCTCCTTTTAAGGAGCGGTGTCCTTTGGGTCGGAAGTAGGATAGTGAGGCCGCTATGGATAAAAAGTGGGGGGAAGAAGCCTTTAATGGTTTTAGGGCCCCAAATCCAAGTCTGCCTGTGGGTATACCCTTAAATGTAGTGGTTGCCCAATCAGGGTGCATAGGTGCAAGTGGGTGTCCTTGATGCCTACAGCCTCTCTTTCCGGACGTAGATGCCGGACAACAAAATATATGAAGGGCAGAATCGTGTGAGATTCCAGCCCTGCTTAGTAGTTACAGCTTGCCAACTACAGTGTATCTGAATATACAAAACTTGTAGCTATAAAGGACTATTATTTTCTTATTATTGTTATTAATATAGCATCATTATCTTCTGTTAACAGTGATTGTTGTGTATAAAAGATGAATGGGGTTAGAAGGTGGACAAAATAGAATTTTCTATTTTCCCATGTTTAGTTTCAGGTAGTGAGATGGCTTAAAGTGGAACAAAAACCCACAGTTTTATTGGCAAACTGGGGTGTCCTAAATGTGGATGCCCGGGGGCAGAGATGGGAGGCAAGAGACTAGAGCCAGGGAGGTATATTTGAGGGACAACTGTATAAAAGTGATTCTGGAAGTCTAGTGAGGTTATACATTGGCCAGGGCTGTGTATAAATTGAAAAAACAAGTAGGGAGCCTAGGATGAAGACTTATGGCACATTAACAAATAGGCCAATGAAAGAAAGCTCTGCAGAGCCCTGTGTTGGGTAGGCTTATGTTAAAGGTAGTAAACTAAGGCTGGCCTCCGACAGTGAGAATTCAACAGACTTATGGGAATTGTATTTAAAACACATATTACAGGTTGGCCTGTCGGATCATATATTATACTTATCTGTGTTCCTTTTTATGCGTTATTGATCCACAGCATTTGTTAGCCGATGGCACAAAGAAGCTGCAGATCTGCTGTAGAACTGGTGTGTTGTCACCAGCTAGTCAGGACTGGGTCAAGTGTAGGAAATGAAGTTACTAATCATTTCAGATACAGTTCAGATGAAGCCTAAAGCCTGTCCCACGTTCCTCCTTTTCAATGTACTGCAGTGCACTGTAGATGCCAAAGCCTGCTCTTTTCTATTCCTCCATGACCACCTCCAAATGTGGTTGCACAACCCCCCATGTCCCTCAGCGCTTCCATCGTGTGTGAGCCGAAGCTGGGAGTGACCACATTATGGGTGTGGACATAATGGATAGGAGAGACAAACTTTAGAGACCTGCTGCAGCATTTACAGCTTACCGCCGGAAGTGGAGGGAGGCACATAGGGCAGGCTTCCGGTAAGCTCCTTGCTGCTTTTTTATTCCCATTGTCTGGATGGTCCCTGTAAACTATTTTTACCATAATTTGGTTGGTATATGAGAATGTATTATTTATGATGGCTTTTTTTTCTTTTTAAAGGAACAACTCAGGAAAATTTAGACCGACTAATACAGCATGCCAAGATAGAGAGTGATGGAGATGTCCTGAAAAACTGGAAGTATATTGGTGTTCCCATTGTCCCAAAGGTAAGGAGCTTGATCGCAAAAAAAGTAGCTTTTTTATTTATTAATTCAGACTGAAACCCTCCTGCCAAATCTGTGCCAAGTAAGGTCTATGGCTGCAAGGACCCAAACTCTACCATTTCCACTGCCTGGAAGCCCTCAATTTAGAGGATACTTACCTTTTTGTCATAGACTAGAAGACAGCTGAACACTGCAGTGAAACATGCGTATTCTAAGTATACAGCATGTCCTGTTCCAGAATATTTCTTACACATGGGTAATACATCCACAAGATGGCGCTGGACGGCAGAAAACGTCTTCCGGCTCCTCCCGGCCCTATATAAGTCAGGGACCTCCCACAAATTCCCCAATTTTTATCTGCAGTCTGGACTGCGAAGATAGAAGATGGCTCTCTATATATGCAGGCGAGCGGAGCTTACCAGCCTGCGGCCCTGCAGGACTATTTCCACCCGTTCAGGACCCACTGCCTCCCAGCCTCGGCTGACTGGTTCGGGTGAAGATAGGACGGCACCGGGTCAGGTGCTTGAGGAGCGCTGCTCCGACCACAGTCCCTGCTTTGACATGGGTAGGCAGTATAGGCCTGTGGTGAGCCTTGTGGGATGCCCCCTCCCGCTTCCGGGGGTTCCCCGTTAATCCATATTCCCCTTAGGTGTCTGCCCCCTCCTCTCCTTTTTATTTCACTTCGGGCATTATGTGTTTGCTGCTCCCTTGCCTCACTCTCCCTGGGGAGATCTCATGGGGGGGGGGAGGTGTGCGGTATGTCAAGCAGCCTGAATTGGACGGTAGGATCACGTGGGCGCGTTCCACGCCCTTCGGGGAGGGGGGGGTTTCTGCGGATGACGTTTTCCGTATCACTTCTCTGTGGCCCGCCCCTCGAGGTATATGTGGACGCCATTTTTCCCTTCCCTGTGCTGCGTGTCTGCTGTTTCCTACCGCGGTCCGTGAGTGAGTGGCTTTATTATATATCATATATATATATATATATATATATATATATATATATATATATATATATATATATATATATATATATATATATATATATATATATATATATTATTATAAGTATACAGCACTTCCTGCTCCAGAGATAATTCCTTACGTTTGGGTTATACATCCACAAGATGGCGCTGGACTGCAGAGACAGCAAAAAAGTGGCTCCTCCCGGCCCCTTATATTCCAGGGACCTCCCACAAAATCCCCAGTTCTTCTCTGCAGTCGGCGCTGCGAAGGCAAGAAGATGGCTCTCTCTACTCGCAGGTGAGCGGGGCTATTAGCCTGCGGCCCTGTAGGACTATTCCCACCCGTTCCTCTTTTATTCTGCTTCCCAGCTTTGGCTGCACTGGTCGGGTGATGGTAGGCAGCACCGTTGTCAGGTGCTTAAGGAGCGCTGCTCCAACCGCAATCCCCCATCAAAGGGTAGGCGGTATAGGCCCATGGTGAGCCTTATGGGATGCCCCTGTCCATCGGTGGGCTCCTGTTAGGTTAGCCGCTGCCCTCCCTCGCTCTCTGGCAGTTCTCGGGAGGGGGGGTGTGTGTGTGTATCTGTATTCTTCACTCCTTGGGTTTTTTATTATGTGGTATGCTTGGCTTGTGTTGCCGCATGTTTGGTATGCACTGGTTGCTTTTAAAAATGCAGCCGCCGCCACACTCGCTTATACGGCGTTCCGCGGTCAGCGGCGACATTACCATTATTGGCTGACCTGGTCACGCGGGCGCCTTCGTGCTCTTCGGGGGGGGCGGGCCTTGCGGATGGCGCGTTCCGCATCACTTTCTCCGTGGCCCCTCGAGGTATCTGCGGTGCCATTTTGCTCTCCTCGTGCTGCGTGGTTGGCGTCTACCTACCGTATCGTAGGCGGAGGCTTCTCAGGATAATGTGCTTGGGGTTCCTTCGGGACAAGCCTGGCTGTGCGTGGCGTGTGGGGTGTCCCCTACAAATGATGATGTGTGGGTTTGTGTACCCTGTGCCCAGCAATCTGGGTTACCTGAGACTGGACCTGTGCCCCGTGTGGCTTCGACCACTCCCCCACGCTTACATCTGACTCCCAGTGAGGTGCATACCAGTGGGGAGTCTCAGCCTGATTTGTCTACCAGGGTGGCTAGCATTGAGAAGCTGATTGCTGGCTCTACGTCGCGTAAGGCCTCTGCTAAGAGGCGCCATCTGGCGCCTGGCGTTAACCTGTTTCCTATGGAGGCTGAGGAATTCTTTGACCTAGCCGGCTATACCCCCCTGGAAGAGGGGGAGTTGTTTTCTGATTCAGAATCATCTGAGCAGGCTAAGGGTTATGCCGATTCTGGCTTTGACCCATGGGCTCCAGATGATACTGACAGGCTTTTGGCTCAGATTTTTGAAGTACTTTCCATCGGCTCCTCGGCAGCAGGGGTAGTTGTTTCACACTGTTAAGCCACTTTTAGAGTTTCCTGAGCAAACTCACTTTAATAATCTCGTGCTCAAAGAGTGGGAGCGCCCGAGCAGGCTCCCTGGGGTGCCTAAGAGTTGGGATAAGAGGTACCCCTTTCCTGCTGAAGTGGTTAAGCGTTGGTCTTCCCCCTCCTGAAGTGGATGCACCAATTCTGGGGTTGTCCAACACTTCTGTCATGCATTCCCCTGACTCTACTGGTGAGGATCGGCGCATTGATCAGCTGGCTTCCCATGCCTTTGCCTGTGTGGGGTCCGGTTTGTACCTCTGCCATTACAGCTGTGGCTATTAGGAAAAGTATTTTAGATGGGGCTTTTGATGATGCGGCTAGTGAAGAGTATAGAGCCCTACTGCATTTCTGCCTTGGTGGTGGCTATACGCCGCTCGGTTTGGCTGCGCCAGTGGGCAGATGACAACGCTGCCAAGAAGGCCCTCACTAGGTTTCCCTTTAAAGGACTGCGTCTATTTGGGGATCGCCTGGACCTGTTTGCTAAGGGAGGCAGGTTACCCCACCGCAGGAGACGGTCTCGGCCCTTTCGGGGTTCAGGCTCCTTTCTTCCCTCCTACCGTGGGTCCAGAATGGGAAGGGGAGCTTCATTTGCAGGGACCCGGGGTGATTTCTGGGGCAGGGGCAGAGGACGTGGCCGCCCTGGCCTATCCTGGGGATCCAAACCTAAGCCTTCTCCCAAGCCCCCTCAGGCATGAAGGGGCGCCCTCACCCATCCGGGTGGGGGGACGGCTTCGGCTCTTTGCTCACGTCTGGAGGTGTCATGTCTCAGACCGGTGGATTCAGGAGGTAGTGTCGTCCGGTTACAAGATAGAGTTGGCAGCCTGGCCACCCCTAAGATTCATCAGATCCCGGATGCCTCAAGACCCCATGTCAGCTCAGGGCCTGTTGCTTGCTGTGCAGAATCTACTGGAGCTGGGGGTCATCTGTCAAGTGCCCTTAAGGGAAAGGGGCAAGGGCTATTATTCCAACCTTTTCACCGTTCCCAAAAGAGATGGGTCTGTCAGACCCATCCTGGACTTAAAGCTTCTCAACAAGTTTGTCAGATCCAGGCGTTTTCGCATGGAGACTCTGCGTTCAGCTGTAAGCTCACTATGCCCAGGGGACTTCATGATCTCTGTGGACATCAAGGATGCTTACCTCCATGTTCCAGTCTTTCCAGGTCATCAGAGATTTCTCAGGTTCGCTCTGGAGGATCAGCATTACCAGTTCGTGGCATTGCCCTTCGCTCTTACTTCGGCTCCCAGGGTATTCACCAAGGTGCTGGCGGGCGTTATGGCTCTGCTGAGAGCTCAGGGCATTCGCATTCTTCCCTATCTGGACAACATTCTTATCACTTCTCCGTCCTTCCAACAGGCAGAGCTGGATGCTCAGCGGGTGGTGACCACACTGGAGTCATTCGGCTGGGTGATAAACCACTCCAAATCTTCCCTGTGAAGCCTTTTCTGGGCATGAATCTGGATACAGCTCGGGCCAGGATCTTTCTTCCTCAGCAGAAGGTGGACGGTCTGCAAGCGCTAGCTCAGCTCCTTCTGTCCTGCCCTCATCCTTCCATCAGGCAGGGAATGCAGCTGGTGGGCCTGATGGTGTCCTGCTTCGAGGCGGTTCCTTATGCTCAGTTTCACATGAGGCCTCTTCAACTCCATCTCTTGTCTGTATGGGACAGGGACCCTGTGTCCCTGGATCAGGTTTTGGTTCTGTCCCCTCTAGCCAGGCGGTCCCTCTTGTGGTGGCTGAACTCAAGGAACCTGTTGGTGGGCAGATCCTTTCTGGCCCCTTGCTGGGAGACAGTCACCACGGATTCCAGTCTGACAGGTTGGGGGGGGCTTCTGGAGATCCCTATCATTCCAGGGGCAGTGGGGCCCTCAGGATGCCCACCCCCCTATCATCCTTCTGGAACTTAGGGCAATCGGGTTGGTTCTAGCCCGCTTGACCCCGCACCTTCGGGGTCGGGCTGTTCAGGTACGCTCGGACAACCAGACGGCGGTTGTCTACATCAATCATCAGGGAGGGCCCTGGAGCAAGGGGGCCCTCAAGGAAGTGTCTCTGATCCTGTCCTGGGCAGAGGACAATGTTCCCTGCATCTCGGCTCTGTACATTCCGGGGGTGGAGAATCTGGAGGCAGACTCTCTGAGCAGGGGGACTTCTCGCCTGGGGAAATGGGCCCTCAGCGCCAGGGTGTTTCATTCTGTGTCACCGTTGGGGTCAGGCAGATGTGGATCTGGCACAAACACAAGCTTCCAGTCTTTGTGTCTCTGTCCCAGGACCCTCTGGCCTTAGCCATGGATGCTCTGACAATGCCCTGGCGGGGTTTTCAGCTTCTGTATGTCTTTCCCCCGTTTCCTCTGTTGGGCAGGGTTCTGTGAAAGATAGCACAGGAAGGGGTGCCAGCAATACTGGTGGCCCCCCGTTGGCAAAGAAGAGTGTGGTTCGCAGACATCTTACAGCTGGCGGTAGATCAGTACGACCTGCCCAAGGATCCAGACCTGCTCACTCAGGGGCGGCTACGCTACCCCAATTTACAAACGCTGGCTTTAACGGCCTGGCTGCTGAAACCTCCATCTTAATGGAAAAGGGGCTGTCTGCCTCTGTTGTTAACACTATGATCAGGGCTAGGAAAAAGTCCTCTTCTTCCATCTACTATAGGGTTTGGCGTACCTACATTGACTGGTGTGAGGCTAAATCTCTTCCCAGTCGTGTGTTTTCTATTCCTAGGATTCTGGAATTTCTCCAACATGGTTTGGATCTGGGGCTTCAACTCAGCACTCTGAAGGGTCATGTGTCTGCCTTGGCTGTTTTCTTTCAGAGATCTTTTGCTCAGCATCATCTGGTCAAGACCTTTTTCCAGGGGGTTACTCATGTGCGCCCCCCACGTAAGCCTATGTTACCAGTCTGGGACTTGACCTTGGTCCTATCTGCCTTGCAGGGGCCTCCGTTTGAGCCTGTGCATGAGGTTGCTTTGTCCATTCTTACGCTTAAAGTAGTCTTTTTGGTGGCTATCACTTCTGTTAGGCATGTTTCTGAGTTGGCGGCGCTTTCCATCAAGCCCCCTTAATTTGAGAGACACCAGGACAAGGTGGTGTTTCACTTTAAACCAGATTTTCTGCCTAAAGTTGTGTCTGCTTTTCATCCCAATCAGGACATTGTTCTGCCTTCTCTGTGCCCTAATCCTAGTAACCCTAAGAAGAGGGCTCTACATTTCCTGGATGTGGTTAGGAACCTGAAGTTCTATTTGGTGGCTACTGAGCCCTTCAGGAAGACTGATGCTCTTTTTGTGGTCCCTTCTGGTCCTAAGAAGGGTCTGGCTCCAGCTAAGTCTACCATCAGCAAGTGGATCCGTCAGGCTGTGATTCAGCCCTATTCTGCTAAAGGGAAAGATCTAGTGCTCAAGGAATGGGAATGGCCTAGCAAGCTGCCAGGGGTGCCTAAGAGTTGGGTCAAGAGGTATCCCTTTCCTGCTGATGTTGTTAAGCGTTGGTCATGTCCTCCCGAGGTGGATGCTCCCGTTCTCGGGTTGTCCAATACATCTGTCATGCATTCTCCTGATACTACTACCCTGCGGGATGGGGAGGACCGGCGCTTGGACCAACTGGCCTGTCACGCCTTTGCCTGTGTGGGGACGGCGCTGCGCCCGGTCTGTGCCTCTGCTATCACGGCTATTGCCATTAAAGTGTCTCTTGGACGGGGTATCTGAGGATGTCGGTAGAGAAAAGTATAGATCTCTCCTGCTTTGTGAATAATTTATTGCATATATTCTTTCTGCTATGGATGATGCCATTAGAATGTGTGGTAGGACTTCTGCCCTGTTGGTGGCTATACGCCGCTCTGTCTGGCTACGTCAGTGGGTAGCTGATAATGCTGCTAAGAAGGCTCTCACTGGTTTCCCTTTCAAGGGCCAGCGACTTTTTGGTGAACGCTTGGATTTGTTTGCCAGGGGTGGTAGGTTACCTCATGGTCATGGGGTGAGGGCGCCCCGTCATGGTCCTTTCGGGGGATGGGTGCCTTTCTCCCATCCTTCCGTGGTTCCAGAGCTGACCGGGGAGTCTCCTTTACTGGGGCCTGCGGAGATCACTGGGGAAGGGGCAGATTATGTGGCCATCCTGGCCTCTCCTGGGGTCCCAAGCCAAAGTCCTCACCCAAGCCCCCTCAGGCATGAAGGGGCGCCCTCACCCATCCGGGTGGGAGGACTGCTCCGGCTCTTTGCT
Organism: Gastrophryne carolinensis; assembly: GCA_027917425.1. NCBI lineage: Eukaryota > Metazoa > Chordata > Amphibia > Anura > Microhylidae > Gastrophryne > Gastrophryne carolinensis. The sequence continues at coordinate 350,810,462 of CM051235.1, forward strand.
CACGTCTGGAGGCTCCATGTCTCAGACTGGTGGATTCAGGAGGTAGTGTCCTCCGGTTACAAGATAGTTTGCAGCCTGCCCCCCCCCCAAGATTCATCAAATCCCGGATGGCTCAAAACCCCCTGTCAGCTCACGGTCTGTGCCTTGCTGTCCAAAACCTTCTGGAGTCGGGGGTCATCTGCCAGGTGCCTTTGAGGGAAAGGGGCAGAGGCTACTATTCCAATCTTTTCACTGTTCCCAAAAAAGACGGGTCCATGAGACCTATCCTGTATTTAAAGTGCCTCAACAAATTTGTCAGATACAAACACCTTCGCATGAAGACTCTGCGCTCAGCTGTCAATTCACTATGCCCAGGGGACTTCATGACCTCTGTAGACATCAAGGACGCTTACCTTCATGTACCACTCTTTCCAGGTCATCAGAGATTCCTCAGGTTCGCTCTGGAGGATCATTACTACCAATTTGTGGCCTTGCCCTTCGTTATCATCTCGGCTCCCAGGGTATTCACCAAGGTGCTGGCGGGCGTAATGGCTCTGCTGAGATCTCAGGGCATTCGCATCCTTCATTACTTGGATGACATTCTCATAACATCTCAGTCCCTCCAGCAGGCCGAGAGGGATACCCAGCTGGTGGTGTCCACACTGGAGTCCTTCGGCTGGGTGATCAACCACCCCAAGTCCTTTCTGTCACCGTCAATGGTGAGGTCCTTTCTGGGCATGACTCTGGATACATCTCGGGTCAAGATTTTTCTCCCTCAGCAGAAGGTGGAGAGTCTTCAGGCCCAAGCCCGGCTCCTTATGTCTTGCCCTCATCCCTCCATCCGGCAGGGGATGCAGCTGGTGGGCCTCATGGTGTCTTGCTTCAAGGCGTTTCCATACGCTCAGTTTCACATGAGACCTCTTCAACTTCACCTCTTGTCAGTATGGGATCGGGACCCTCGGTCCCTGGATCAGCTGTTGGTTCTGTCACCTCTGGCCAGACGGTCTCTCTCGTGGTGGCTGGACTCAAGAAACCTGTTGGTGGGCAGATCCTTTCTGGCCCCGTGCTGGGAGACAGTCACCACAGATGCCAGTCTGACAGGTTGGGGGGGGCTTCGGGAAATCAGTCAGTGGGGCCCTCAGGAGGCCCACACCCCTATCAACATTCTGGAATTGAGGGCGATAAGGTTGGTTCTCACCCAATTGACTCCACACCTTCGGGTCGGGTGGTTCAGGTTCGCTCGGACAACCAGACGGCGATTACCTAAAAATCATCAGCGAGGGACCCGGAGCAAGAGGGCCCTCAAGGAAGTGTCCCTGATACTGTCTTGGGCGGAGGAGAATGTTCCCTGCATCTCAACAGTGTACATCCCGGGGGTGGAGAATCTGGAGGCAGACTCCCTCAGCAGGGGGACTTCTCGTCTGGGAGAATGGTCCCTCAGCAGCAGGGTGTTTCTCTCCCTGCGCCACCGCTGGGGTCAGCCAGATGTGGATCTGTTTGCGTCCTGTCACAAGCTTCCAGTCTTTGTCTCTCTGTCCCAGGACCCTTTGGCATTGGACATGGATGCACTAGCAATTTCTTAGAAGAGCTTTCAGCTTCTCTATGTGTTCCCTCCTTTTCCTCTGCTGGGCAGGGTGTTGCGCAAGATTGCCCAGGAAAAGGTGCCAACCATTCTGGTGGGCCCCTGTTAGCCAAGAAGGGTGTGGTTCGCAGACGTCGTGCAGTTGGCAGTAGATCAGTTTGCTCTGCCCAAGGATCCAGACCTGCTCACGCAGGGGCAGCTACGCCATCCCAATTTACAAACGCTGGCTTTGACGGCCTGGCTGCTGAAACCTTCATCTTGATGGAAAAGGGGCTGCCTGTCTCTGTTGTTAATACCATGATTCGGGCTAGGAAGAAGTCCTCGTCATCCATTTACTATAGGGTATGGCATGCTTACATTGACTGGTGTGAGTCTAAGTCGCTTCCCTGGGTGTTTTCTATTCCTAGGATTCTGGAATTCCAAAGATCCTTTGCTCACCATCGTCTGGTCAGGACCCTCTTCCAGAGGGTTACTCACGTGCGTCCTCCACGTAAGCCTATGTTACCAGTCTGGAATTTGAACTTGGTCTTATCTGCCTTGCAGGGGTTTCCTTTTGAGCCTTTGCGTGAGGCCCCTTTGTCCATTTTGAATCTTAAGGTTGTCTTTTTGGTGGCTATCACTTCTGTTAGGCGTGTTTCTGAGTTGGCGGCGCTTTCCATCAAGCCCCCTTATTTTGAGAGACACCAGGACAAGGTGGTGTTTAAGCCAGATCTTCTACCTAAGGTTGTATCTGCCTTTCATCTCGATCAGGACATTGTTTTGTCTTCTCTGTGCCCTAATCCTAGTAACCCTAAGGAGCGGATTTTACACTCTCTAGATGTGGTCAGGACTCTGAAGTTCTATTTGGTAGCCACTGAATCCTTCAGGAAGACTGATGCTCTTTTTGTGCTTCCGTCTGGACCTAAGAAGGGTCTGGCTCCAGCTAAGTCCACTATCAGCAAGTGGATCCGTCAGGCTGTGGTACAGGCCTATTCTAATAAGGGGAAGGAGCCTCCCTTCCGCCTTACTGCTCATTCTACTCGTGCTATTGGTGCCTCTTGGGCTTTTCAGCACCAAGCTTCTGTTGAACAAGTTTGCAAGGCCGCTACTTGGTCTTCTGTTCATACCTTTTTCAAAGTTTTACAAGGTTGATGGTAGGGCTTCAGCTGATGCTGCTTTTGGCTGCAAAGTTCTGCAGGCGGCAGTGGTTTAAACTGCCCGCTTTTACTTTTTGGGGATCCCATCCTACCTTATGGACACTGCTATTGGATGTCCCATGTGTAAGGACGTGCTGTATACTTAGAATAATACAATTCTGTGATTACTCACCTGTTATTACTCACCTGTAGAATTGGTATTATATGTATACAGCACGTCCTGTTCCATCCCGCCCTTGTTATCATTTTTCTTAAGTTACCTCTGTATGGTGATTGTTCATATGTGCATTTTTGAATTCTTGTTATTTTTCTCCCGGCTTCTTGTTAACTGCTTGTCAATACTGGGGAATTTGTGGGAGGTCCTTGACTTATATAGGGCCGGGAGGAGCCACATGACGTTTTCTGCAGTCCAGCGCCATCTTGTGGATGTATTACCCATGTGTAAGGAATATTTTGGAACAGGGCATGCTGTATACATATAATACCTATTCTACAGATGAGTAAACACATAATTGTATTTTTATTGAAGGCGTTGTGGCTGCTGCATTTGACTTACGGATTGCATTGGATGAGGTGGGGGGAAGTAGGTTAGTTTAGTGCCCCTGTGGAATAGGACTCTTCCTGGCAAAATATTGCAAAGGTGGGTTTAGTGCTGTTTTTAATGGTGGCTCCCAACCTGGATAGGGTAATGTATGTGTCTGTCCCTTTTCCCACATTGGGGGTCTCTAGTACCAGTCGTCCTGTCACTTCAGACCCTCTGATGACCTCTGCTTTTACTCACGTGTGACGCATTTCTCATTCGTCTCTAAAGGAGCAACACCTGGGTGGAGATCTGAAATGTCGAGCTTCTAATGGTGTGTCTGCTTAGTCTAGAGATGGAAACGTGTAGATTGTATTGTGCATGTTTGCATCATTCTTTAGATCTACCATCTAGAGTGGCATAGTGTAGAGAGTCCTGCTTGGGGACATTTCCATTCCATCCTGTCTCATTGGCCCATTAAGGCTGAGAGAATGCTTGAATTGCTGCAGTGTACACGTGATCACCTTTACTTTATTTTCCATTTTTTTCTTTTTCACCTTTGAACTAACCTTTCTAATCATTCTTTTCTCTTTATTCCTTAAAGAATGTCTTTGCTGGGGATTCAGGTCAGTTTAAAAAAAAGTACGTTGCTTTGTCAAAACTGTATTTGATCTAATTAACACCTAGCTGTGGGATGCTGGGTTCCTGTAGAAATGGCACATGCATGTCTGTTTAGGAGAAAGGAGAAAGTTTAGGAGAAGAAACCACCACCAAAAAACACCTAAATTAGAAGACCTAAAGATGAATTCTAATGATTTGATATGTTCTGGAGGCAACATTCAGAACAATGTGTATGTGGACAGGGATGAAAAGAGGGTTTTACTATATGGCTGTTGTAATATCCAAATACTCTTGCTGTTGGGAATGGCTATTTTTCTTGGGTTTTCATAAATAATAATTCTTTAGCATGCAGTGTCTGTTGGGCACTTACAATTCCTTTTTCACACAGGCATGCTCAGCCTCTGACCTGCAGGTCACATGTTACCTTCATAGCCATCTGATGTTGCCCGGGAGCCCGACATAGGAACACTGGACTAGGAGAAAGTGAAGTGCAGTGTAGATTATTAGCCCATTATGCAGGGAAGTACATATGTATGTGGTCTTGGGGAAACTGGGATAGGTAGATGTGCAAGGGTGCATATGTAAATAGAAGTAGCGGTGGTGGCTTGAAAGAATGGAGTGACATTGGTGGCGGTATACCAAGGCAAGCTTATTTAGCCATAAAAGGTGAAATGTACAACGTAATATTAATTGTATGCTTAAAATTGGTGGGAGACATTTACTCATTTACTCACCTTCATGTGCCATCACTCCCGCTGGCTCTGCTTTTCATCGGGGGGGGGGGGGGGGGATCCACAAGACCCCTATACAAGTTCACAAGCCTTAGGGGCTGGCAAGTCTCCTGCGGCTAGCGGGTGACCTGCCATCAACCCCCAAGTCCACTCTCATTACCTGCCTCCCCAAAGCCTGGGGGGGGCAGAAGGCCCCGTGGGTATGCTGGGGCCTGGGCTGCTTATGCTGGGTAAGGAGGACCTCACGCCATTTTTGGGGGGGTTTTTAAGGGGGGGGGTATGGTGTGATGAAGGTGAGTAGGTATGCGTAACTTCAGCAGATTTGGAGTCTGCGCTATTCAAAATAAAAACATTCACATTTTGAACAATTGTCACGTAAATCGCTAGAGAAGCCCCAGCCTGTGCTACATAATTTCCTAGTTCTGGAATCCTGTACAGCATCTAGTAGAGCTTGCTGTGGAGCAGCAACATCCCTGGTACCTCTGACCATCAGTTTGACGGGCATTTGGAGCAGGGATGGCGCTGTTTCAGTGCAAGCTTACCATTGCGGGTCATTCAAAATTGGTAGACCTGGTCGTGACGCATTTTTTTTTTTTAAATACTACTCACTTCAGACACACACGAATTCTCCTCCTAGGTTTCTTCTGACTTTTCTGTTATGTCTGTGGACAGCTTTCTGTGATTTTACATGCTTTATATATGATATGATTGTTCTTTACTAACTCAATTAATGTCTGTATGCTAACATGGACATGTACGTGTAAAGATGCTTTAGGAGACTACAAAAGGGGGTTGTAAATAATCCATATTGCAGGAGACTAATTAAAAATAATGCAAGGCCGCCGTGCTGGGAGATGGACTAAAGATGGCAGCACAGGACAGAGGAGCTGCGGGGGTACACTAGACCTGCACGAAGGAGCGGCCGTGGACAGGCGAGTATAGACTGTTTTATTCTTAGTATACAGTACGTCCTGCTCCAGATAAGATTCTTTACTCTTGGGTATTATTCCGCCAGATGGCGCTGGACTGCAGAGACTTTGTGCCTCTGCTATTACAGCCATGGCTATTAAAACGCTGCTTAAACGTGTCCTGGATGGGGCTCCTGATGTTTCTAGTGAAGAGTATAATGCACTTTTGCATTGTGAGGTATTTGTGGCTTATGTCCTCTCTGCCTTGGATGATACCATTAGGATGTGTGGCAGAGCCTCTGCCTTGGTGGTGGCTATACGCCGCTCAGTTTGGCTGCGCCAGTGGGCTGCTGACAACGCTGCCAAGAAGGCTCTCACGGGCTTTCCCTTCAAGGGTCTACGCCTATTTGGGGAACGCCTTCACCTGTTTGCTAAGAGAGGTAGGTTACCCCAGGGCAGAAGACCGTCCCGGCCCTTTCGGGGCCAGGGCTCCTTTACTTCCCCCTACCGTGGATCCAGAATGGGGAGAGGGGCCTCCTTTACTGGGGCCCGAGGAGATTTCTGGGGTAGGGGCAGAGGACGTGGCCGCCCTGGCCTATCCTGGGGATCCAAACCTAAGCCTTCTCCTAAGCCCCCTCAGGCATGAAGGGGTGCCCTCACCCATCTGGGTGGGGGGGACGGCTTCAGCTCTTTGCTCACGTCTGGAGGCATCATGTCTCAGACTGGTGGATTCGGGAGGTAGTGTCCTCCGGTTACAAGATAGAGTTTGCTGCCTGGCCGCCCCCAAGATTCATCAGATCCCGGATGCCTCGGGACCCCATGTCATCTCAGGCTCTGGTTCTGGCGGTGCAAAGCCTTCTGGAACTGGGGGTCGTCTGTCAGGTCCCCTTACGAGAAAGGGGCAAGGGGTTTTATTCCAATCTTTTCACCGTACCCAAGAGAGATCAGAGTCAGTCAGGCCCATCCTGGATTTGAAGATCCTCAACAAATTTGTCAGATGCAGGCGCTTTTGCATGGAAACTCTGCGCTCTGCTATCAGTTCCCTGCGTCCAGGGGACTTCATGACCTCTGTGGACATCAAGGATGCTTACCTTCATATTCCCATCGTCCCTGGCCATCAAAGATTCCTCAGGTTCACCCTGGGGGATCAGCACTACCAATTTGTGGCATTGCCCTTTGGTCTCACTTCGGCTCCCAGGGTGTTTACCAAGGTGTTAGCGGGGGTGCTGGCTCTGCTCAGGTCTCAGGGCATTCGCATTCTGCCCTATTTGGACGACATTCTCATCACCTCTCAGTCTCTCCAACAGGCAGAGCTGGATACTCAACGAGTAGTGTCCACCCTGGAGTCTTTCGGCTGGGTGATCAATCACCCCAAATCCTCCCTGTCTCCCTCCTTGGTGACTCCATTTCTGGCCATGAATCTGGATATAGTTCAGGCAAGGTTCTTTTTTCCTCAGCAGAAGGTGGACAGTCTGCTGGCGCAGGTTCAGTTCCTTTTATCTTGCCCTCATCCCTCCATCAGGCAGGGAATGCAGCTGGTGGGCCTGATGGTGTCGTGCTTCGAGGCGGTTCCTTATGCCCAGTTTCACATGAGGCCTCTGCAACTCCACCTATTGTCAGTATGGGACAAGGATCCTGCGTCCCTGGACCACCGTGGTGGCTGGACTCCAGGAACCTGCTGGCGGGCAGATCCTTTCTGGCCCCCTGCTGGGAGATGGTCACCACGGATGCCAGTCTGACAGGTTGGGGGAGTTTCTGGAAGTCCTTGCAGTTCCAAGGGAGGAGGGGCCCTCAGGAGGCCCACACACCTATCAACATTCTGGAAATGCGGGCGATCAGGTTGGTTCTGACTCATTTGACTCATCACCTTCGGGGCCTGCCTGTACAGGTACGCTCGGACAACCAGACGGCGGTTGCCTACATCAATCATCAGGGAGGGACCCGGAGCAAGGGGCCCTCAAGGAAGCATCTCTGATCCTGTCCTGGGCGGAGGACAATGTTCCCTGCATCTCAGCTGTGTACATTCCGGGGGGTGGAGAATCTGCAGGGGGACCTCTCGCCTGGGAGAAGGTCTCTCTGTGACAGGGTGTTTTCAATCTCTGTGTCACCGTTGGGGTCAACCAGATGTGGATCTGTTTGCGTCCCGTCACAATCACAAGCTCCCAGCCTTTGTCTCCCTGTCCCAGGAGCCTCTGGCCTTGGCCACAGATGCTCTAGCAATGTCATGGCAGGATTTTCAGCTTCTGTATGTCTTTCCCCCATTCCCCCTGTTGGGCAGGGTTCTGCGCAAGATAGCTCAGAAAGGGGTGCCAGCTATCCTGGTGGCTCCCAGGTGGCCAAGAAGAGTGTGGTTCGCAGACGTAGTGCAGCTGGCAGTAGATCAGTACGCTCTGCCCGGGGTTCCAGACCTGCTCACTCAGGGACATCTATGCCATCCCAATTTACAAACTCTGGCTTTGACGGCTTGGCTGCTGAAACCTCCATCTTGATGGAAAAGGGGCTGTCTGCCTCTGTTGTTGACACCATGATTAAGGCTAGAAAGAAGTCTTCTTCTTCTATTTACTATAGGGTTTGGCGTGCCTACATTGACTGGTGCGAGTCTAGGTCTCTTCCCTTTTGTGTGTTCTCTATTCCCAAGATCCTGGAGTTCCTCCAACATGGTTTGAATCTGGGGCTTCAACTCAGTACTCTGAAGGTCATGTCTCTGCCCTGGCTGTTTTCTTCCAGAGATCTTTTGCTCTGCACCCTCTGATCAGGACTTTTTTCCAGGGGGTTACTCATGTGCGCCCCCCTCGTAAGCCCCTGTTGCCTGTCTGGGATTTGAACTTGATTCTGTCAGCCTTGCAGGGTGCTCCCTTTGAACCTGTGCAGGAGGCTGCTTTGGTCATTCTTACTCTCAAGGTTGTCTTTTTGGTGGCTATCACTTCTGTTAGGCGTGTTTCTGGGTTGGCGGCGCTTTCCATCCTGCCCCCCTACTTTGAAAGACACCAGGACAAGGTGGTGTTTCGCTTCAAGCCAGATTTTCTGCCTAAGGTTGTGTCTGCCTTTCATCTGAATCAGGACATTGTTCTACCTTCCTTGTTCCCTAATCCTAGTAACCCTAAGGAGAGGGTTTTACATTCCTTGGATGTGTTTAGGAGTCTGAAGTACTATCTGGTGGCTACTGCGCCTTTCAGAAAAACTGATGCTCTTTTTGTGGTCCTAGGAAGGGGCTGGCTCCTGCTAGATCTACTATCAGCAAATGGATCCGTCAGGCTGTGGTTCAGGCCTACACTGCTAAGGGGAAGAATCCTCCCTTCCGCCTTACTGCTCATTCTACTCGTGCTATTGGGGCCTCTTGGGCTTTTCAGCACCAGGCTTCTGTTGAACAAGTTTGCAAGGCCGCTACTTGGTCTTCTGTTCATACTTTTTCAAAGTTTTACAAGGTTTATGTTAGGGCCTCAGCTGATGCTGCTTTTGGCCGCAAGGTTCTGCAGGCGGCGGTGGTTTGACCTGTCTGCTGTTTCCTTTTGGGGATCCCACCCTACTTTACGGACACTGCAATTGGATGTCCCAAGAGTAAAGAATCTTATCTGGAGCAGGACTTCTGTGATTACTCACCTGTAGAATTGTTATTATGAGTATACAATACGTCCTGCTCCACCCCACCCTTTGTTCATTATCCTTGGATCCCCTGTATGGTGATGTTATCATTGTTTGATAGTTGCTAGTTGGTTCTGTTATCATTCTCCCGGCTTCTTGTTTAACTGCTTTTCAATGCTGGGGATTTGTGGGAGGTCCCGGGTATTTGAGGGGCCGGGAGGAGCCAATTTCGCGGTCTCTGCAGTCCAGCGCCATTTGGCGGAGTAATACCCAAGAGTAAAGAATCTTATCTGGAGCAGGATGTACTGTATACTCATAATAACAATTCTACAGGTGAGTAATCACAGAATTGTATTTTTTTTTTCTGTTTTCGCCTGGACAATTTTGTGCATATGGCTATTTTTGAAGACTGTTTCAACCCTGACGTTACTAGTTGTATTTGTATAATATATAAGCTTGTATATAGGACTGATAAGCTTGTATAAACTTATCAGTCTTATATGGCATTACTTTGACATTGTTTTATTTTTTTTTCTCTTTACAATAATAGAACAGTTGTGCATGAACCCATTACTCCATATCTGCTGCAGCCTGTTTCATAGTCTGGGAAACAGTCTCTGGATTATAATCTTAAACTAGTTGGCTGACTATTGTAAAAGACATCTGTGTGCTAGAAACCATTTTCTTTTACCCAAAGGAGCCTCCAGTCTTCTGCCTTCTTCACTTGCTGGCTCCAGCACTTCCCACACCAGCAACATTAAACTAAGGTGACCGGTCTTGGCATACACCTATCTCTCCTATTCAGCAATGCAGATTCCTCTCTTGTGGCTAGACAGAGCCACAAGACAGATGGTATTCCCAGAGTTGCCCTGGATCAAGTCTCATCAGAATGAATTTTTATTTCCTGAGTATATTTATGCATACAAACAAGAAAATCCTTGTGTCTTGTTTAAATTTGAGAGGGGAGTATTCTGAATATTTTATTTAAGGGGGGACTTGCCAAAGAAGCCATTCCAATGCACCATTTGCATTAATCCAAACTTTGATTTAGACCACAGATACTCTTTACAATGCTGTCGTAACAATTGCATCTAAAATTCACATTCCTGGTTTCATATTTTAGATCCCGCTGCCTAACCCCCCTTTCCTTACAGGCTAACCTTTTCACCTACCATTCTGCCTTTCTTTTCCAGTCTACACAACGTAAAGCAGCCAGAAGGGACAGGTCAAGGGAAGAAACCTTCCAGCTGTCTAGATGGACTCCAGTGCTGAAAGATGTGATTGAGGTGAATCACGTTATTCTGTATGTATTGTTTTTCCAGCAAAGGTTGTATGGTAACTGTGTTCTGGAGAGCTTCCTCGGGTGTTAAACCGACCTCAGACCTCATATGTAAGATCACTGATATGAGCCACTCTTGTGATCACTTAATTATTGGTCACAAAATGTACAATTATACAATCCTGACACCAGCGTTATCTGGCATGTTAGAGGTTACCTGACCATGGTTTAATGTTTGTGGCTAACTTGGCCAACCTGTCTGGAAAACTTGACACTGCATGGAAGTGGGATGACTGATATCTGGAATGTGTGTGTGGTTGTATCTGTGAACAAGAATCATTTTTTGTGTAGTTATTACATTTATTCCAAACTCTTTATTGCTAGTCTGTAGCCTTCTTTATTATGGAAGCTAGAAGCTGATTTAAAGAGTTGATTGACCCCTTAAAGCGGACCTTCACTCTGAATAAGAGTCTATCTTATATGTTTCCCACACCCTGTACATACAGATTGCTCACATTAAAAATCATCCTACCTGCATCTACTGCATGTTATGAGCCTTTAAACATTTAAGATGGTGGCTCATGGGACATCAGGCAGCCTGCAAACAGGAAGTGCCTTCTGACTGTGCTGCTCTGCATTCTGGGATTGCTGACCTTTTCCTGACCCCTGCTCTGCTCTGTCTGAGCAAAGCACAGCAATAACCTGCCCCCCTGTACTTTATCCCACTTTCCTCTCCTCAGTAAGTATGATGCTTCTGAGTCAAGATGGCGGCACCCGTATCCTAAAATCCTGAACAGAGTTGCAGCCCAGTGGGGGAAAGAATAATACGTAAGTGACTAAAAACTTAGAATATATTAATTTTATATGCTGGGGGAATGTTTTTTTTTTTAAGGGTTTGGGCTTTTCAATAAATCATGGTGAAGGTCCGGTTTAACTAGTCTTCAAATTGTGTTTGGCCAGCATTGCACTTTAAATAGGAGCAACGCCTCCCTCCCTTGAGTCTTTAGGACCCTTGAGGGGGTTGCTGTTCCTCTTTATGGGGCATCCTGATTTGGCATGCTCCATCTACTCACCAGTCCGTTGTGCCTATACTACATCCCTGGCATACCTCTAGCTGTGGGCAGGCTTTTCTCTGCGTGTGGTGTGAGCAAATGCACAGCTAGAGTCAAGGACGGAGATTTAGCCAGCAGCGCTCGCTCCATTTAGATTTCCTTTGCCACACCAAACGCCACTATATGGCTGGTCCCACATAGGAACCCGGAAGACACACAGCGAGACATAATATTTTGGGGTATTTTTCCACTTTAACCTATATTAACAGTGTGCATCTAGCACCTGTGACTTTGTCTGTATGTCAAATGCTGTCCCAATGGGGATATTGCACCTTACTTGGAACCATGGTCCACTTCAAACTTTACTACAAGCATATCCTATTCCTAGACGAGACACCTTCCAGATATATTCTGACTGCCATTGTTTCCTTGTATTATATGGATACCTGGAGTTGTAGCTTTTAGGATTTTTTAATGGCTAAAGATTTCATCTGAGAGCATTAATTAGGAAAATGATAGTGATCCGCACCCTTTTAGATATGAAGAAAAATAGTAGGTAGTGGTGAAAGTAGAGTGCAAGTGTATTTGTGTTTGCTTGAAAGATTGCGGTAGCAGATGCACCCCTTCCATGATTTTCATGTAAGCTATCCATACTTTATACTTATTCTCATTTTTGTTTTTGTATTTTTTTGCTGTATGTTTGGGGTTCACGCAGTTGTTCTCTGATTACTGTCTGGCCAGCAGATGGCATCAAACACAGTATATATATGTATGTGTATATATGTATAATATATATATATATATATATATATATATATATATATATATATATATATATATATATATATATATATATATATATATATATATTAAATATATATATTAAATATATATATATATATATATATATTAAATATATATATATATATATATATATATATATATATTAAATATATATATATATATATATATTAAATATATATATATATATATATATATTAAATATATATAATATATATATATTCTCTGCTTGATCTATTGCTGCATTACCCCATTATGTGTACACTATTTTGTTAATTAGAATGTCACTGGTTTTCTATGTTAATATACTATCCGAAACCATTAAATGTACAATAACTTTGAGAATATATGCCCCAAAAATCACACATGAAGATTAAATCTATGACTATAAAAATGTAATACTGACAGAGGCATAACTTAACTCTTCACCCATTCCCTTTCCACAGGATAGTGTGGAGAATAAACTGGACTCCAGAGAGTGGCCATACTGCTCAGAGTGTCCTGCAGTTTGGAACGGTTCAGGGGCTGTCAGGTAAGGCACCACAACAAAAATATATCCCAAAAGGTTACAGCCTTTGGGGGGTTAGGGTGGGGTTTTCCAAAGGCATTACATACTCAAATTTGAACTAGTTTTGAAGGGACAGTCCAGGCTCTTTGACACTTACCCTCCTGCCCGCCACAGAGGTCCTGGTTTCGGCTTTGTTGGCTCAGGTCAGTCTCCATACTCTTCCCTTCTGCTAGTCATTGGGTGAACAGGCTCTCTTGTTGATTAGCAGCAGGAGAGGCATCATGTGTGCATTCTCCACTAACAGGCTACCAATGGCGGATGCTCATGTTGTGAACTGATTGGGAGCAGGCTTGGGTTTTGGAGCTGACTGCTTATAAACAAGAGTGTGGCAGTCCTCAGGACTATGGGGTAAGCCTGTGCACAGAAAGGAATGTGTCATTTATTTTAGTTGCCTGGACGTTTCTGGGTGGTGGGAAGTATAGGCAAGGTAAGGGGCATATTTTTACTTCATGGCCAAGCGTCAGCACTGTGCTACAACACTGGAGTATGTGGGAATTTCTGTCAGTAAACCCCTTTTGCTGACCCTCTGTAGCCTACATTCTAAAATGCTGTTTACTTCTCAGCGCGCGCCAGAAACACAACACCGTAAGCCGCGAGGAGAGGAAAAATGTGCCCAGGCTGATCATTTTCGTTCTTGGCGGGATCACATACTCAGAAATCCGTTGTGCATATGAGGTCACACAGGCCAACAAGCATGTCCAGGTTATAATAGGTAAGTTAAATACACCATCACATTTTTTTCCCTTTTTCCTGGTCCACAGACACTTTAATAATCTTAATATATTACTATGTGTAATATGCTTTTTTTCTTTTCTTTTAAATGTAGGCTCCACTCACATCATCACCCCTCAGAAAATGCTGGATGACATTAAGGATCTCACCAGGCCTCGCATCCCCAGAGAAACTTTTACCATAGAGTAAGCGGCGTAAATCCACCATGAATAAACGCACTTTTATATAGGGAAGCATACTTGCACCTTGAGTTATATGTGTGTTCCTCTGTGTTTGAAGAACAGCATATTGTTTAACTGGAATGGTGACACGAGAATGATGTCGCCCAAAATGCATCGTGCCTTCAAACCATGCTCTGCTAATTGTAACCACTAATTGAGACGCACTGAAGTTTAAGCCTGTACAGATCAATATAATATATTTTATTGTATTAAGATGTGTTTAAAAGTATATATTGTATATGTAACTAGTAATTTTAGGTTTTGTTTTACCTCTTTCCACCTATACCAGTCACATTAGATATGACTTTTTAATTCTGATTCAGCATGCCCCAGGTTCACCTATATAGTTTAATGGAAGTTGTGTCACATGACTCGAGCTCCTGCTGTTAGGAGGGTAGAACCGGTGTCGGTGAACATTGGCCTATGACATCACATTATGGGAACTAGGGTAGGTGGGGGGAGGGAAACGGGTATTTAATTATTCTGATGGCACATGATGGAACTTTGGTGGGCATTCATTTTCTCTTCAAAGTCCTGGAGGCCCAGAATTCACAGCATATTTAACTTCACAGTTACAGGGAATACAGATGAATTATTTCCTTCTGTTTAACGCCTGTACATCTACAGGGGGTTCATTTTAAGATGGTTTGAAAACATTGTAACTTATGTAAAGTACATGAATACATTTTTATTTTACTGGTTATTTCTATTTTATCTTGCCAGCATTGTGTTAACAAGGAAAAGGGATGAAAGGGAAAGCCAATGCTGAGCTTCTAATATACTTAACTTGATTTTCCAAGGACATGTATTCAAAATGCAATATAAAATAAAGGACATTTTAAACATCCCAGATGTTTACTTCTTCAAAGTATATATTCAACCAGTTATATTTGTGTGGACAAAACATATGACTACAACCACCAACAAACAATACATTTTATTAAATATGTCTGCAAAAATATATACACATTAGTCTTGTGCTATCAGACGATTAAAGAAACACCACCACAACACACGTTAAATGAGGAGGAGTTAGGTCCAAATATTACCCGTTCATAATACATGATCCTCCAAATGTATATATCTAATCAGGCCAGCGTGGGTAAGTAAATGAACCAAAAATCTATACAAATGATTGGTTGTCTATGATCCAGATAACTAATTTTAAAAAGTGCTGAGTTCAATTAAAAAATATATTGCAAGATAATTAATTAAGCTGATTATATACACACATTTTAACATGTGCATAATAAATGTATAAAGGAAAATCTACTCTATGGTGCTATAAGCTAAGTGAATAGAAGTGACCGTGATATTAAGATATATACTAATAAATCTAAACCACCTACCCAAACCCATGTGCAAATTAATGAACATAACAGACTAGCTACAATTTTCCAGAAAAGTCTGGCTCTCAAGTGTGTCTAAAGATGTCCTTTTATTGAATCCATCAAATATAAGACTAAGGGCATGGAATTCTAACGCCCGAAATGTGTAAGACAATGCAGTATGTACATACTGTAAGAACTTTTTATTATTTTTTTGGACCAATGAGCATCAGCTTTTAATGGATTCAATAAAAGGATTTTTTTAGACACACTTGAGACACTTTTCTGGAAAATTTAAAGCTTATGTGTGGCATATGGATTGATCTGGCCAACTGCATTAATACCATACCAGACTAGCTTCACAATTAGCCAACCGCTAATGTGGCAAGCTCATTGAGGAAAAAGTGCCCCACTCAGGTATTTTCCCTGTCCTGTGTGATCTCTGCCTGTCTATGCCTTTATTCTAAGTATACAGCACGTCCTGTTCCAGAATATTCCTTACCCATGGGCAATACATCCACAAAATGGCGCTGGACTGGAGCTTGTGGCCTCTCCCAGCCCTATATAAGTCAGGGACCTCCCACAAAATCCCCAGTTTATTTCTGCAGTCTGCGCTGAGAAGATAGAAGACAGCTCTCTCGTGGCGCAGGTGAGCGGGGCTTATTGCCTGCGTCCCTGCAGGACTATTCCCACCCGTTCCGTCCCATTGACTGCCTCCCAGCCTCGGCTGATAAGGTTCGGGTGAAGGTAGGCGATAAAAGCACTTGGTGCTGAGGAGCTAGGCTCCTACCGCAGTCCCTGCTCTAACAGGGTAGGCGGTTTAGGCTAATGGTGAGCCTTTTTGGGATGCCCCCACTGCCTCATGGGTTTTGCCAGGTTATCCTGTGCGGTAAACCCTATTCCCATTCCACCTCCACCTCCCCTCTTCATATTGGCCCCCGGGCTCCATTTCCCCCAGGGTATTCCGTTGTTATCCTCCATCAATCTCGGGGGGGGGGGGGGGGGGGGGGTTGTCTGGTGTTTTGTGACTTTAGGCATATGTGTGCCTGTTACTTTATTAAAACACGTCGTTGCGCGTTTGTACTGCGCTCCGCGGCTGGCAGCCCCATCTGTGGATGATGCAGTTTACCTCATATTTCCATGGCGCGCCCCTCGAGGTTGTGGACACCATTTTGTCTTTGTCCTCCTGCGCTGCTGGCTCCTTGCGGTCTGTGAGTAACCCTGGTGGGGTGAATTTTTCTCTATTGGTTCTTAAGCTTTATTCTTATGGGAATATATTGTTATGTCTTTCAGTCGAGATAAAGCTTCGGTCCTGTGGTTTCCCCCGGCCCTCTCTCCTCATTATCTCCCACTTCCCTAGCGGTCTATTGGGGCATCCCGGGTAGCTCTTTAGCATTAACCCTTACTGGCCTACTGTGCCTGTTTCAAATCACCATATGGAGGCTTCTGGGGATAATGAGCCTGGGGTTCCTTCGGGACAAGCCCGGCTATGTGTTGCGTGTGGGGTATCCCCAATCGGTAATTATGTCAGGGTATGTGTATCCTGCGCAGAGCAGGTACTTGCACTGCAGTCTAGGTTACCTGTTGCTGGGCCTGTGCCCCCTCGGGCTTCGCCTACCCCCCCACGCCTGCATCTGACCTCTATGAGGAGCATATCAGCGGGGAGTCTCGACCTGATTTGGCTGCACGGGTAGCCAGCATTGAGAAACATATTGCTGGGTCTGCATCGCGTAAGGCTTCTGCTAAGCAGCGGCATTTGCCTCCCACTGTCTCCCTCTTTCCTCTGGAAACAGGAAGTTTTTGACACTACTGGTTTTTCCCCCCTGGAGGAAGGAGGGGGAATTGTTCTCTGATTCAGAATCATCTGAGGAGCAACCCAGGGTTTATAGTGGTACAGGGTCTCCCTTTGGGGAAGATCTATGGTCCTCAGATGACACTGACAGGCTCTTGGCTCATATTTTTGAAGTGCTCTGTATCTCCCCTCCTGCCGTGTCTCCGCAGCAGCAGAATGAGCTCTTTCATACGGTTAAACCACATTTGGAATTCCATGAGCAGTCGCACTTTAATAATCTGGTGCTCAAAGAATGGGAGCGGCCTAGCAAGCTGCCAGGAGTGCCCAAAAGTTGGGACAAAAGGTATCCCTTTCCTCTGATGTGCTTAAGCGTTGGTCATGTCCTCCTAATGTGGATGCGCCCGTTCTGGCGCTGTCCAATACATCTGTCATGTATTCCCCTGACACTACTACCCTGAGGGATGGTGACCGGCGTATGGACCAACCGGCTTGCCATGCCTTTGCCTGTGTGGGGACCGCACTATGCCCGGTTTGTGCCTCTGCCATTACAGCTATTGCTATTAAGGGTTTGCTGAAGAGCCTCTTAGAAGGGGCCTCTGATGATGCGGGAGGAGAAGAGTATAGATCTCTCCTGCTTTGCTATGAATTTGTTGCGTATGTCCTGTCTGCTATGGATGATGCCATTAGAATGTGTGGTAGAACTTCTGCCCTGTTGGTAGCTATACGCCGCTCTGTCTGGCTACGTCAGTGGGTAAGCTGATAATGCTGCTAAGAAGGCTCTCACTGGTTTCCCTTTCAAGGGCCTGCGTCTTTTTGGTGAACGCTTGGATTTGTTTGCCAAGGGCGGTAGGTTACCTCAACGTAGGAGGCCGTCGCAGTCCTTTACTGGGGCCCGCGGAGATCACTGGGGAAGGGGCAGAGGACGTGGTCGTCCTGGCCTCTCCTGGGGTCCCAAGCCAAAATCCTCACCCAAGCCCCCTCAGGCATGAAGGGGCACCCTCACCCATCCGGGTGGGGGGACGGCTTCAGCTCTTTGCTCACATCTGGAGGCTTCATGTCTCAGACCGGTACAAGATAGAGTTTGCAGCCTGGCCACCCCCAAGATTCATCACATCCCGGATGGCTCAGAACCCCCTCTCAGCTCAGGGTCTGTGCCTTGCTGTCCAAAACCTTCTGGAGTTGGGGGTTGTCTGCCAGGTGCCTTTGAGGGAAAGGGGCAGAGGCTACTATTCCAATCTTTTCACTATTCACAAAAAAGACGGGTCCATCAGACCTATCCTGGATTTAAAGTGCCCTAACAAATTTATCAGATTCAAACACTTTTGCATGGAGACTCTGGGCTCCGTTGTCAATTCACTACGTCCAGGGGACTTCTTGACCTCTGTAGACACCAAGGACCCTCACCTTCATGTACCAGTCTTTCCAGGTCATCAGAGATTCCTCAGGTTCGCTCTGGAGGATCAGCACTATCAATTTGTGGCTCTGCCTTTCGGTATCACCTCGGCCCCCAGGGTATTCGCCAAGGTACTGGCATGCATCTCAGGGCATTCGCATACTTTCTTACTTAGACGACATTCTCATCATGTCTCAATCTCTTCAGCAAGCCGAGTTGGATACTCAGCGGGTGGTGTCCACACTGGAGTCCTTCGGCTGGGTGATCAACCACCCCAAGTCTTTCCTGTCACCGTCAATGGTGAGGTCCTTTCTGGGCATGACTCTGGATACGTCTCAGGTCAAGATTTTTCTTCCTTTAGCAGAAGGTGGAGAGTCTTCAGGCCCAAGCCAGGTTCCTTATGTCTTGCCCTCATCCCTCCCTCCGGCAGAGGATGCAGCTGGTGGGCCTGATGGTGTCTTGCTTCGAGGCAGTTCCATACGCTCAGTTTCACATGAGACCTCTTCCCCTCTAGCCAGACGGTCTCTCTCGTGGTGGCTGGACTCAAGAAACCTGTTGGTGGGTAGATCCTTTCCCATCCTGAAATTCCAGGGTCAGTGGGGCCCTCAGGAGGCCCACACCCCTATCAACACTCTGGAATTGAGGGCGATAAGGTTGGTTCTCGCCCAATTGACTCCACACCTTCAGGGACGGGCGGTTCAGGTCCGCTCAGACAACCAGACGGCGATTGCCTACATCAATCATCAGGGAGGGACCCGGAGCAAGAGGGCCCTCAAGGAAGTGTCCCTGATACTGTCTTGGGCGGAGGAGAATGTTCCCGGCATCTCAGCTGTGTACATCCCGGGGGTGGAGAATCTGGAGGCAGACTCTCTCAGCAGGGGGACCTCTCGTCTGGGAGAATGGTCCATCAGCAGCAGGGTGTTTTCGCTCCCTGTGCCACCGCTGGGGTCAGCCAGATGTGGATCTGTTTGCGTCCCGTCACAATCACAAGCTTCCAGTCTTTGTCTCTCTGTCCCAGGACTCTCTGGCCCTGGCCATGGATGCACTAGCAATGTCTTGGAAGAGCTTTCAGCTTCTCTATGTGTTCCCTCCTTTTCCTGGGTGCAAGGTGCTATGCTAGATTGCTCAGGAAGGGGTGCCAACCATCCTGGTGACCCCCCGTTGGCTAAGAAGGGTGTGGTTCGCAGACGTCGTGCAGTTGGCAGTAGATCAGTATGTTCTGCCCAAGGATCCAGACCTGCTCACTCAGGGGTAGCTACACCATCCCAATTTACAAATGCAGGCTTTGACGGCCTGGCTGCTGAAACCTCCATCTTGATGGAGAAGGGGCTGCCTGCCTCTGTTGTTAATACCATGATTCCGGCTAGGAAGAAGTCCTCATCATCCATCTACTATGGGGTCTGGCATGCTTACTTTGACTGGTGTGAGTCCAAGTCGCTTCCCTGTAGGGTGTTTTCTGTCCCTAGGGTTCTGGAATTCCTGCAACATGGTTTGGATTTGGGCCTTCAGCTTAGTACCCTCAAAGGTCATGTTTCTGCTCTGGCCATTTTCTTCCAAAGATCCTTTGCTCACCATCGTTTGGTCAAGACTTTCTTCCAAGGGGTTTCTCACGTGCGTCCTCCATGTAAGCCTATGTTACCAGTCTGGGATTTGAACTTGGTCTTATCTGCCTTGCAGGGGTCTCCCTTTGAGCCCTTGCATGAGGCCCCTTTGTCCATTTCGACACTTAAGGTAGTCTTTTTGGTGGCTATCACTTCTGTTAGGCGTGCGTCTGAGTTGGCGGCGCTTTCCATCAAACCCCCTTATTTTGAGAGACACCAGGACAAGGTGGTATTTCGTTTTAAGCAAGATTTTCTGCCTAAGGTTGTGTCTGCATTTCATCTCAATCAGGACATGGTTTTGCCTTCTCTATGCCCTAATCCTAGTAACCCTAAGGAACGAGTTTTACACTCTCTGGATGTGGTCAGGACTCTGAAGTTCTATTTGGTGGCTACTGAATCTTTCAGGAAGACTGATGCTCTATTTGTGCTTCCATCTGGGCCTAGAAAGGGTGAATTTGCCAGGCTGTGATTCAGGCATATTCTGCTAAGGGGAAGGAGCCTCCCTTCCGCCTTACTGCTCAATCTACTTTTGCTATTGGTGCCTCTTGGGCTTTTCAGCACCAAGCTTCTGTTGAACAAGTTTGCAAGGCCGCTACTTGGTCTTCTGCTCATACTTTTTCTAAGTTTTACAAGGTTGATGTTAAGGCCTCAGCTGATGCTGCTTTTGGTCGCAAAGTTCTGCAGGCGGCTGTTACTTTTTGGGGATCCCACCCTACCTTACGGACACTGCTATTGGATGTTCCATGGGTAAGGAATATTCTCGAACAGGACGTACTGTATACTAGAATAATACAATTCTGTGATTACTTACCTGTAGAATTGGTATTATATGCATACAGCATGTCCTGTTCCACCCCACCCTTGTTATCATTATTCTTAGTTACCTCTGTATATTGGTTTTGTTCTCCCGGCCTTTTGTTAACTGCTTGTCAATACTGGTGATTTTGTGGGAGGTCCCTGACTTATATAGGGCCGGGAGAGGCCACAAGCTGTTTCTCTGCAGTCCAGCGCCATCTTGTGGATGTATTACCCATGGGTGAAGAATATTCTGGAACAGGACGTGCTGTATTTGTATAATACCAATTCTACAGGTGAGTAATCACAGAATTGTATTTTTATTGGTTTTCTTTCCCCACCCTTTCTCCAGGTTTCTGGCTCATACGTGGACTCTTACTTTGTGTGTGGACAGTTTTAATTGTATTTATTTTACAACTTTGCAGAGCTCTTTGCCTGCTTCCATGGTTGCAAGATAAGAGGGTGCCATTGGGGGGGTGCATGCGCGCGGAGCCGGCGGATGGTCGCACTCTGCTAGAGCTCCGCAAACCCGGGCCTGAAGGGGCGGCTTAACGCAGCGTAAAGCACAGATAAGTGGCGCAAACAGCGGGGAGAGGATCGGGGGGTGACTCTCCTCCGGTCGGAGTATGCGTCAGACCCGCAGAAACAAGCAAAGGCCGCCGAAGCCACATAGGGCCTTGCAGCCGGGAAGCAAGATGGCGGCCGCAGCACACCCAGTCACTGCACGCGCAGCACGAGGTGAGGAGGAAGGATTCCCTGGATTCGGGGGACAGCCAAACCCAATTTCCCTCTGGACTGAAAGACCAGTGCCCGCAGATGGCGTTGGATCATACCTCATTACAACATATCAGGGCCGTGATCCGGGAAGAGGTGGCTGCTATCACCAAGAGCACCTCCCAGCTAATCAAGGAGCTGAAAGCGCAGGGGCAGAGAATTGCGTCCTTAGAAAGCAATATAACCGATGTTACCACGGGTCTGAACGGCCACGAGGAGGAATTGGAGATTTTGCATGAAGAAATCGCTGCTTTAAGGGACATGCAAGAGGATCTGGAGAACCGGAATCGCCGCTCCAACCTCAGATTCCGGGGGCTCCCGGAGTCGATGGAGGACGCCCAAGGTACTATCATGGCGTTGCTGCAAGAACTGACACCTACCATACCGCTTGCAAGGCTGGAGCTGGAGCGAGCGCACCGGGCCCTCAACAGGCGTAGCCCTGATGGACCCCCGAGGGACATCATCGTAAAGTTTGTCTACTTTCAGACCAAGGAGGCGGTGGTGAAAGCAGCAAGGGAACAAGGCCTCACGCAGTTCCAGGGTCACTCCAAGTTTTTGCGGACCTTGCCCAATCCACCATAGCTAAGCGGCGAGCCCTTAAACCTTACTTGCAAATGCTCAGATCCCACAACATAAGCTACCATTGGGGCTTTCCATTCAAGGTGTCCTTCCCTTACAACGGCCGTATCCATCAGGCGGCGAAACCCCAGGAACTAAGGGACCTATTACTGCAGCTTGGCCTATCTGGATCTAAGGTCTCCCAGGATTTACCTACAGTTTCGGCCCCAAATTCACAGCAAAGGAAAGATGCTGCTGCGACGCTGGACGATTCACAGCAGAGGAAATCGGGGAATGACCGGTCGCAGGCCCTAAGGAACTTGTCTTCGCAAATTTTTCAGCCAACTTCGGAGGGATGACCAGCAAGCTACTATTGAGGTTTGGTGGTGTGACCCTCTCTGTGGGTGGAAGTTCTGGACATTCCCAGCTATTGGGAAAGTGAAATTTGTGTGGTTTTATATACTTACTCTTTTTATTAATGCCATTTCTATC
This sequence comes from Gastrophryne carolinensis, assembly GCA_027917425.1. Classification (NCBI taxonomy): domain Eukaryota; kingdom Metazoa; phylum Chordata; class Amphibia; order Anura; family Microhylidae; genus Gastrophryne; species Gastrophryne carolinensis. The sequence goes on from CM051235.1 coordinate 350,832,907, forward strand.
TCTTAAATGTTCCTAAATTACTTGAATGTCAGATGTACGATTAGTTGATAGCTATTTGCACTGCTTGGTAGGTGTGTGGCGGGGGGCCTGTCTCGGGCACTCCGATCGGCAGTGCCGGTGGGGGTGTGTGGGGCGGGCCCTGGGTTTCCCGTTATGCCTGGCTTGCTTTGCTTTGTACAAATTGATTTTGAAATCAGGCTTTTGGAGGCAGATCACATGTATGTCGCAGGATGGGATGGTCCCTTCCTGATATGAAGCTTCTCCCTGTCTGCTAGTTAAGTGCCTTAGTGGAAAATTGATTGTTATGCACAGTTAAGAAAATGATTGATTGAGCTGCCCCGCCGGCCCGGGGGATATACCGTGCCTACCCCCTAGCATTCCCCCAGAGGCACGTCCCTGGTGGTATGCTAATTGTGGATTGTCCACAATAGGCTGATTATTATCGGCCTACACATGGTTTTTAATATTGTAGATTATGTGTTTATTTGGATAGTGCTTAATAGTGTGTATTGTCTTGTCTTATTATGTTTACCCTCCATCCCCTCCCCCCTTGGTCCTGGCTATTCCTTCCCCCCCCCCCGCCCTATTACCCGGGGAGGTGCTGTTCCCCAGAAAATGACTAACAATGTCAACTATAGTGTTCTTGAAGGCAAGGGATGTCGGTGAAGGTGGTCTCCCTTAATGCTCAAGGCCTCAACTCCCCTAATAAGCGGTCAAGGGCATTTAGAGCTTTTGTTGCGCTTAGGGCAGATGTGGTGTGCTTACAGGAGACACACTTTTCGTCCTCATCCTCGCCCAGGTACCTCCACCCGAAATACCCGCAGTTTTACCAGGCCACAGCTGAAAAGAAGCACTGTGGGGTATTAATAGCGTTCCACAGAAATTCTCCGTTCACATGCTCTAAGCAAATGATAGACCCCAAGGGTAGGTACCTGCTGCTAGTGGGGACTTTGCAGGATACGCCAATTACATTGCTGTGTTATTATGCTCCTAATAGCCGCCAGGTCCGTTTCCTGTCCAGGATGTGTGAATTGCTCAAGACCTATGGGCAGGGAACTATTCTAATGTGTGGGGACTCGAATTTAACGCTACCAGACAGGCTCGACAGGTCCTCCTTGCCCTCTCCTCACGTGTTGGGGGAGTCTAAAGCCTTTCTTAGCATAATCCAAGGAGTGCAGATGGTGGACGCTTGGCGTGAACTAAACCCAGGGAAGCGGGACTACACGCATTATTCCCACCCGCACCATCTTCATTCCCGGATCGATCATATATTTGTAGGAAGAGGTCTATTGCCGCAGGTTAGGCGGGCGGAGATAAAGCCTGTGTCATGGACAGACCATGACATGGTCCTTATAGTATGCTCGGGCTTGGTAATGCGAACTGGACCATCCCCGTGGGTTTTGAATGAATCCCTCTTGGCATCAGAGGACATGGTCCAGGGAGCTAAGCAGGTAGCAATGGAGTACTTTAGGCACAACATGGGCACTGTGCAATCCCCGGCGACACTCTGGGGGGCATTTAAAGCAGTAATAAGGGGACACTTTTTGGGGCAGGCCTCGAGGAAAAAGAGGGAAAGAATAGCACAGTCGGCCCGCTTGGAGCGGGAATATTCTGAAGCTGCGAGGGGGTTCAAGGATACGGGTAGGAGGGAGGAGGAGGTCAGATTGGAGAGGGCAAGGGTGGCCTTAAATCAAGTGCAGATTGAGCAGGCTGAAACTCGATATAAGTGGTCAAGGCAAAGATATTATGCATGTAGCAATAAGCCCAACTCATTATTAGCATCTCAACTTAGATGTCAAGATTTTCCAATGCCCCCCATCAAGCTGAAAATGAATGGAGGCCAACTCACTACCAACCCTGAAAAGATTCTGGAAACATTCAGGAATGGGTTATCTAAGTTATATGGGCCCCCCCCCAGGAATTAGATCACAGGAAAGCCACAGCATTCTTTGAAAATATTGAACTGCCATTGGTCTCTGAGCAGCAGAAGCAGGGGATGGATGCCCCCATCACTGAGGAGGAGGTACGGAGGGCTATTGGGACACTTAAATCAGGGAGGAGGCCTGGCCCTGATGGCCTGACGGCGGTCTTTTATAAAAAACTTACCCAGGAGGTGGTTCCCCCCTTAACTACCTTGTTTAATTATGTTCTGGAAGGGAACCAATTTGAGAGCGAGATGCTGAAGGCAAATGTGGTTATGATCCCGAAGCCCGGAAAAGATCATCAACAATGGAGCAATTATAGACCCATTTCTTTGTTAAACACCGACCTTAAATTATTTTCAAAAATTTGGGCCACTAGGATTAATGATTTCTTGGGCTCCTTGGTACATCGGGACCAGGTGGGTTTTGTCCCTCTTCGGCAGGCGGGGGATGGAGTCAGACGCATAATTCAGTTGATTGACTCAGTCAAGGCACAAGTCAGGAAGCTATGCTACTGTCACTAGATGTGGAGAAAGCGTTTGACTCCATCTCCTGGGAGTACTTACAGTGGGTACTGGGGAAATGGGGTCTGGGGGTTGGACTTCAGACGGCAGTATCTGCTTTGTATAATGCCCCCCAAGCTGCTCTGAAGTATGCTGGTGCAATGTCAGCCCCATTTTCGATTCTCCGGGGTACTAGGCAAGGGTGCCCACTATCGCCGATCTTATTTATCCTGGCAATAGAACCCTTGGCCATTAAGATTCGAAATAATGCGAGCATAAGAGGCATAGTGTCTCCAGCTGGGGAGAGCAAGCTGTCCCTGTTTGCGGACGACATGTTGCTCATGATCACAGCTCCCCACATCACTATCCCCAATTTAATAAATATTTTGTCAGAGTTTGGTGGTCTGTCCGGGCTTCGGATCAATGATACAAAGTCGATGGCACTGGATGTGTCGTTAACAGAGCCAACCAAGAGATCCTTGCAGGCTAATTATAAGTGGACTTGGACACATCAGTTGCCCTACCTGGGCATTAAAATCACCTCTACTTATGAGACATTATTTAAAGCCAATTACTCACACATTCCGAAATTAGTTGATACGCTCTTGAATCCATGGTGCAATCTGAGGATGTCATGGCTGGGGAGGTTGGCTGCTATTAAAATGGTTCTATTGCCTAAGCTGCTGTACCTTTTCAGAGTGCTCCCAGTGGGAGTCCCACTGTCCTTTTTTAAACCCTTACAAAGCAGAGTTTTGAAATATATCTGGGGTTCAACTAGGCCGAGAATCAATAGAAAAACATTGTATTACCACACCACCAAGGGTGGGCTGGGTGTGCCCTCACTCCATAAATATTATCTGGCGCCGCAGATTGCTCCGGTGCTACTGCTGCATGTAAAAGAGTCCCCTCCACTGTGGGTCCTAGAGGAAGCCAGGAGGATTGAACCAATGGGTGTGGATGTGCTGCCATGGCTCCCTAAACGTATCAGACCCGAAGGTATGTCCCCTGTTCTGGAATGCCTGTTGGGGAGGTGGGACAGCTGTAAGACAGGGGCGGGATTGATCTCTGGGCATATTCCACTGATGAGGCTTTTTAACAACCCCATGTTCCCCCCTGGCGTGACACATACCTTAGGTTTCAGCTGGTGGAAAGCTAATGGTCTGGAGGTAGTGCAGGATCTATGCACAGTTGGGGACATGAGATCCTTTGAAGACCTGAGAGCAACTAAACAGATTCCACCGTCTGAGATTTTCAGGTATCTGCAGCTCTCTCACTTTGTTAAAGGCATATTGAAAGGGGGTTCACAGCCGTTCAGGTGGACACGTCTGGAACAAATGTGTTATCAACAGCCATACACTACAGGAGTGATTACGCATATCTATGGGGCCTTGGTCAATCAGGTGGACCCGCCTAAGCATGGGTATATGGCGAGGTGGGAGGCAGAACTTGAGATGACAATTGATGACGAGTCTTGGAGGAGAATCTGGAAATCAGTTCGCTCCACCTCACTTAATGTGTTGGCAACAGAGAATGCCTTCAAGCTGGTACTGAGATGGTACTATACCCCCGCTAGGCTCCATAGGTGCTCTGCCTCTCACTCCCCCATGTGCTTTAGGGGCTGTGGGGAGGTGGGGGACTACCTTCATGTGTGGTGGGCATGCCCGAGGGTTAGGCAGCTCTGGCAGAGGGCATATACAGCTCTATCCCGAATGCTGGGGAAAACATGCACCCCTAACCCAATAGAAGTGTTATTATCTTTGAAGCAGAATGCCCTCTCTAAGGACGAGTGGCTCCTGACTAAACACCTCTTGGTGGCGGTCAGACTTACAATAGCTGCAAATTGGAAGGCCCCGAAATTACTGTGGAAGGAGGTAGAAGCCAGGATGTCTAACATAATGGTAAACGAACAGTTGACGGCGATAGCTAACCTGCAAAGGGAGAAGTATGACCTAGTCTGGGAGCCATGGCAGCAGTATTGTACCCAAAGAGGTCAGAAATAATTGATCAGAAGATTGACTTACTGGGGATAAAGCGGTGTAATTGTCCTTTGGCTCATATGAGTTGAGCAACTCCCCCCCTCCCCCTCCTTCCCCTTTCCTGCTCTTCCTTTACCTCTCCTTTCCCCTCCCTGAGTTCCCCTTGTCTGGCATCTCCCCCCCAATCCCCATGTGATCTGGTGTTTGTCTTGTGGGTCCATGCTCTAATATTCAGATAATGTTCTCTTATTTTTTCGCTCTTTTATTTTTTTTTCTCCCTTCGTTATAAATGTTACAAAAATGGTAAAAACACTGATTCAGATATGTGACTATTATGCTGTTGATATCAACGATATGTAGCGATATGTTATTGTATTATTATGATGCTGTTCAACCTGAATCTTTCAATAAAGATATTGTGAAAGAGGGTGCCATTGCGCCCTTTGACTGAAACAAATCCGCCTCGTGAACACCATCTGGGGTTGTGTAATGGTGCAGGTGCGGTGTGTTATCACTTGCCGCCTGTGCTGCAGAGTTAAATAAAGAGACCTGTGGACGATATGGCGTATGAGATGTTTAGGGGTGTCCCATTAGTGGATTGTACAGGCACAAACGCCAGTAATAACAGTGTGCCTGCGCAGATACTAGCCAAGACACTGTTTAAATGTGCACAATTGGTCTCCTATCAGTCCAATCAGAGCAGCTCACACATTCTCACCTCAAACAGATTGGCCACAGGCAATCACACACCTCCTTCAGCTGGAAGCATTTATACTTTGTCACCGCAGAGCTAGAGATGGCAGTATGGAGATCCACAAAACATGACCAGTTGGTAGCTCTCCCAGAGAGGGTTGGGGAACACAGAGGATTATCTGAGACAAAAGTTACTGGTCTCGGCACCATTTAAATCAGTATCCTCCTTTCTTTTCTGTATATGAACTCATGAATATCTATTTATTTGAACACATCAAAACGGCAAAACACATCGAGTTTGAAAGCACCGAGGGGGACAAATTCTACCCCAGAAAACCTTAGGAAAAGCTTACCTTTCTGTGTTGAAAGTATGAAGAATACCAGATTGTAACACTCGTTACATCAATAAAAACAACATCAAAGGTCTTGGTCCAAGCCAATTATTCCTCTCTTCCTATTATTTCTATTATAACCCAGGTGGGACCAACTCCATACCACCCCCAGACATTTTCTACCTTGTCTCCCCTTCCAAAAATAAACGGTCCTTCACTCTGAATAAGAGTTTGTTTCCCACACCCTGCACATACAGATTGCTCACATTAAAAACCATCCTACCTGCATCTACTGCATGTTATGAGCCTTTAAACATCCAAGATGGCGACTTATGGGACATCAGGCAGCCTGCAAACAGGAAGTGCCTTCTGACTGTGCTGCTCTGCATTCTGGGACTGCTGACCTTTTCCTGACCCCAGCTCTGCTCTACCTGAGCAAAGCACAGCTGTAACCTGCCCCCCCTGTACTTTATCCCACTCTCCTCTCCTCAGTAAGTGTGATGCTTCTGAATCAAAATGGCGGCGTCCGTATCCTAAAGTCCTTAACAGAGTTGCAGCCCAGTGGGGGAAAAATTAATTAGTAAGTGACTAAAAACTTAAAATATATTAATTTTAGATGCTGGGGAATCGCTTTTTAAGGGTTTGGGCTTTTCTATAAATCATGGTGAAGGTCCGGTTTAAGAAATCCTATTTTTTGTCTTGTGAGAGTTTGAGTAGGTAGCCTTTTTGTCTTTGGGCCTAGTTTTTTTCACTACTGTGAACAAAACTGAGGATGGTACCCGCCTAGGCTTTATTGCTTTGCTGACAGTGTTTGCCTCCTGGCTGTGGCCAATATTATGCCTAGTTGTACTTAATGCTTACAGTGGACCATTCTGCCTCTCATCAAGGAAGTGACTTAAATCCTGATTTTCCTAACATGGAAGACACAGTTGACTAGATACCACTATAAGATGTAGCATAGCTCAGTAGTAGCTGATCGGATGGTTGTATCTACCAGAAAATTAGATTTTAGGATTCACTATAAAATGCTTTTCCTTAAAGGGCCCAGAAAGTTTTTAAGAAACGCTGGGTATGATGGTACATGCAAACCAGGCCCCACCTCCTCTCAAACAATCACCTTTGTTCCAGCAGAGAAAGCTCAGTTCGTAGCATGGAATACCACCAAATATTGCCTCCTCCTAAAGGACAACCAGCACACAAACACCTGCCCTGTCTTTAGACAGAATCTAAAGCAAAATAATATGCTAATAGCTGGAACTATTTAGAATATGTGAATGAAGGGTGAAATGCTTAGCCTAATGGCGACCATGTTAAAAATAAGACTTCATTTCATATTCTATAATCTGATATTAAACTTAGTTATATAGATATACATGTGAATTCCTTGAACTCCGTTATTAGTAGACTTAGAGGAAAATTGCTCACGCAGGAGCCACACGCTTTATTGCCAGCCTTTTGTGTGAAGGTTTTTAGTTACGTTACAAAGCACTCCTTTTCTGTGTATATAAGATACAAGCTGGTCTTCAATAAAGCCGATTCATGTGGAGAACTTTCAATGCTGTATGTCTCTGTTCACTGCATAAGTCTCCAACTGGTTGCTAAGGGAGAATGATATAGAAGCTGGGTGAGAGAGACCATATAGACTTATCAAGGTCCAAGTTACCCCCAACAAAACATTGGAAAGATTTCATCTGTATGCTATGGGTGACTACAGTTTTTAAATGTTCAGTCCTGAACACTGTAAGTTGGCAACACATTTTTGTTCTGGGTAGACCCCCAGAAAAAGGAAGGGATCTCTCTTTTTGTCCTAGTGATGCCTCCAGTATGCGTGTACCTTGCAGTCTTCAAATTGCTTCTCCCAAATAACAGCCTTCCAAAAATGGCACATTATGGATCCCTTGAAAATGGAACCTTGGACAGTAGCTTAAACAAGTTGTCAAATTGCTGAAGTCATTATTCTATAGCCAAGATTACCATAGTGCATAACAGAAAAAAGAATCTCACAGCAAATCCATACTAGAAATCATATAAAGGACTGCAGTATAGTACCAAAACCTAATTTTAAGTTAAAATGAATAAAATACCTTCATTTGTCTCGGGTAAAAAGTCAAGCACAGGGGATTCTAACCAAGTAGTACTAGTACAACTTATGCTACTTGGTAAGCCTGATCTGTACCCCGGCATGATCTGCTGCCATCTATACTTTACCGAAGCCTGATTTGCTCCAGAACTGTTCCAGTGATGAAATTTTTTGTGCATTTTTGTCTCTATTTCATTTACTGTAACTGGCAGTTTTGTTTGTTCTTAAGATGATTTAGGTGACTGACAACCTACACACACTACCCAGGTAGTACATGATGAAAAAGCCCAATGATGCAAGGCATATCTCCAAATAATTGCTCACATATAACATGTATTCTTAGTATACAGTACGTCCTGCTCCAGATAAGATTCTTTACACTTGGGTATTACCCTGCTAGATGGCGCTGGACTGCAGAGACCGTGAAATTGGCTGCTGCCGGCCCCTCAAATACCCGGGACCTCCCACAAATCCCCAGATTTTCTCTGCAGTCTGGACTGAGAAGGACAAGAAGATGGCTCTCTCTTCTGGCAGGTGAGCGGGGCTATTAGCCTGCGGCCCTGTAGGACTATTTCCACCCGTTCCATTGTTAATGTGCCTCCCAGCTTTGGTGCGGTTGATGGTAGGCAGCACCGCTGTCAGGTGCTTGGGTGCGCTGCTCCACCGCAGTCCCTCACCAAAGGGTAGGCGGTATAGGCATATGGTGAGCCTCTATGGGATGCTCCTCCCGCGCTATTGCCCCTTACTCCTGTCTATCGGTGGGCCCTACGTTAAGTGGCCACTGCCCTCCCTCGCTCTCTCTTGTAGTTCGCAGGGGGGAGGTCTGAGTGTGTTTGTGTTTGTGCTTTCACTTGTTTGGCGTACTTGGTTGCCTCTGGTTCTGTCTCCACACAGTCTTGGTTGTGCTGGTTGCGGTTTGAACATGCCGCCCCGCGTGCACGCTTTCACTGTGTTCCGCGGTTGGCGGCGGCATTACCTCAGGCACTACTTAACCATCATAGGTTGCTGGTCTTTGGGGGGCGGAGCCTGCGGATGGCGTGTTCTGCATCACTGTCTCCGCGGCCCGCCCCTCGAGGTATACTCGGCGCCTTTTTCTTCTGGATTCTTCCTGCTGCATGGCTGGCGCCTACCTACCACGGTCTGTGAGTGCCCTTACGGGGGGATTTATTTACCCTATGTCACGTATGCATGTCGCTTATGGGTTTCTCTTCCCTTATGTCTTGCAGGCGGGTCAAACTCCATTGGTTTCTCCCGGCCCTACCCCCTCTATTTAGTCTTTAAACTTTGTGAGGCCTAGTGTGCTATTTACTCCCACTTCCCTAGCGGGCTATTGGGGCATCCCGGGTTGCTTTTATAGCGTGAATCCCTATCGGCCTATTGTGCCGCTATAATCACCATATGGAGGCGTCTCAGGATAATGTGCTCGGGATTCCTTCGGGACAAGCCCGGCTGTGTGTGGTGTGTGGGGTGTCCCCTACAAGTGCTGACAATGTGCGGGTTTGTGTACCTTGTGCCCAGCAGGTGCTTGCGCTGCAGCCTGGTTTACCAGTAGCTGGGCCTGTGCCACGTATGGCTTCACCTACTCCCCCAAGCTTAAATCTGACTCCCATGGAGCTGCATACCAGTGGGGAGTCTCAACCTGATGTGTCTGCTAGACTGGCTAGTGTTGAAAAGTTACTTGCTAATACCATGGCGCTTAAGGCCTCTGCCAAGAGGCGGCATTTGACGCCTGATGTCACTCTTTTCCCTATGGAGGCTGAAGAGTTCTTTGAACTGTCTGGTTATACCCCCTTGGAAGAAGGGGAACTGTTCTCTGACTCAGAGTCATCTGATGAGAGGCCCAGGGGTCATGATGATTCTGGCTCTGATCCTTGGGCCCCAGATGATACTGATAGGCTTTTGGCTCAGATTTTTGAGGTGCTGTCTATCTCTCCCCCGGTCGCGGCTCCTAAACAGCAGGGGGAATTTTTTCATATTGGTAAGCCAGAGTTCCCTGAGCAAGCTCATTTTAATGATCTCGTGCTCAAGGAATGGGAGCGCCTCTGTCATGCATTCCCCTGACTCTACTACCCTGCGGTATAGTGAGGACCGGCGGATTGATCAGCTGGCGTCCCATGCCTTTGCCTGTGTGGGGATGGCGCTGCGCCTGGTTTGTGCCTCTGCCACTACAGCTGTGGCTATTAGGACCCTGCTTAGAAGTGTCTTAGATGGTGCTCCTGATGATGTGTCTAGTGAAGAGTTTAATGCTTATGTCCTCTCTGCCTTGGATGATACCATTAGAATGTGTGGCAGAGCCTCTGCCATGGTGGTGGCTCTAGGCCGCTCGGTTTGGCTGCGCCAGTGGGCAGCTGACAATGCTGCCAAGAAGGCTCTCACTGGTTTTCCCTTCAAAGGGCTGCGCCTATTTGAGGATGGCCTGGACCTGTTTGCTAAGGGAGGCAGGTTACCCCAGCACAGGAGGCAGTCTGGACCCTTTCGGGGCCCAGGCTGCTTTTCTTCCCCCTACCGTGGATCCAGACAGGGGAGGGGGGTCTCCTTTACTGGGGTCCGAGGAGATTTCTGGGGTAGGGGCAGAGGACATGGACGCCCTGGCTCAACCTGGGCCTCCAAGCCTAAGCCTTTCACCAAGCCCCGTCAGGCATGAAGGGGCACCCTCACCCATCCGGGTGGGGGGACAGCTTCAGCACTGTGCTCACGTCTGGAGGCTTCATGTCTCAGACCGGTGGATTCAAGAGGTAGTCTCCTCCAGTTACAAGATAGAGTTTGCTGCCTGGGGCCCCCAAGATTCGTCAGATCCCAGGTGTCTCAGGACCCCTTGTCAGCTCAGGCTCTGATTCTGATGGTGCAAAGCCTTCTGGAGCTGGGGGTCATTTGTCAGGTCCCCTTACGAGAAAGGGGCAAGGGGTTCTATTCCAACCTTTTCACCATACCCAAAAGAGATGGGTCAGTCAGGCCCATCCTGGACTTGAAGATCCTCAACAAATTTGTCAGGTGCAGGCGCTTTCGCATGGAAACTTTGCGCTCTGCTATCAGTTCCCTGCGTCCAGGGGACTTCATGACCTCTGTGGACATCAAGGATGCTTACCTTCATATTCCTGTTTTTCAAGGTCATCAAAAATTCCTCAGGTTCACTCCGGAGGATCAGCACTACCAATTTGTGGCATTGCCCTTCGGTCTCACTTCAGCTCCCAGAGTGTTCACCAAGGTGCTGGCGGGAGTGATGGCTCTGCTCAGGTCTCAGGGCATTCGTGTGCTGCCCTATTTGGACGACATTCTCATCACTTCTCAGTCCCTCCAACAGGCAGAGCTGGATACTCATCCAGTAGTGTCCACGCTGGAGTCATTTGGCTGGGTGATCAACCATCCCAAGTCTTCCCTGTCTCCCTCCTTGGTGATACCCTTCCTGGGAATGAATCTGGATACAGTTCAGGCAAGGATTTTTCTTCCTCAGCAGAAGGTGGACAGTCTGCTAGTGCAGGTTCAGTTCCTGCTATCTTGCCCTCATCCCTCCATCAGGCAGGGAATGCAGCTGGTGGGCCTGATGGTGTTGTGCTTCGAGGCGGTTCCTCTGCAACTCCACCTCTTGTCAGTATAGGACAAGGATCCTGCGTCCCTGGACCAGGTCCTTGTTCTGTCCCCCCTAGCCAGGAGGTCTCTCGTGGTGGCTGGACCCCAGGAACCTGTTGGCGGGCAGATCCTTTCGGGCCCCCTGCTGGGAGACCGTCACCACGGATGCCAGTCTGACAGGTTGAAGGGGCTTCTGGAAGTCCCTACAGTTCCAAGGGTGCTGGATCCCTCAGGAGGCCCACACACCCATCAACATTCTGGAATTGAGGGTGATCAGGTTGGTTCTGACCCACTTGACCCAACACCTTTAGGGCCAGCCTGTTCAGGTACGCTCGGACAACCAGACAGCGGTTTCCTACATCAATCATCAGGGAGGGACCCGGAGCAAGGGGGCCCTCCAGGAAGCGTCTCTGATCCTGTCCTGGGCGGAGGACAGTGTTCCCTGCATCTCAGCTGTGTACATTCTGGGGGTGGCGAATCTGCAGGCAGACTCTCTGAGCAGGGGGACCTCTCACTTGGGAGAGTGGTCCCTCTGCGACAGGGTGTTTCAATCTCTGTGTCACCGTTGGGGTCAACCAGATGTGGATCTGTTTGCGTCCTGTCACAATCACAAGCTCCCAGCCTTTGTCTCCCTGTCCCAGGATCCTCTGGCCTTGGCCACAGATGCTCTAGCAATGTAATGGCCGGACTTTCAGCTTCTGTATGTCTTTCCCCCTGTTGGGCAGGGTTCTGTGCAAGATAGCTCAGGAAGGGGCCAGCTATCCTGGTGGTTCCAAGGTGGCCAAGAAGAGTGTGGTTCGCAGACATAGCGCAGCTGGCAGTAGATCAGTACGCTCTGCCCAAGGTTCCAGACCTGCTTACTCAGGGACATTTACACCATCCCAATTTACAAACTCTGGCTTTGACGGCCTGGCTGCTGAAACCTCCATCTTGAAGGACAAGGGGCTGTCTGTTAACACCATGATTAGGGCTAGGAAGAAGTCGTCTTCTTCCATTTACTACAGGGTTTGGCGTGCCTACATTGACTGGTGTGAGTCTAAGTCTCTTCCCTGTCGTGTGTTCTCTATTCCCAGGATTCTGGAGTTCCTCCAACATGGTTTGGATCTGGGGCTTCAACTCAGTACTCTGAAGGGTCATGTCTCTGCCCTGGCTGTTTTCTTCCAGAGATCTTTTGCTCAGCATTCTCTGATCAGGACTTTTTTCCAGGGGGTTACTCATGTGCGTCCCCCACGTAAGCCTATGGTGCCTGTTTGGGATTTGAACTTGGTCCTGTCAGCCCTGCAGGGTGCTCCCTTTGAACCTGTGCAGGAGGCTGCCTTGGCCATTCTTACTCTCAAGGTTGTCTTTTTGGTGGCCATCACTTCTGTTCGTCGGGTTTCTGAGTTGGTGGCGCTTTCCATACAGCCCCCCTACTTTGAGAGACATCAGGACAAGGTGGTGTTTCGCTACAAGCCAGATTTTCTGCCTAAGGTTGTATCTGCCTTTCATCTAAATCAGGACATTGTTCTACCTTCCTTGTGCCCTAATCCTAGTAACGCTAAGGAGAGGGTTTTGCATTCCTTGGATGTGGTTAGGAATCTTAAGTATTATCTGGTGGCTACTGCACCAATCAGAAAAACTGATGCTCTTTTTGTGGTCCCTTCTGGTCCTAGGAAGGGTTTGGCTCCTGCTAAATCTACTATCAGCAAGTGGATCCGTCAGGCTGTGATTCAGGCCTACTCTGCTAAGGGGAAGAATCCTCTCTTCCGCCTTACTGCTCATTCTACTCATGCTATTGGTGCCTCTTGGGCTTTTCAGCACCAGGCTTCTGTTGAACAAGTTTACAAGGCCACTACTTGGTCTTCTGTTCATACTTTTTCCAAGTTTTACAAGGTTGATGTTAGGGCCTCAGCTGATGTTGCTTTTGGCCGCAAGGTTCTGCAGGCGGCAGTGGTCTGACCTGTCTGCTGTTACCTTTTGGGATCCCACCCTACTTTACGGACACTGCTATTGAATGTCCCAAGTGTAAAGAATCTTATCTGGAGCAGGACGTACTGTATACTAAGAATAATACAATTCTGTGATTACTGACCTGTAGAATTGTTATTATGAATATACAGTACGTCCTGCTCCACCCCACCCTTGGTTTTGCATTATCTTGGATCCCCTGTATGGTGATTGTTATCCTTGTTATAGTTGATAGTTTGCATTGTTTAATTCTCCCGGCTTCTCATTAACTGCTTTTCAATGCTGGGGATTTGTGTGAGGTCCCGGGTATTTGAGGGGCAGTGAGGAGCCAATTTCACGGTCTAAGTGTAAAGAATCTTATCTGGAGCAGGACGTACTGTATACTCATAATAACAATTCTACAGGTGAGTAATCACAGAATTGTATTTTTGCTTATTGTGACCCACTTTAAACCACAGAGAAAATGACAGCAGGACACCATTATCTTATTTTGTATCCTAATAACAAAATCAAGTGCAAGAAAATGGTGCTCATGCAACACCAGAAGTGAATAAGCCTTGTACCTGTCATAACTCACTTACCTGGGTCCCGTTCCAGCGCCGTCTCCGGGCGGCCGGCCGGCCGTAGCAGTCCCTGTTTGGCGGCCGCGCTAAGCGGCGGCTCGTGCCTTCTCCCTCTCCTCCGCGTCCCCGGCTCCCGTGCTCGCGCGCACAAGCAGGTGATTTGTATGTCCTCCGGCGGCGCTGCTCACAGCGCGCCCGCCGGAGGCTCTGTTAAAGGGCCAATAAGCCCGAAGTATGGGGGGGGTAATGCCCCTAGTTCTGGGTTGGGGCCTATGAGCCCAAAATAGGGTTTTGGGCTATATGCCCTTTTCTGTTATCTGGACCAATGTTGTGTGAGTTCTGAGTTGCACCAATCACGCACTCACTTCCCCGTCCCCAACCGACCCCTGCTTCGTATCCTGACCTCGAGCTGCTTCATCCTACTGTACTATCGCAATCTCTGCTTACCCGGTGTTGACCTCTGGCCTGTCTTTGGACTTCCTAGCAAAACCTGCTCCAACAATTGGACTCGCTCTAATTCCGCTCTTCGTTATTGGTTCTTCAGACCTCCAACCAGTAAGCTCCCATCCTTTGAACCATTAAAGTCCTGGGGGCAACCGATCCCGGGCAGGCGTGTACTGCGTCCCGGCAAGCGGGGGCTCCTACAGGTGAAGCTGGCTGTGGTGATTGGTTGAGGGCTTACCTGGAGGGCTGGAGTTACCTGAGCGTGACAGTACCTTTTGAAGCAATGAACACTGTACCTCTGGTGTGTTACCTGGGAAGATGGCCTTTCTTGTAGGCATTACATAAGCATCCATTGACAACTGGACTTCCTCCTTAAAGCGGAACTTCAGTCAATATTAACTCCCCCTACCCTGGCGCTGAGGCAGGATGGGGGGTTAGAAAGAAAAAAAACCTTACTTTAACCCAGGGACCAGCGCCACTTCACCCAGCCTCCCATGGCTGCCGCAGGTAAAACAAGAAAGCGACATCCTGGGTCCGCACAGGGGGATGCATCTCTGTGTTTTACTTCAAAGATAGCAGTGCCCAGGAGGCCCCTGAGTTAAACCCGACCTTCACCATGATTTAATGAAAAGCCCCAAACCTTAAAAAACGATTCCCCGGCATCTAAAATATTTTACGTTTTTAGTCACTTATTATTCTTTCCCCCACTGGGCTGCAACTCTGTTCAGGATTTTAGGATACGGGCGCCGCCATCTTGACTCAAAAGCATCACACTTACTGAGGAGAGGAGAGTGGGATAAAGTACAAGGAGGTGGGTTATAGCTGTTCTTTTCTCAGACAGAGCAGACAGAGCTGGGGTCAGGAAAAGGTCAGCAGTCCCAGAATGCAGAGCAGCACAGTCAGACTGCTCATTCCACAAGGGTGGTAGGATCCTCTTGGGCCTTCCATTGTCAGACTACAGCAGCTTGGGTCTGCAAGGAGGCCACATTGGCCTTGATTGATAATTTAGCTATGTTTCCAAGATTGATAAGCTGGCAATTTGCTGATGTAGACTTTATCAGCATTTATATGGTCATCTAGGTTAACAATTCATTTTTTGTTTAATGTTACACTTTCTTACTAGCAATTCTGTTGAGTTGTTTCTGTTATAATCGAAGCCTGTTCTGAATTTCAATTGCTTTATGTCTATCCTTGCTGATTATTGCAAATGGACTTCCCAGTCATAGTTCATTTCATTGGGCACCCTACGTGATGATACAGAAAACCCTTTTTCCTGAAACTCCTGTACGGGGCGCAGCCCCACCCCAACTACCATTGGCATGCTCCTGTAATTTCAGATTTCATGTCCGAGTGTGGGTTTTCCTCTTATTGCTGCAAAAGAGTAAAACGCTGTAGGAATTTTCTTGCATAAACCTATATCTAGAAAAACCTAATTGTTAATTTCCTTGTTCTGATTTATATGGCCACAGTTGACAAAACAAATATCTACACCTTAGGCATCATGGGTATCCTATTATACCTTAATAATCTAAACTGAAATCGCTATTGTGCAAGCCCCAAGGCCATGTTACATTTCTGTAATCCCATCACTGGCCTTTATCATCCGAACAATATATAATCATCTAGGATTTAGATTTCAAGCATGGCTTCAACAAAAACAATAGAGCTGACTGTAAGATCTTGTGTGACCATTTTTAGACATTTAACGTTATCGCAGTGAATAAAAAATATCATGGTTTCCTAGACTTTTATGCACAAAGCAATATTATTCATTGATCAATAAAGTCAAGGCTGTATTTCAGGTTCTTGACATCTAATCACCTTTTAAATGACATGCCAAACCACACCCCTTTTGTTCCCACCCACCAAAATGAAAAAACAAAGAACACAAGCCATAAGTGGTGCAGAAATATAGGGCTGGTGGACAGTAACTGCAAATGGTGCAAAGACTGAATTGGGATGCACTGCCAGGTTTGACTGATATACTTAAAAATCTAGTAAACTCATGGTGTAAGTGTGGGTTGCACCAGCATCCCTCTGGCTGATGCATGCTCCTGCGCCAAGCCTATTTGAATGGCTGGCCCAGCTTGCAAAGCCAAAATGATGCTTGGCCACTCCCTGCCAGGTTCTGTGTACTAAGAGTTCTACGCCGTTCATTCACTTGCACTGTTTGCGCCGTGGGATTGCTAGTGAGGAGAGAATACTGAATTTCTAGGGGGTTTCACTGTCACCTGTGAAATCCTGGGTTTTGGTGCACTTTAAGGAACCAGACCGCCTTTAGTGCTTGGGTTTATAAAGAATCGGCTGGATGCCACTTACCTCTGCACCCCTCCCCCAGCTTTGATGGCTTTGGTCAATAGTGTATGAATCTGTGTATATAAGCTCATCTCATTGTAGCTAACTGAGCCTAATAAGAAATAGTCTCTACTTCTATTCAATAATTATTTCCCCATACTTCATTTGCCAGAAGCTGTGTAATGTGGGTGAGCAGCATTGGGCAGAGCCCCTCTGGTGTATGTGATACAGTTGCAGATGTGACTTCAAACTCACATATAATACATTAGATGACCTCCCAGCTTAAGAAACTGACACAAAACTCTAAAAGGGTTATATTAACCTTTTAGGGTTACCCATGTTGTTTTTGTTTCCTTTCTCCATCTACTCTCTAATCTGCCAAATTAAACCAAATATTTTACATTAAAATGTTTTATTAAAGGATAACTATCATTTGCCAACTGCTCTGGCAATGGGCTGTATGTATTTTCATCAAAGACAACTCTCCGCCACTCAGCTGATAAATCCCTTACTTTCTCCTACTGCAGGGTAAACTTGTTACATTCAGATATATATGTATCACAAACTAACAGCCCCCAATCCAACCCCCCCCCCCCCCCCCCCGCCAAAACAGACAGACCAACTGAGCTGGACAAGATATATTTATTACTGAAATATAAAGAGTGGTTGTTCCAGCAACAGAAGGTACAGGATGCATAAGTACTGTTCGTTTCTCAGTGTGGGGTCATTTAGTAAATGTTAGCAACAGTTCCAGGAGTGTAACATGCGTCAGTAAGTCGTTCTCACTCTGACAATCATTTATGTCAGTCCTGCTATAAAGTGCATGAAAAATACAAAATGCTTTAGTACCTAGTGTTGTGTGACACCTGAGATTCAGCCATGCAGCAGTTCAAGTAGGAGTGAACAGATTTTAGCTAGATACCGGTTACCAGTGGCAGGATCTTTGATGCAGAGTAGAATGACCTGGTAATGCAGTTAGTTGTTGAAGCATTTTTTCTGATGTTTTTTGCATGCTTTTGGCAGTTCTCAACGCTTGATCCAATACAAAGTTCAAAATCTGAACAAAAATAAATATTTTTTCAGTTTTTTAGGCAAAGCGAAGATGATTTTAATTACATTTAGACTTTTAGTCCAAATTTAGATAAAAAATGCAGAGCAATAATATACGTAATACATTATATGATGGGTTGGTCCAGTTTAAAAGTCAGTTAAGGAGTTAGGTAATCAGTAATTAGTTGTAATCATGAATGAAATAGGTAGTTGCACTAGTTGGACAATAGATGGCAGTGGTTGAGTCACTGGTGCATAGTTAGAATAAAAAAGATAGGAAGTAGGGGAATAGTTAATGAAGTGGTTTGTTTTGGTCCAGTTGGGTACTGGAAGGTTCTCTCACATGTGAAGTGTGGCTGTGCCATGTGAAACATGTGACTAGAAATTGAAAAGGTTTTGACTTGTAAGGTAGCACAGCTACAAGGGGAAGCTAAAGCAGAAGGAAGGTAAGAAGGCATGAGTTAACACTCCAGCGAGTGAGAAGTCTGCCAATCGTTTTTTGTGGCTTAGGTTTAGAAGCCCATGTTGGGAGAATCAGCCGTAAATGAGCCAGTTATTCCCCAGGTTGAGGGGAAGGGATTGTGAGTATGCAGGAATTACACTGAAATATTGCTTCTGAAAAGGATCATTATGACTGAGTGTGTGCCTTTGTTCTCCAGAAACAGTGAGTAAGGAAAACCTGTCCCGTATTACCACCCCTATCCCCACCTGCATACACAGGACACCATGGGTCCCAAGAAGAACATGCTTGTTGCCTGTACCACTATTCGCCAGGCACCCAGGGGTTGCAAATAAGCATTAAACATGACACATCAGCTTGCTACTTGAATTACAGCTTTGTGCATTAATGTAAGAAATTAACCCCTCTGCCCTCAATGAAAAACATTCAGCTTTCCCTTACTAAAGCCAGATAGATCATTTCTGCTCTGGCTGGCATGCAGAGATTTCCCCTCTTGTGCCCTGCTATGTAGCTCTCATTTAACTTGAAGTGGCACTATACCCATATGCTAATCATTTCTCATTAATTGTAGGGCTGCCAATCACGTGACTGACTTCAGCCGGTCTCAGGATTGCCAAGTGGGCTCACACATCAAGCCTGAATGGTTGCCAGCGGTCACACAATTGGCTGCCATAAAAGTGAATGAAAAAGTTGTGACTTTTATATAGTTCCTCTTTAAACCGGACCAACAGCCTGGCACAGTTGGAAAAGAAAGCTAGCAGACATTTTGGAGCTTCCACTCCCAGCATCTCAGCCCTGCTGCTGCCTGGATTCAAGTGATATAACTGACAATGCGCAGTAACAAGAAGCCCAGCAGCACTTCCTGTTTGTGTGGCCTGCAAATGCGTGAGCCACCATTTCGTTTATAAAGTATACTACAGCAGAGTTAGAAAAAGGTAAATACATTTTTATGTGCAGTAATCTAAATTGCCCTGGGGAAGGATGCATATAAGACCTGTTTGTTGTGCTGGTCTGGTTCAAGTTATTTTTGACTGTTGGTCCAAAATTAGGAGACTCCAGGGCAGGCATACTCGCTTCCCCAGGGGCACCCTGACCGGGGGTGCTTTGCTGTGTAAAACCCCCCATGTCTCCCGAAAACTCACCTTCGTTCCCGGTCCAACAGCGCACACGCGACCAGCGGCCACATCCCCGTTATCCCTTTAGCAGAGCACGTGCCTGCGCCAGGCATTCGTGAATGGCCACCAACACGCTCAGATCTGCTCGCATGAGACAAGCTCCTGGATGTAGGAGCTCGAGCGGATCCGAGCGTGCTGATTGGACAAGCAGGTGCGCATGCGCCGTAGGACTGGGCAGAGGTGAGTTCATTCAGGAGACCTGGGGGGTTTCACACAGCAGGACACTCCCGATTGTGGTGCCCCAGGGGGAGCGAATATGCCTGGGTAGGTTGTGTTCCTCTTTAAAGCCCACCCCACAAGATCAAGGGACTGGTGAGAGTTCATTAAATTCATTTCAGGCATCAGCAAGGCCTTGAGGATGTTTTAGTATATCTTATATAAATAAAAGCTCATTTTTCTGACAGGCTGACAATAATTGACATGAATATGGCAGTTACCTTGCTGTCCTTACAGTCAGGACTATGCTTCCTCGCACCTGGCCATGAATTTCTGAGAAGAGTTGATGTTCTGGGAGCAGCAGACTTAGAAGGACATGAAACTGATGCTTGTACACAGTATCTAAAACACACAACATTATGGTCAGACATAAAACACCATGAACTGTTACACATGTACTCCTAAGAAAGCTGTCTGGCAAGTTTAGAGCACATGTGCTGAACCTGCAGCCTGGGGCCACATGTGGCCCTCAGAGCCATCTGATGTGACCCCTGACCTGCTGTGAGGAAAGTGAGGAAAGTACACTGAGGTGTAAAGGTAGTTTAATAGGGGCACAGTAAAGAAGGGCATACCTCCCAACTGTCCCGATTTTCCCGGGATTGTCCTGATTTTTCCACAAAATCCCACAGTCCCGGACCGTTAGCAAATGTCCCGGGATGCCCTGCGCTGCGGCGGTGTGCCCAGGGCCGCAACGACGCCCGCGTCTTCTGTGAAGATACTGACTTCCTGGCTTGCGGGTGAGCGTGCGGGGGCTGGGTTGGGGATAAAAAAAACGTACGCAGGCTGGCATGCAGGAGTGAAGACAGCCGACATTGCTGGAGGATTGGAGCTGGAGGGCATGATGGGGGGTGTGGCCGGGGTGTGACGTGGGTGTGGTCGGGGGCGTGGCTTGTCCTGCTTTCACATTTTCAGAAGTTGGGAGGTATGGATGGGTGCTAGCACAGAGAGTGATATAGCAAAGGCACATTGGCAAATAGAGGTGACATCAGGGGCTTGGAGGAATACATTGATTGTACCACACCACTCCTGGGTGAAATTTTTAGCAGAATAATTCAAAAAGTAAAGTTATTAATATTATTGTTATTATTATAGAAAAACTATATAACACCAATGGAGGACCCCACAGCCCCCACAAAAAAACAGGAAAGACACGGCATCACCCAATGATATTATAATGAAGTAATACCTAGTTTATTCTTGCAAAACACATAATGACAAAACACATTAAAAAACATATAACAAACATGTCCACCGGGGGGCACTGTAAGCTGGTGGAGTTCATGGAGGCAGTGGGTATGATAATTGTTGTTCATTATGCTTTTCCAAATTTAAAAAAATCTGAACCTATTAATTGTGGCCTGCGACCAGGTTCAAAATAATTTAAGTGGCCAGTGCTCGTCATAAGGTTCAGCACCCCTGGTTTAGAGGGAACATTGGTCTACTTAATACATTCTCAATATTAGATTAATGTCCTGTAGATTCCTACATGTTAAACTTCTCAGAGTATAGAGCTGAAATGCAGATGACCTTAAAGTGGACCAACACCCATGGGGGATCGGCCCGGGAATCTATAAGATTCCTGGGCCGATCAGATCCCTCCCTGCGGGGCATCCGAAACCCCCAGGAAGCCCAGAAACCTTACCTTAACCCCGTTCCCCTGTTAGAGGGAAGCACGAGATGCGGCCTCCAGCGCTCAGAGCTGCTGTGGTTGGAGGCCGCTTGTACGTGCATACCACAGCAGCTCTGAGCGCTCTGATTGGACGAGTGTCCGTGTAGGAGCGTGGTGAGGTGAGTGTTTCCGGGCATTCTGGGGTGTTTCACACAGCGGGGCACCCCCGATTGGGGTGCCCCACCGAAGTGGACCAAAATCCAGGATAGTGAAAATCCTGGGTGTTGGTCCACTTTAAGGATCCAATATGGGCAAGTAAAGGGTTCTCACTGAATACTAAGGGGGTTATTTAAGAAAGGATAGCGGCAGGTAGTGGCAGGTAGCGTCTGGTGAACGCCAGGCACTGTATGAGAAACCACATTTATAAAGGCGATTCTGGTGCACGACTAACAGCACCAT
This sequence comes from Gastrophryne carolinensis, assembly GCA_027917425.1. NCBI lineage: Eukaryota > Metazoa > Chordata > Amphibia > Anura > Microhylidae > Gastrophryne > Gastrophryne carolinensis. The sequence goes on from CM051235.1 coordinate 350,854,198, forward strand.
GTAGCTTCCGATGTATTATTACAGGTGGCTCAGGGTATAGCGCCAGTGCTCTAGCTTCCAGAGCACCAGGTATTACCTTTTGCTTAGTGCCACTCTCCCATACATTTCATTTGCTTGTGTTTAAACAGCATGTTGGACTTCTTTTTTTTTTGCTCAAATCATTGAGTGACCTCTCCTGGCTGCAAACAGACACTTTTAAAAAGAATGTCATTCCATGTGTTTTCGCTTTGTTACAGGTGTGTATGTGTTCAAAAACAAACTTTAATCACACAGCATCTGGCGCTCTATGCTACAGCGCCCAGCTTTAGAGCGCCGACGCTCTGTGTGTGTGTCTTTGTAGAGCACCGAGAGATGCACTGAGCTGGCGCTACCTTTCGCCCCCTGCAGCGCTGCAGGGCCAGGTTACTAGAGTGACTGAGGAGCTCTGTTACAGCGCCCAATACCTGCTTACAGCATCTACTAGTGGTCGCTCTAAGCGCCGCTATACAGACGTTTATCTGTTGATACCTGGTGTTAGTAGTGAAGAAGCCTCCAAGTATCTCAGATTTAGCAGAGCCTTTTACAAAGGTTGAGTTTTAGGGAAAGCAAAGAAGAAGAAAAAAAAAAATATATATGAAAACATGGCCAGTGTGTATTCTTTGTATTCTTACCTAGTTAATGGCATGTACTGTCTAGCCACACTGCATTTACTGAGATCTGTTTGGTCTGAGAAGTCCTGTTTGTTCTTTAAATAAACTGCAGCACTAGATGGCCCATTTAACTTTAATTTCTGAAAATCTGTAGAAAAATAGTAATACAATCATTGTAAAGCATGATACATATTACTATTACTATTACATGATCAAAACCAGGTAGGGCATAGTAGTAGAATCTGGAACTGTATGATGATTTACACATAACTGTACATTTTAATAAAAGATAAAGTTGCATATTCTTTTATTCAAAACCTACCAAGTCCTGGACCTAGAGGCATATCACAAAGCTATTTACCTGGTCAGATTACTCGATTGGAACCCCTCGAAACAACACTAGGACTTAGGGGTTTATTTAAAGTGGACCAAAACCCTGCTGGATCGGCCCGGGAATCTATAAGATTCCCGGGCTGATCCATCCCCTCCCCGCGGGGCATCCAAAATCGGGATGCCCCGCCGTGTGAAACCCCCTAGGTCGCCAGCTACACTTACCTGAATTCCCTGAAAACGGCGCATGCGTGGGCCACGGCCGCATACCCCCTATCCCTCTAGCAGGGCGCGTTCTCTGTTAGAGGGAAGTGCGAGATGCAGCCACCAGCGTGCTCGGAGCCACTGAGCTAAGACGTCTCTTAGACGATTTTGTTATCCTCTGTTGCCAGACCATTTTTCACTATTTTGCACTATGCATGTTCAACTGTGATAAAAGGTCTGATGAAATTTATTGTTTGTCATCTTTTTAGTGTATCCTCAATATTTTGGGGTGAAATAAGTGCAAAAAAATAAACTAAAATATTTTTTACAATTTGAAATGTTTTTGTAATAAAACTGTGAGTTTTTCAATAAAATCATATTGCGCGTAAAAGCCCCATTTCTCCCAGCTACAACAGTGCCACATATGTATTGTTAGAAACCTTTCCTGCCCAGGAAACTCCCCCGAACTGAAACAGCGCTTTAGGAGATTTTCAGATAAAATAAGCACCTTGCAATTTTGCAAGAAAAACAACCCATTTGAAAGATTCCCCACAAGCTATATATTCTATGTAAGTACACACGTCAAGCTTTCTAGGCATACCAGGCTTGTTTATGTGGCACAGTTTTCTGAAAGTAATCTCTCAAGGAATTCTTTGGTTGCACAGGGTTTCCCTAAAAAAAGAATAAAAAAGCAGAATCAAAGCCACATTTTCCTAAGAAAAAATATGCAAACAATAAAAAACAAGTTCAATCTGAAAAAGCAAGGTCAATACCCAACATGCATAGCTACTGTCAAGTAAAGAGCAAAAGGCATATGCTTAAGGGTAATTTTACTTTACATTTGAAATGCCCCCATAAACCATATATTGTCTGAAAGTACACACATTAAGCTTTCTAAGTGTACTCAACTTGTTGTAGTGGGCTCATCTTTCTCGAAAAACAAATAAAATACAACTACTATCCACACTCCACACCAAGGGTTAAAACATTTGGCGCAGGGTCCCCCTACTCGGGGGGAGGGGGGCATACTTTATTTATTTTTCAAGGTTAACCAGCCCCGTCATCCAGCCCACTCACAAAAGGTGGGGCTAGAGGCAGCAATGGCAGAAGTGTGGTGAGGGGGCCTGTTTCAGACCCTCTCCTCGTGGTGGAAGGGCACAACGGGGGTATTGGAGACCCCCCCCGGGCGAAGAGGAGACTTGGCGGCGGGAATTGCGTGCTGAGGTGAGTAAATGTATTTTTTTTTTTCTAGCAGCGAGTGTCAGCAGAGTTAAAAGTGGGGGGTCTCTCCTGAAGTCAGAAGAGCCCTGGTGGGTTAGAATGGATGCCCCCCAGATGAAGAGAAGATTGGATTGCTTGAGGGGTCAGATGCGTTTTCAACTTTTCTACTTTATGGCCAGGGAAAGTCAGCTATATGAGTCTCACGTAGCTGCCACTTAACAATTGGAGAGGCAGCTACGTAAGACTCACGTAGCTGGCACTAAAAGAGTTAAACCGGACCAACACCCGTTTTCACTTTAACGGGTGTTGGTCCCGCCGTCTGGTGATCGTAAGAACGATCTGATTGACCGCCACAGTCACATTGCCCGCACTAGGGAACTATAACTGTGACCTAATTATTCCTTCCTTGACAGTTTGAGCTTCTTACTGAATTTTTAAATTGTACATTTCATTTTTACATTTTACATTTAAATCAAACCAAAATGGGTTTCTCTGTTCAACAAACGTATAGCCTTCAACTAATATTAATTAAAAAATGTCTAACAGCCTCCCCGTCCTACTTGTGCTTTTCCACCTCATTACACAATCAAATGCCAAATCTTTTTTAAAACAATTTTCCCAAATTGGTTACCAGGGCTGTGAAGTCAATAAGTCAAAGCCCGACTTCTCAATTTTATCAAGCCCTGACTCCAACTCCTTTATAAATAGCCAATAATTAGCAATACATTTCCTGTAGTAAAATGGTCACATGATGCTTTTCCTCACCATTATATAAGCAATAGAGCTACCTATATAGAACATAAAGCATATTTAATAGAATTATATTTATAATATTTTCTTGTGGCCGCAAGATAAGCGTCTCTTGCAAGATGCTCTCTGTGTCGCACCGCAACATCGGCTGTCTGTGCTCGAGCACTGCTGGCCGGGCCCTGCGGAGGGCTAGTAAAAGCCTATGCACTAGCGACCCCTAGTGCCGGCTGGGAGCACCAGAATTGTAATATATTTAAAACTGAAAACACACAGCGCCTGCAGGGCCTAATGCATTTTTTTGGGGAGTGGCAGCACAATTTTAATGTGGAAACACCAGGAATTCCATTGGGGGCACTTGAATGACGTAATACAGATTTTGCATTGCCCAAAGCGCAAGTTTGCAGCACAACCCAAAGGTCCAAAAACAATTCCAAACAGCCCAGGGACCCCGTGGCACATGCACCAGCCCCCCCCCCCAAAAAAAAAAACAAAAAATTGCTCAAGAAATTATAACAAACCAGCCCATTGAAATGTATGGGATAAGGTCACACAGTGCAGGGTGAGGGCCTGGTCTTATGTGGCACTAGAACCTGACATTTACCTGATGCCCATCTGCCACTATGTGGCACTAGCACTTCCTAAATATACCATAACATACACAATAAGGCACAGAGCTGTAAAATAAGTAAGCAAAACCAATATTGACAGGTTTAAATAATCTAAAAAAGTCAGTGAATGAATCCAATTGACAAAAATGATATCCATTTGAACCGTTTGGATAGTAGGACGAAAGGGAGCCTGGCGGTGAGAGGGAGCATCTATTTCTGCATGAATTTTTAACTAACTGCTTTTATCCAATTGTTTACATGTGAGTGCATAAACCCTATTAAAAGCTTAATTTGATCCCTGAGGTATTGCACTAGATTTGTTCTTCTCTGGTTTTTTACATGAAAACTTTTATGGAGCTCATTTGTATATTGGAATATGCCTCCCTTAGTTCATCTGGGAGTGAAGGGGCATGTGATTTAACAGCGTCTGTGGATACTACTTATCAATATATGAGAAGACTTAATGCTCTTTGTCCGTTTCTGTTTTGGTTCTGGTAAGAGTCTGATCTAGAAGGTGGAGGAACACAGTCTGTTTTGCCGTTAATCACACAGGTGGATATTATACACTGAAGAATATTTTTTGTCAATTGGATTCATTCACGGACTTTTTTAGATTATTTAAACCTGTTAATATTGGTTTTGCTTACTTATTTTACAGCTCTGTGCCTTATTGTGTATGTTATGGTTTATTGAAGGGCTAGGGATTCCTTTTTTGCACGTTTGAGCTTTTCTTCTATTGAGGCAGCGCGGTATTTATTTCACTGTATGTACTTCTTAAATATACCCCACAATTTCTGAACAAATAATTTAAAGCAGGGGTGCTCATGCCCTCACTCTGAGCTGACTTCTTTAAATGTAGATGTGAAGCAAAGTCAATATACAGAGACATCTATCATTTACTATAGATGCTAGAACTGACCTATAACTCAGTGAGGGCCAGACCTTGGAGCAGTCAGCTGCTTTCAATTCTGACCTTTAGCAGCAGGTAAGTATGAGTGCACCGTGATGAGTCCCCAGTGGGGCCTTGTCTAGAGTTACTTTATTATTCAGCAATCAGATTAAGAGCATTTTGTGCAAAATAATAACAGGAAATAATGTAACTTTACCTTTTTCATTATATCAATCCTTTATCCATATTTCACATCTTATCAAAATATAAGTAAATTAGAACAGTAGCAATAAAGAAAAGTCTTGCAGTAGGAAAGTAGATAACAAACGATCAGGCCTGGGTGTTTTTTATTTTCTATAAACTCTCCATAAAATCCAGAACTCATTTATTACCTCCACCTTGCAATGGTGTTTTAGGGTTCAGCAATTTGTTCTGACATCTCGAAGACCGTCTGACTGGTTTTCTGTATTTGTCGCATGAAGAATTTGATGATGCTGCAGTGATAAGTAAATAAAAAGTCAGCTACTAGCACAAAATGAATAACCATAGTATATGTGAACTAATATTTAATGACTGGGTAGCCATACATTTTAATGAGCTGGAGCAGGGACAATCCGGTTCAGAAGCCTTTGGGCCAGATTGTCCACCATCCAGTACTGCCAAATACAAGGACTCCGCCCCCCTATCCTTTGAACTGATTTAAACCAGACCAACAGCCTGGCACAGCTGGAAAAGAAAGGTAGAAGCCATTTTGGAGCTTCCTCTCCCAAATGCACAGTAACAGGAAGCCCAGCACAACCTCCTGTTTGCAGGTGGCCATCTTGAGTGGCCATCTTGTTTTTAACATTTAGCCAGCGTTAGATAAAGGTAAATTATTTTTATGTGTAGCAATCTAAATTGTCCTGGGGAGGGATGCATATGAACACTGTTTGATGTGTTGGTCTGACTTAATTCATTTTTGACCGTTTGTCTGCTTTAAGGATCCCTTGGACCCCTTACCAGTTGACGAATTAAAAAAAAATAAATTAGATTTTACAGTACTCTTCCCTCCACATCTCTCTCCTCCCTCTCCAGTGGGTGCCATCCCACTGTATAAATAGCCCTCCCTGTGGCAGGAAAAGCTCAGTGCCTGGAAGGATGCCAGGCCTTAATAAAGGGCGACTTTTGTCCTCCTGAAATGCTAATGTAGACGCTAGATTGAGATGGCGAAGGTAAGTATAATCCAATGTTAGTTTATTAAAGTACTTTGTGTGGTGTTTTTTTCATTTTTATTCTACTGTTGTGACATGGTAAGGGGTCCAAAGGCTAGGGGGGCAGCATGCCGGATGATTTGATCCAGGTCATGACAATATCGCGGATGGCACGAATCCAGGTCGAATCTAGCCTCTACCCTCATCCGAAGCTCATCACTATCTATAAATGGTCTGATAACCTTTTGTAAGGTGCTAGTAAATATTCTACCCACTGCACATTACTGTACTGTACCTTTGGAGAGGTATGTATAGTCATTCTTCAAGATCTGATGCCTGTAGTGTGAGATCTGGGAATGTGAGGACACCATCCAGTCAGATTTGAAATAATCTTTTTTTTCTATGCCTAAATCACAACAACGAAAATGAGTTAAGTGAAATTAAATGCTTGCATACATGTTATATGATTAAGAAATTATATGATTAAGCATATATGGGCTTCAGGACTGCATTTGCATTGCATTCCTTTAGTTATCATTTGGAACAGGTCGGTTTGTAGTAAGTAACTATAGTAAGTTTTTTGTGGTGAAATTTCTGTGTAAGGTAGACAGGCGTTGGTCTGCATTTATTATTACTATTATTAATTTTAATATTAATAATAATCATTTCATGTTAGACCATAGAAAATAGATACTATATACTAATACTAATCAATTCAAATGCAAACCACACAATAAGGGTTATGCTAAAGATCTGGTTAAGCAAGTTTATTATTTGGGGGTGAGCTTGGTGTGAACTAAAGTTTACTTCTGAGAAAATATCCTTTCTTCAAGCGGAACTTCAGTCAAAAGTCAACCTTATCCTCGGGCCAGCGGCGCTCTTCTGGCCACCGCTGAAAATGACACAGATCCCCCAGGTCCGCACGCACCCCCATTGTTCATTCACTTAAATGGGCGGGCGAGAGTGCGCAGGGCCGCTGGATGTGGCTCTGTGTCATTCTGGCAACATGGTGGCCACCACGATCCGGAGCGCCAAAGGAGCAGTGCAGGACCAAGGGTCAGGTTACATTTTTATTTTACTTTACCCCCCCCCCATCCTGCCTCAGTGTCAGAGTAGGGTGGCAGGACGGGGGGTCACTTTTAGACTGAAGTGTGCCTTTTATTGGAAAAATATTAAGTTAATAAGCTCACTCAAATGTAGCTTCAGTTCACACCTGAAAGCACACCCAAAAGTAAACGTTCACCATATATGTAGCATGCCTCCACTGTAAATTAAGTCTAGTCTAGCACACAGTAGTGGCATAGTTACAGTAAACTGACTACATTTTATCATTGCCCCCAAAAAACAATACATGCAGGGTCAGGCTGGAGCACTGGGCCCAACAGAGGAAATCATTCTTGTGGCCTTGGGGCCCACCCTTCAGAAAAAATATAGCAAATAGCAAATAAAATGTACATAATAAAATAACAACCTCAGATAAATTGCCAGGCCAGCCAGGAACACTGTTTTAACCTCTTGTACTGCACTTACGGTGCCTGCGGCCCACCTGAGGCTGCTTGGGTGGGCCGGTTGTGGCTCATAAATGCTCATTTCTTTGCATCAATGCTAGACACAGCTTACACAAAATGTCAGCCAGGTCACTTTTAGAGGCCTCCTCTCATAACTCTAACATCTAGAAATGGATATGTTATCATTATTGGCACTCATTTTGCATCAGGCTGGGTTAATGCTGCCCCTACAGATGTCATCCTGGTTAAGTGTAACCTTTGCCAGCTGCTGTTTGCTTTATTGAATATATGTAACTATATCTCTTCCTAACACATATTAGCTATAATAAAACATTAGATAAATACCTGTACAACACTACTTACAGTCTGGGATCTCAAAGTTCAAGGCCTTATCCTGGATAACAAGTGACATATTTCCCGAGGTAATATGATTCGTTTTCCTGTGCTGAGTGTTGGGGTAACTATAAGAAAAGATTTTTTCTGTAACAGAGTTGCAAGATTACCTAATTTGATTCAAGTTTAAAGTGGACCAAAGCCCACGATTTTGACTATTCTGGGTTTTGATCTTGACCCTGATCGGGGATCCCGGGTGAAACTGGGTGAAACCCCCCAGGTCGCCCAACCTCACTCACACTTTCTCGGTCCTACAGCGCATGCCTCTCGTCCAGTCAGTGCGCTCAGATCCGCTCCTACCCCTTCGTCCTACAGCACATCAGCAACAGGGAGTATGCCCATGCTGGCCATTCACAAATGCCTGCCATGGGGATAAAGGGATTGCGGGGATGCGGCTGCTGCTCGTACATGTGCCGTTGGACTGGGAAAGAAGGTGAGTCTTTGAGAAACCTGGGGATTTGACACAGCAGGGCATCCCAAATCTGGATGCCCCGGGGGGTGAGTATGCCTGCCCTGGAGTCTCATTCCAGGGTGTTTTTGGTCCACTTTAAGGTGCTTAGTCACTGATGTAAAAACATACAAGTATGAACAGAGAAAATAAATATCAAAGTACAAACAGGGAACACATTAATTGTAACACAATATCAATGCTATGCCACACTAATCACTGCAATAGTGGTGATGTGTCAGGCCCTGCCACACCCTCCCCATTACAGTTAATGTAGTGGACATGCTGCATTCACTATGACTTGTGGCAGGAGGGGGCCATTTGTCATGGAGGCTGTCTATAAATGGAGATGTGTTTTACACCACCAGACTAGAAGTGATCAGCTATGGGGGGGGAAGAGATCCCTAGGGGACCCCGAATAGCCTCATACTTTGGAAACCCATATCATCTAAAGGGGTGGACAGCTGAGGTGCCTTGCACTGACTTTGTTAGGCTCACTGCAGACAAATCTCAGTGTTGGAGAGAGTCATTGCTATCAGAACATCTTTCCATGTCTGTCATATATAACTACTAGCTGGAACACAAAAGGATACTGTAAATACAACAGCAGTGGCAGGCCATGATCAAGACATCAGACACTACTGCTGCCTACTCCCTGTGTGAGTACAGGGTCACTATTTAAATAATGTGGGCTTTAACCCTTCTTAAACCGGACCTTCACTGTGATTTATTGAAAAGCCCAAACCCTTAAATACCGATTCCCCGGCATCTAAAATTAATATATTTTACGTTTTTAGTCACTTACTTATTATTCTTTCCCTCATTGGGCTGCAACTCTGTTCAGGACTTTAGGATACGGGCGCCACCATCTTGACTCAGAAGCATCACACTTACTGAGGAGAGTGGGATAAAGTACAGGGGGGGTGGGTTATAGCTGTGCTTTGCACAGACAGAGCAGAGCTGGGGTCAGGAAAAGGTCAGCAGTCCCAGAATGCAGAGCAGCACAGTCAGAAGGCACTTCCTGTTTGCAGGCTGCCTGATATCCCATGAGCCGCCATCTTGGATGTTAAAAGGCTCATAACATGCAGTAGATGCAGGTAGGATGTAATGTTTAATGTGAGCAATCTGTATGTACAGGGTGTGGGAAACATATAAGATAGACTCTTATTCAGAGTGAAGGACCGCTTTAACTAAGCGTTGAGTCAACTAGAATAGTCTGAATTGAGCTGCTGCTGAGATAAGCTGAGAAGTCAGCACACCTCAGCCTGTCTGTCCTCACACAAGATAAGTCCCCTCAAAAGAATAATTAACTACACAGAAATGATGCTGACTTTAGTATTGTATGCATTTTTATTTACATATAACACTCCTTTAAACTCAAGCCTTCAATGCAGCCTTCAACAGAAGATGGGCAATCACACAAAGTGAAAGCACTACAAACTAGCAAAGACCCTTCACCAAAACCTCTAGATACCCCTGATGGCCCAGAGAAAAAAGGAACACAGATATAAACCTCCTTAATGTCCACTGCTACCAGAAATTCTCCTTCTGTTAGGGATGACAATACTGATCTCATACTCTTTTCTGAAATATTGAGTGTGGCTAAAGTCGCTGAATCGCCTAAAATACAGGATCATTCAAAACCTCCTTCCCTTTGGGAATACGGAATACATTGTAATAAAGCTCTGAGCTGCAGAAGATCGGTATGTGCTCATCAAACAATCGAAGATAATCCCCTACCGTACTGCACTGAAACCTGCAACCCGAGGCATGAGCTTCTTGCACCAATTGATAGTAACCAAACTGCTGTAAAACTCTAAATGGAACTGCACACAAACTCACTATTATGTTTATAGCATAGACCTTCTTGTAAAGGTCACGATCTTGGGTTACTCTTACATGCCGATAATACAATGGGACCTAGCTGATAAAAAGGTGCAGTTTTATTTTTATTAGTAATTATAACTACTGTAAGATAGCCACTGGAATGGGGTCCAGAAAATCTAACTACCTCCAGGAGGCTTCACTGTCATTGTTCTAAACCACATCGGTATTCATGTGCAGTTGTTCAATATAGCAGTGATACCTGTTTAAAAATAATTGATCGGGATCCACATCTACGTGAAATGTCTTCTCTTGAACGCAACCTGCATCTTTGTTAAGTTCATGGCAATGTACGTCTGTTGTGCGTTGAATTTGAGCTATATGGCCTGAAATTTCAAATATTGTATGCATTTTAATATTTACAGGTACATCCATTTGAAGTTTACTCCAGCTGAAACGTTCCCCTCTCTTCTACAGAGAAGTGAGTTTGTCTTTTTACATTGAATGCTTTTTTTGATCCTGTGATCACATATGTACAGATTAGCCTCACCTCTTGCCTGTAAGGACCAATCTCTGGTCATATAAGAAAATCTGACTGTCACAAGAGCTGTTATAAGAATGACACAACATTTGATGTAGTGCAGTGAGGTCACATACAGAAAAAATACAAAATTAGATGTCCTTTTACAACTATATACAAAGCTAAAAAGATGGGAGGAGTTGAGCCTTAAAGCGGACCACAACCCACATTTTTAATGAGCATCACCTGAATAGCTCCACCCATGAAAAGGAACTTTTTCTTGTTTCTGTTTTACCACCCCTCAGATAGAGTAACTCTTGTTAGGTTCATATGGCTAGAGGTATCCAGGCCATCACCCTTAAATTCCCCGTGGGGATAAAACAGTTACACAGCCACTTCATCATTGAGAATGAGGTTTCTTTTTTTTTCCTTTACCTTCTTCCTTTTTCCTTTTCTTCTTCCCTTTTCCCTCTCCTCCCCCTTTCCCTCTCTCCCTCCTCTCCTTTTTCCTTCTCTCCCGCTCCCTCCCTCCCCCTCATCTACCTCCCACGCTCCTCCTCCCCACATCCTCACCCACCATATTTTCTGTTGTTATTAGACCACACATCTGACATTAGTGACATTCCAATTAGTTACTTTTTATGGAATTGCATATCTTGGAGAGAGCATTGTGTAGCTCTTTTTTCTCAAACCCCTCCAGGATCATGAAGAGGACTTTTTGGCAATTTTTTATGCTACTGCTTCACTCTGCTGCCAACTAATGACATCTGGTTTACCTGGAAGCCCTACCTACTCAAATCATTGAAACTGTTGTGTCAGTGATGTCATTGCCACACCTACAGTAGGCAAAGATTGATCGCCTGCCATGTCACAGAAAGGGACAGCAAAAAAGTAAATGTTCCAAGGCAATTCGGAAGGCAAAACTATCCATTTCTAGGTTTATACCCTAAGAAGGGAAAATGGGCTGGGGCTCGGCCAAAGTTCAGTGGGTTTTGGTATACTCATCAAAGACTCGGCTACAGCTTTGTTTAGAGATCTCAAACCACCAAACCAGCTAGGACAAACACCATCCTGACTCAGGAAGAATGGCAAACCACCACAAAATACAACTCTGTGAAGTACTCACCTGTAGAGTTGGTATTATATGCAGACAGCACGTCCTGCTCCAGACATAGTCCTTACATGTGGGTATACCTCCGCCTTCAGCGCCGTGCACTGCAGAATCATGAAGAAAACAAGCTCCTCCCGGCCCTACATATACCGAGGGACCTCCCACAAATCCCCAGCATTGAAAAGCAGTGAGAGAAGAAGCCAGGAGGAAAACAACCACCCAGAGACTGGCAATAATATCCAAGATAATAATCACCACACAGGGGATCCAGAACAAGGTGAATCAGGGTGGGGTGGAGCAGGACGTGCTGTCTGCATATATTACCAACTCTACAGGTGAGTACTTCACAGAGTTGTATTATTCTAAGCAGACAGCACGTCCTGCTCCAGACATAGTCCTTACATGTGGGACATCCAATAGCAGTGTCCATAAGTAGGGTGGGATCCCCATGAAAAAAGGCACCGCCAACCAAAACAGCGCTATCGCCTGTAACCTTGCTACCAGGAGCAACTAGAGCAAAGCTCTAACTTAACTTATGAAGCCTTACAAGGCCAATGAAACACGAGCAGAGAACTAGTCAGCCTGCTCAACAACCAAGTGCATAAGGCCCAAGCCAAGCACCGGTAGAAGAAATCCAAACCAAGAGAGAGGAATGAATCTCCCTTAACAAACAGGCCAGAGTAACAGCCTAACCATGCTACTAACGATAACAGGGTAGCCATGGCAACCATAGAACCTTTCCCGTCAGGGAATAAGAACCCTGGTCTCGGCTAGACCAACGTAATAGAGAACATGAGCTAACAAGGCTCCTCGAGAGCCATCATGATAATCAGGAGCTCAGAAGGGCAACCAGCCAAGCAAGACCAGTCCAACAGGATCCCATACTCATGGCAGTAACCAGATCCTGCTGCAAGAAGGATGGTGACGTCTATAAGCCCAACGGGCATAGCCCCAACCCTGGACAGGAAGCAGTCCAGAGGTTCCCAACGCCTATTGAGGGATACAGATCCCTTTTAAGCTCAGAGTAAGCAGAACACCAGTCCAAAGACCCTAGGTTCTGGAATAGAGAAGAATAACAACCCTCCGCCTGGACTCAAGCTTGGTGCAAGGCAGACACATCCTCACCAGACGGTGTACAGATATAAAGAGCGGTAAAAAATATAAAAAGGACTAGGCTAAGGAAGCCGCCTCCTATGGCACGCCCCAGACTGAGGCACCCGCCCCGAAGGAGTCATCTGAGGCAGGGAACAGTTCAGACAAGAACCTGAATAAGACCCAGGGAAATTCTTAGCAGGGCAACCGGATAAGCAACCCCCCCCTCCCCCAAGGGGGCTTAGAATTCTCTGGGGAATGCGCCGGAGCCACCCCTGAGGAAAGCTCAACGCCGAAGCTTGAAACTAGACTCTACCGAGGACACACAGGGCGAGCCCTGGAACCTCTCAAGGAACTGAGTTGGGGGACCAACTCCAGCCATGCCATAAGAACTCTAGTACCCATGGGTAAAACCTCAATCCATAGGGAATAGAGAGCTAGTCCCAGCCATCCAACTAGGGCGCCAACTCCCAACATAGCTGGTAGAAAAGGGAGAAGAATAAAAAAGGGAGGGATCTAGACCCAACCCTCCAAAAAGAAGAGACACCCAGAGGGAACATTTCTGATAGGGTGAATAAGGATCGTCCAAACCCTGTGAAGGGAATGACGTAGTAAGGAGCCTAACTAGGCATAACAGCCCACATGAGAGGGCCCACAGTACAACTATCTCCAGGAGAAAATGCGAACCAAACCACACAGGGCCAATCATGGCCCCCAGTGCAACAGTTCACCCTTGCCACAGCAAGCCTGTGCAGAACCCCACCTAGCAGGGTGTAAGAAGGGTCAGACAAGGGGTAGAATATCCTGACAAAAGGCCAGACTAGGTCACCGTGACCAAGGCCAGAGAGTCCTGGGACAATCACCCAGGGCAACGAATTAGGATCTTAAGCAGGACAGAGTCTCTGTAACAGTCACAGGGCCACGGTCCCCAACCAGTAGGCTCATTGAGACACTAGGGAAGGCCCTCCCAGCACAGTAGGACAGCCAACGAGCCAATACCCATGAAGCGCAAGGAGTGTAAACAACCTCTACTGGATCAGAACCAGACCCTACAAGAAGGGTTAACCTGTTCCGAGACCTTCTCGGATAAGAGCTGGGACAGGCCACTGACCAGACAGACCAAGAGTCCCCAAGAGACAAGGCCTAAGGGAAACAGACCAGCAAGCTAGGGTCCTACAATGCACAATGTGGTGACCTACCAATGGTATGAAAATGGGCCCCCCTTAGGTACCTCAGGGAATTTCATAAGCAATAGAACCCCTTTAGTGACCCTGCCAGACCTGGTCCCCATGGTGACCATCTACAGGGATAGCAAGAAGGAAGTGATGTCCATCAACAACTTCCATGAGTAGACCAACCAGAAGGGAACCCCCATAAAAACAGGGGGAACGTACTGATCTATTTCCAGGGGTGTTGGAACCCCATCCAGGATAAGAAACCCAAGGCCCCAGGGGCATCTGGGAAAGAGAACAGCCTTGGGCCGCCAGCAATATGCCCACCAGCAGCAAGGTGAATGTAATGAGATTACACAGAGGGCAAGGCCCCTTCCATACCAAGGCACCCAAATCAGAAGGGAAGGTTGAACCTGGACCCATCGAAATGCCACCCCGTAGGGAGAGTATGAATCAGATTACACCAAGTAACAGACGTGCCTAAGCACCAATCCAAAAGACTCCAAGAGAGCCCCAAGTCAACGTAGAAACTAGTGCGGACAGCACCGGTGAATGAGCATGAAAGCGCTCCCTTACTCGCCTTGGCGAGCCATCTGGGAACAGGGGAGGGACCCCAGACAAGACCCTAATCTAAAGAATGGTCCTGGAATCTAAAGAACACCGGCTGGAAAAAAGGACTAGGCGTCCAGAGGGAACAAGGGACCGAAAGGGAAAAGGATCCTTGCATGCATCCCGAGGTTCACTTGACAAGGGCATCTGCAGCCCCACAGATGGATACCAAGTAGGCAAAGCCCGTGGACCTAGATGCCCGGTCTAAACCGCCGGACCTGGGCAGACTGCGTCATCCCGGGGGAAGAGCAGAGTGAATGCAATTATCACCCAAGGCCAACCTAAAAGAAGGCCCAGACCCTCCAGGCCAGACTCAACCTGTGTCCAAACACTAAAGGATACAACGGGGACTAGAATACCCCTGGCTAATTTTGAAGGGAACTGCCCAAAACACTCCATTCTTTCAGAAACCACGTCCAGGAATGCCATCACCTGCCATCGCCCGAACGAAGCATGGCATCCTGCCATAAGAGCCAAGTGCTGCGGCAGTTCCCTCGCCCGCAGGCGCCCCCTCATGCTTGTGAGGTTTTGGCAGACTTTGGTTTTGACCTGCCAGATGTCCCAGGGCGATGCCTGCCTCCCCTGGAAAGAGCTTCCACTCCAAAAAGTTGGAAGCACACTTCTGGTTCTCTTTTCACAGAAACATAAGGAGGGGGCGAGGGGTCCCTGCCCCTGGGTTGCCTGGATGACTGTCTGCGCGAGGGCGCCTTACCCTTTTTGCCAAAAAGGTCCAACCTGGCCCCGAACAAGCGACGTCCTCGAAAGGGAATGACAGTAAGGACCTTTTTAGTGTCACTGTCAGCCCCCCACTGTCGCAGCCAAAGCAGGCGACGAATGGCCACCACAAGAGCCGAGGTTTTAGCACACATTTTAATGGTGTCATCCATAGCTGAGAGGATAAATCTTACAAAAACATCACAATCTGACAGTGCATTGAAGACCTCACAAGGGAGATCCTCCGGCTGTTGGTCAATTATCTTCCTGATCAGCGTCCTGGCGGCCACCGCGGTAACAGCCGCAGCACAGACCGGGCGCAGAGCCGTCCCTACACTAGAGATGACATGGGAGGCCAATCTGTCCATGCACCGGTCCTCGGCAACCCGGAGGGTAAGAGAGGGGGAAGACGCCATGAAGGGAGGGTTAACAACCCCAATAATTGGAGCATCCACCTCTGGAGGAACTGACCATCGTTCAACCAAATCTTGGGGAAAGGGGTACTTCCAGTCCCAAACCCCCGGGACCCCCATGAGTTTACAAGGGGATTCCCATTCCTTAGATATAAGATAATGGAAATGATCCTGATCCAAGAATTCCAGGCGCGGCGTCGCCATGTGGAAACTCTCCCTCTTGGGCTTGGGAGACTCTCCCGGAGGAGAGATAGACAGCACTTCAAAAATCTTAATGAGTAACTCATCAGTTTCACACAGGCCCCAGGACTCCGGGCCAGAACCGTCGCGGTTCCAAGACAACTCATCTGAAGAACTGGACCCTGAGAACAGATCACCGTCCTCGGACTGATCCAGATCCTGCATAGCAGCAGGTTCTTTGGTTTCAGTGGAAGACCTATAGCTAGGTTGCGTCAGGGATCGTTTCTTCCCAGCGCCCAAGCGCTCTGCCAAGCCTGACATAATATGCTCCGCGGTGGGAAGCTTGCGCGGCACTACCTGCTGGTCATCCCCGCTCGAGTGCGACTCATCAGGAGTCCGGGGAGACAGGTGTATTGAAGCGAGGTGCAGGTACATGCAAGCCTGATTGCAGGGCCAGCACTTGTTCAGCACACGGTCCGCAGAGCACGTCAGCGTGGGGTTGTCTACACATGGTACACAGCCGGTCTTGTCCCCGCGGGACCCCGGACACCAAATTCTGAGATGCCTCCATATGGTGATTAATCTAGGAATATGCCAGTAGGGATTTATGCTGTAAGCAACCCTGGATGCCCCAATACCCGCTGGGAATGTGGGAGATTCTAATATGACCCCGTGAGATATATATATATCAGGCCGGGAGAAGCCACTGGAAGCTTGGCGTCTGAAAGACATAAGGGGAAAAGAGGGTGTCAGGGCCATGCGCAACACAAAAAGAAAATTAAACTAACGCCCGTGAGACCACTTACATCAACCAAGGGAGAAGGAGGATCGTGACTACGCGCGTGCGGGAGATCCGACAAAATGGCACCAGCGAACCTCGAAGGGCGGGCCAGAGCTATAGGTGACGCGGAATGCGCCAAACCAGACCACGCCCACCCCGGAGAGTGCGAAGCTCCGCGGAACAAGACAGGAAAATAACAGAAATAACGCCATGGCGTCGCGAGACGGAGCCGCCTTACGCGCCAAGTCACATATTTTAAAGGCGCAGCGGCCAACGTAAAAACAAAGTTTAAAGCACGGCTCTGACCCCCGGAAACCGATAGGGCTAAGGCAAGGCGTGTGATATGGCAAGATTAGGCCAGCGTACACAACCCCCCCCCCTCTTTTTCCCCCCACTAACGGGGGGAACTAAGGAAGAAGGTGACCCAGCACTCGGGGTTCACCACTAC
Organism: Gastrophryne carolinensis; assembly: GCA_027917425.1. Classification (NCBI taxonomy): domain Eukaryota; kingdom Metazoa; phylum Chordata; class Amphibia; order Anura; family Microhylidae; genus Gastrophryne; species Gastrophryne carolinensis. The sequence goes on from CM051235.1 coordinate 350,871,232, forward strand.
ATGGGGCGTGGGGCAAGGTGCGGGAGGGGCATCCATTATGAGGCTCACCATTAGCCTAAACCGCCTACCCCATGGATGGGGATTGCGGTGGAGCATGGCTCCGTAAGCACACTAGGTGCTGCCTACCTTCACCCGACCAACGCAGCCCAGGCTGGGAGGCATGTTACTCACAAAGAGGACGGGTGGAAATAGTCCCGCAGGGCCTCGGGCTGTCAAACCCCGCTCGCCTGCGAGAGCGTGATACTTCATGTCTTCGCAGTTTCAGCACTGCAGAGGAATCTGGGGATTTGTGGGAGGTCCCTCGGTATATGTAGGGCCGGGAGGAGCTTGTTTTCTTCATGATTCTGCAGTGCACGGCGCTGAAGGCGGAGGTATACTCACATGTAAGGACTATGTCTGGAGCAGGATGTGCTGTCTGCTTAGAATAAACTACTGTATGCCCTCCAATTGGGAAATCTGAATGAACACTATAAAGGTATTAACCAGGTTTTTATTTCTGATACAGTAGAGCTCAATTACAAAAATAAACAAAATCGCATTAATAGTGTACAAATTGAAAGAACTGGGAGACTTTTTAGCACTTAGTAATATGATCAGAACTGGCGAATCAGAACTGATTTCACCTCTCTTTGACAAAACAATTAAATTAACCACTACCAAAAAATATATGTATTTTCCATTTATATTTGATCGGTTTGCTATAACCATGATAACAAGAAAATGAAATTCTTTTGTAACCCAGCAGCTTGTTAAATTACCAGATGGTCCATGTTATTAAATATATAAGTAACCTAGTACATAATGTATTGCACATAATGGCTTACTAAATCATCTGAATATAAGCCCTTAAACTAAAGCTCATGTCTGCCATGTTAATGGGAGGATGACTGGAATGAAATTCTAATCTTTTATTTCATTACCCTTATATTGTTACATTATAAACTGCCACAAGTTCACTATATAACATTCTGTATATTTCTTCATTGTTCAAAGTGCAAAAAAAGTCTTTGTCCTACTTTGTCCCCCAAAAAATTACCTGTACATGTGACAACATGTGTTTACAGTTTAGGGAGTTTAGGTACATTATTTTACCAGTGATGTAAGGATATATTTTTAAAGTTTGGAAATAACAGCAGCCTATGGGCTGCGCTAAAGATTTCACCATTTTTTTCTGCATAGCCCATAGGATTCTGTTGTTTCCAAACTTAAAAACAAATATCCTTACCTCATCGGAAAAATGATGTGCCTGACCTGTAAAAATGCCCCATTACAGGTACAGGTACTTTTAGGAAAAAAAAGGTAGAAAAAACATTTTTTGTGTCTAAAAGCTAAAAAGCTCTAAGCGTTATGCAGTTGCAATCCCTACTGCAATGCACACTGCAAGTCACACTGGCTTCACAAAATAGTTAGCATGGCCCCCATAGTTAATAATGCCAGAACATTTTGAATTCTACATTATGTTGAATGTATTGGAAATAAAACCTGTTGAGTTCAACAATCAGTAGATCTGGTTGCAACAATTTAACAGGTAACATTGGTTAAAGTGGACCAAGACCCAGTCTAAAAGTCTCTAGGTCTGGCTGAAACCCTTCCATAGAGAAATCCCAATTTAAGATGCCCCACTGTGTAAAACTCACCTATATGCTGTTGTGCATTGTGTTAATTCCTGTGATGCATATAAAGGGTTAATAAACTTCCAGAATGTGGTTTTGCTTAGGTTGAAAGGTGCTGTTGTAAAATAGGGTCTTATTTGAGGGTCTGACCTATACCCCCCCCCCCTTCCGGAGGTGGAAAATGAAATATTATAATTAGTATTAATTATTTAGTTCTAGCCGCCTGTATGCCATACCTCACATTCTCAGTGCGTGGAGGGGTTTTCACACCTCCATCCTCATATGACTATCCCAAAAGAATGTTATGTCTGCTTAAAGTGGACCAACACCCAGGGGGGATCGGCCCGGAAATCTATAAGATTCCCGGACCGATCAGATCCCTCCCCGCGGGGCATCCGAAATCGGGATGTCCCGCGGGGAGGAACCCCCCAGGAGGCCCACAAACCTTACCTCAGCCCCGTTCCATCGGCGCATTCCCTCTAGCAGGGCGAGCACCCGCGCCGGCAGTTTGTGAATGGCTGGTGCAGGCGCGCTCCCTGTTAGAGGGAAGCGCGAGACGCGGCCTCCAGCGCTCAGAGCCAGCTGAGCTGGTATGCGCGTCCAGGCGGCCTTGGACGCGCATACCACAGCGGCTCTGAGCGCTGTGATTGGCTGGCGCGGTCACGTGGGAGCGGGGAGAGGTGAGTTTTTTGGGGCTTTCTGGGGGGTTTCAGACAGCGGGGCCCCACCGAAGTGGACCAAAACCCAGGATAGTCAAAATCCTGGGTGTTGGTCCACTTTAATGAGAGACAGATGTTCTTCATGTCTGAACTATACCGTCCATATATATGAATCTGTATATATTTGAAATATCCAGTGGACGTCTGACATGTGTCCATGCATCCAATCAGAATGGTCATTTAAGCTCCTTTGTCTAAAACTGTATTTAAGAGCCAGTAATTTGGGCAGTGGCAATCGAAGTAGCATGCCTCCAGCTGACCGAATAAACATTGCATTTCCTGAAGACCTTTGAGTCATTCTGAGTGCCATTTCCACTTCACTCCTTAGAGTCATTCAAACTAATGTAGTCCCAAATCTTACTGTGGCAGAAAAGGTTAAGCTAATTGCCACTTCCCATTTTACAATTATCTCACATGCCACCCCTACCACCCCTAATACAGACTTCCCTGGGAGAACAGGGAAAAGCATCCTTTTGGAGCAGTAACTTGTCTGCGGTAATTTATATCCCCTTCCTTTCAACCCCAATGGTCTTGACTACCACTGGTTGGGAACTTCTAATCTAAAGTGCATAGGAAGCTTTAAAGATGATAAAAAATCTTCTTCAACCTGACTCAACAATAGGGGGCATGAGCACTAAAAATGTCTAGGGTAGCATGAATGCTAAATGCAATCCTACTGACAGCACAGGGGGAAAGCCAAAGAGCCAAACTACAGCGCCAACCCAGACCTCTTCATTAGATAGGACATCTGTCACTTAGTTCATGGTGGTCCTGATACCTATTTATCTATTAATGTAAAAAAAAGGAGCAAGATCATTCAGCGTCAATGTAATATGTGCAAGTGTTTTTTTTTTTTACTAATTTGTGGAAATACTGTTCATCTCAGGTGGAGAAGCTTTTCATACTACAGATAAAACAGATGAGAGGGAGGGAAAGGATATATTTCCAAATGCAGTTAATCGCATTTCATTTTCTTACTTTGCTCAAACAGATTAGAGGAGAAGGGTTTCTGCTCTGGAGGATCATGTTCCACGGGAGCTACATATGTATCCCTTCCAGCCAGCTGGCCTAAACTAGAAAAAACATTGATAATTCCAGATTATTCCAGATTATAGACACCAAAAAAGGGAAACACTGTTTTATGGCCATTCTTTATATTTAAAATCCTCTAAAAAAAGATTTTTGCAGCTGTTGAACAAAAGAAGGCCATATGGTAACACTTTCCATTTCCCAGCAAATGGGACACATAATATTGGTATTTCTATTTATTGGGAATTCTTTCATTTGTTGTTTAACAATAAATTACATTGTAGCCATACACACAGAAGAACGGAAAAATAGACACATTTTCATTTTCATAGAGTGGGAATTGAAATAAAAACAAGATGCTTATGGCTGTTACTGTATTGAAATAGAACAAAATGTAACATTATACTTAGTCCCCAATAAAAGAATAAAAAATAATAAAATCTGCTTACCGTACCTTAACACGCTGTTGTATGGAAACTCTACATTAGATGTCCCAGAAAGGTTCATGATGGGAGAAGGACTTAAAGATGGAAGATACTACAAAAATAAAAAAAACGTAACAACACATATACATTGGTCACATAAAGTTATAACAATTTAACAGGTAACATGGGTTAAAGTGGATCAAGATCTAGACCTAGAGTCTAAAGGTCTCTAGGTCCAGCTGAAACCTTTCTCTGGAGAAATCCCAATATGAAATGCTCCACTGTGTAAGACTTACCTAGTCCCAGGATGTTGTGGTGATCAGATCAGTAGTGTTGTGCGTGTTCTACTTGCTGGTAGACCTGAATGTCTGCTACTACTACTGTCTGCTACTACTATTAGCAAGTCTGCTAATTGTTGGACTAAGACTAGGTGAGTTTTACATCCCAAATCAGGATGCCTCCTAGGGGAACATTGAAGGTGGGTCAAAGTGCATTATTAGGGATATCAGTGCCACTGTGGGGCCTGGAATCTTAATGACTCTAGAACCTTTAATCACTCTGCAGCGGTCCAGGGGTCCCTGCAGCAGAGAAGCTGGGGGAGGCTCCCTATGCCACCATCGCATTTTTCAAAACAATGCTTTATGTTATACATTAGTATTTGTAGTCAGACACAATTGTAACAACAGCGTATGTAACAGCCATGCACAAGATGGGGCAGTCCAGGTAATGGCAATATCTAAACCCTCAGTATAAAATATTCCAGGTTCCAGCTGCTTCACTTATGCTTACCCTTCCTGGGGCTCCCTCTGAGTTTTTGTGGCCTGCAGCCACATTCCCCACCTCTCCTTTACCTGAGATTCCGACATTCACATAGGCTTGGGTGGAAGCACGTCTAGACTAGAGGGAAGCTGTGGATTCACCCAGAAAACATAGCATCACCTGAGGAGACTTCTCCTAAAGCGGAAAGAGTCATCAGTGCTCTCATTAACAGCTGCTACTACTGAAGACCATTTATAGCAGGAATGGCTGCTCTGCTGCCACTGTGATTGTCCCTCACAATTTCTGAAAGGATGGAAAGAAATGCAGGACTTTAATGGTAGTGGGCCAGGTAGGTACATTTGTAATGGGAGTGATGGGGTGTTAGAGCCCTGGGAGGGGGAGGGGTAAAAGTCGGGAGGGAGTTTGTGGACTTTCATCCACCAGCATTGACTGACAACATAGTAAATGTAGCATGTTTCACTAATTCAATACAGTTCAGTTGACTCATTGCACTAAAGCTCTCTCTCTCTCTCTCTCTCTCTCTCGTGGAGATTAAGGGTAGCAAATGTAATGTAAAGTTCAGACACTTGCAATTAAAAGAAAAATTGCAACTTTTTAAAAATAAAATAATACATGCTTTACAAACTGAGACATTCTAGTAATTTGTTTTTTGTGTAAGATGATTGGTGGTCTCGCATGGCCTAGGCTTAGCAGCACCGTACATAATAGGGGAGTTTTCCCATAACCATTATTGTGAAACGGAAAGACATTCTTTTATGATTTTAAAAACAGCGTGAACTGTGCAACATATGTATATATAGAGTTGTTAGCAAAGCCACTGCCGCTCACATATTTTCAATATAAATCTATTTACCGTTGCATGAGGATTCTCAGTTCCGTTCTTCATTAGTGGAGGATCTTGTACATCAGGAGAGTTTGTACTGTTTAATGATCTATACACACAGATATGTTCCAAATGTAAGTCTGGGACAACCAAGTGTGGTGGCCATTCACAGATACATTTTCATATGTTAAATGATCATAGTACATACATGATATGTAGGCCAATCTACAGTGTTTAAAAAGAATGTCTATCTACAGAGATGTGTGATGTTCTTTCATGATAATATGCCTGTTTGTTCCATACATTTTGAAATACATTTCCTGCCCCAGGTAACAAAGCAGAATTTCTATCCAAGGCCGGGCTTAGGGGAAACCCCACCCTGTGCAAATTTGCCCCCTACTAAGCAAACGTATACGGGGAGCCTTATTTAAGAAGCGTCAGTGCCACTTTTTTGGCCTCAGCGGCACTCAGCATGGCATCTAACAAAGAAACAAATGGCAGCACTGATGTGGCCACTGGCTACCGTCTTAACACTGAAAATGAAAATGACGCAGGGCCGGGTGCTGTCGTTGAAGCAGCACCAGATGAAACCTGCCTTTTTTTGGGTGTTATTTAAAATGATTTTGCTTAACAATGTGTAATTTGGACACCAACAACTAAAATGCCGTCTAAACGCATTGTAAAGAGTGCCCCCAGCAATGATTTTTGTAACTGTAGTGATGAAACGCTAAGCATTACTGGAAAAATACAGCGCCAAAGATGTCAAGGAGGAAAAAAATCATAAATATGCTGGGGAGCACCGGAAAAAGGCTGGAACAAAGTGGCGCTCACTGACGCTGGGATAATCAGTTTGCGGGTCCAACAGGTGCAGCCTGATAAAGTGGGTGATGTGCCCACGGAACGCGTGGCTCCTGGTGTGGTAGGCAGTGGGGAGACTTCACACATGTTATTTTCATGATACCTTGGCTTTATTTCTGGTGATGTTTTTTTTTTTTTTGTGATATTATTTTTTGATTGGTATTGTGATATATATCAGTGGTTCCCCTTTGGGATGCCTAAATAATATATACAGGTGATTATATTTTCATTGGTGAATATAGTAGATTGATATGTTTATGAGTTGTTATGGTTGGGAATATTAATTTTTAATTGTGTGTTTGACTAGTAGCACTTGCACTTTAAAAATGTATAGAATTTGTAGTGATCCGGATCATAGGCAGGATTTGCACATGTTTAGTTGCACTGTTGGAACACTTTGTTGAATGATTTAGCATAAATATCTAGGCATTTGATATCAATTAGTGTGGTGAGACTCTCCCCATCGCCTACACAACTTTATGTTGGTTTGTCCTGTGTGTTATTGTCCCATTTATATGTTTTTTAAGTGATTTTAATATGTTGAGTGTATTGTATGTAGTGATTATAAATATGTAATTAATAAAAATGTATTTTTTGGTTGGAATACGTGCTGACCCGAGCTCCCCCAGATAAGCATGCGGTTGCAGTCCTATATCGAACACGGTTAGGGGTCAAACATAACTCACCACCAGGATTTATTAGAAAATGGGAGGAGGAATTGGGCATATTGTTAGATAGCGAAGACCTTGCTAAGATTTACTTATTCACCTATAAACTCTCGGTCCCATGTGCAGCGCAGGAAAGGAATTACAAGGTTATAGCCCGTTGGTATAGGTGTCCTGCTCTGATAGGTGTTGGCGGTGTTTGAAAGAGTCTGGTAATATGGTGCATATTTGGTGGAGTTGTCCTGCTATCAAAGATCTTTGGGGGAGGGTCTTATCGACCTACAACTCTATTATGGGGAGTCGGTACAAAACACGCCCCAGTTGGCGTTGCTGTCTCTGCTTCCGGGGTCCATTTTAAATAACAAAAAAGGGGTTCTGAGGCACTTTATAACAGCAATGAGAACAATTATTCCGAGGCATTGGAAATTTTCGGTTTTGCCAACGTTTATGGAATGGGCCCAGGAGGTAGAGGCTATACGCCGAATGGAGGAGATGACCTTGGAAGCCAGGGATATGCATGAGAGGCACATGTTGAAATGGGCTGTGTGGATTGATTATAGGGACACTTGCTTGTCCTCTGAGGCACTGTAGATGAAACTTGTCGGCGCGCTCCTGCCCCCCGTCCCCCTCCTTCCCCTCCTGTACCCCCCTCCTGAGCTTATTTGTCCTTCCTTCGTTGTCCTTTATCTCTCTATTTCTTCTTCTTCTTCCTACTTGAGGTCTGCAGGGGACTTGCCGGCTCCGCCTGCTCTTGTCCATCCCATCTCTGCCCGGACTGGAATAGCTGAGTCATAACTGATTCCGCCTGCTGGACCCCCAACTGGTCCTGCACATAGATCGTGGCCTTGGGTGAAGGCTTAGGTTGGCAGGATTATTATCTATGGGGTCATCGTGAGTTACGCTTAGTAATGTTGTGGAATCAGGGGCTGGATTGGGCGAGGGGGTGGAGGGGTCGGGTGGATGTGAATGCCGACATGAACATGTAACTAGACTTGTGCTGGTTGGACCTGTAGACCATCATCTTGTTTATCACTCTTGTCTTTGTTACTCCGCTATGTCTTGATGTTCATTGTTAATTTTGAAAATCTGAATAAACTTATATTGCACAAAAAAAAAAAGTGCCTCCCTACATCCTTTTTTTGTTCCTGGTATGAGCTCTTTTGCAGCTTTGGGAGTGGCACCTCCTACAGATTGAATAGGGTATAGTGGCAGTCCCCATTTTTTTCCTTCCTGTTGCGGGTCCAACAGGTGCTGACATGGTCAGGGAAATATCTAAGTGCAACAATCACAGCTAATTGATAGCGTTCTGCACAGTGACTGCTAGTGACAATGAAGTACACAGCACAGCGCCAGATAAGACGGCAACGCCGGCGCTCCGAAGGTGGAACTATAGCCAAAAATGATGCTAAAAGGCACACATCATAAATAAGACCCATAGTCATACTTAAAGGGAAAAATGTAGAGGGGATGCAGAAGACAGAAAGAGAGAATGAGGGAGTGTAGATGAGAGAGATCAAGGGAATGTGGGAAGAATCGGAAACAAAGAGGCACAGAGGGATAGATTGGGCAGAAAAGAGGGGGGAAGGCAAAAAAAGAGTAAAGAGTAAAGTGAAAAGGCAAGGAAATTTGGAAAAGACAGAGAGGAAGGTAATGTGTGAAAGAGAGAATATGGAAAGTAAAAAGAGAAAGACATAGAGAAGGGGCGGAGTGTGAGAGATTGAATGAGCATGACAAGACTGAGTGATAAAAGGAATGTGGAAAAGAGAAGAAGGAACAAATATGGATAAGAGGAAAAGACAAAAAACAAGGAATAAGTAAATAAGAGCGAGAAGAGGGGAATGCGGAAAATAAATGAAAAGGGGAATATGAAAAGAGAAACAGATGGAGGGATGGCATTAAAAAGAGAAAAAGATATGCAAAAAGAAGGAAAAAGAGAAAAGATTAAGAGAAAATAATGAGCAAAAGAGATATATATATAAAGAAAGAGAGAGAGAGAGATATATACAAGGAAATTTAGAGAGATATGGAGAGGGGGAGATGGAGAGAAGGTATAGGCATGGAACCAAGTAAATGAGAGCAAGATGTAGCAAATGTAGAAAAGTAAAAGTGGATATAAAGAGAAACCCAGGAAGACTTACAGGCTGATTCATTACTAGTGCCAGGTAATGGCAGATGAGCATCTGTACAGCGCTAGTGGCCGTGAGTCGCTATTACAGGGCGCCTCAGTCACTGTAGTAACATGGATGAATCTGATGTGTGAGTCACTATAACACTAGTACAGAGCTATATGGGAGCGAATGGTAGCGGCTGGTCAGTGTGAGCAACTCAAACCATATTCATCAAAAAAACAGCCTCACACAGCATTCGGCACTCAAAATTGTGTCGCTGTGTGATTAAAGTCCGTTTTTGAACACATATCCACTAGTAACAAAGCGAAAACATATGGAATTACATTGTTATAACATTGTGACATTAACACTTTAATACCACACCTGTAATGACAATTCTGCATAACAATATATAAAAAAAAAAGTTTTCAAAAATGACTTAATAGGCCAGGAGAGGTCACACATGATTTCAAAAACAAAACAAAAAAACAAACAAAAAAAAACCCTGTTTAAACAAAGAAGCCAGAGCGCCAGCGGTATACGCTGAGCTGTCTGTGATGATGAATCGTACGGCGTCCTGCGTTCACCGTTCGCTACCTGCCGCAATCCCTTGATGAAATAAACCCCTTAGACAGATAGGGAAGAAAGTGGAACAAAGAAGAAAAACAGAGAAATTGCCAGAGATAGAGAAAAAGAAAGACAGATGGAGGAAATGTGGAAAAGAGAGGTCTTCTAAGCCAACTGAAAGCTTTCACTTTAAAGGAACATCTGAATTAAGTCTCTTGGTACTTCCTTACAGAGCAATAGGGATGGGGCACAGCTTACACACCCCAAAAGCCATCAATGCATCTCCCTAAAAGTGGGATAGACAGCAAGAAAAAAAAATGTATGGGGTGCGCTTATTTAGAATAATAGGCACCTGTGTAAACAGGCCACCAACCTAAGTTGTTGTTTATTTAAATGATACTATATATTTGTATCTTTATGTATTAACATTTATATATATATATATATATATATATATATATATATATATATTTGTTAAAAAGGGGCACTATCTCAATATTGGGTAATATTAAAAATCCATATAAACATCCATATAATGAGAGGAGGGGTCACCTATCCACTCGAACTGAATAAAACTCCCGCCTAGCCTGTGGTTTATTCTCTCCTGGTAGAAGTAAAATCCAGGGTGACAGGTTTAGTGTATCAGGGGTGACAAAGCCTGTCACCCCTTATTCCTCTTCCTTCCATTAATACAAATAAAAAACAAGCCTGGCTGGATATTTCTTGATGTCAGTTGACCCCACCTTCCGCCATCCAGCATATTTATATGGATTTTTATCATTGGGCCATTTTTCGCGATAGTGCTCCTTTAATATATAAACTATTTTTATATGAATTGAAAAAAAAGTAAAGCAGTTGGGTTCAACAGAAGGAATACTATCTAACAATATATTGAGCAGCAGACCCCACTAGCAGGTAATGGCATACGTATAAAGTAGGGCATCAAAACCTATGTAAAACAATAATGTCCCTCTACAAATCACCAGTAAAGCACATAACATGTTTGGACTCACTGTGAATACGGCAATAACCTAGCTGACTTCTCTTCTTGGCGGGTTACTACCTCTTCTGTGACACTCTGTTTAGTTATACTTGTCGCTTCAACAGACTCCTTTGCACAAGAAACAAAGATATTTAAAAAGATTTTTTTTCAGAATATAATGACACTGCAATTTCAGCATGTATGGAACTGTTGCATCTGCACGATTTCAGAGGATCTAGGGCAGGGGTTTACAACCTTTTTTCATGAAGTACCACCAACCATTAATGTCTTAATCCGGACCTTAATCCTGAATAAGAGCCTATCTTGTATGTTTCCCCCACCCTGTATATATAGATTGCCCACATTAAAAATCACCCTACCCACATCTGCTGCACCCAAGATGGCGGCCCATGGAGTCTCAGGCAGGAAGTGTATTCTGACTGTGCCGCTCTGTATTCTGAGATTGCTGTCCTCTTCCTATTCCCAGCTCTGCTCTGACAGCAAAGCACAGCTATAACCCGTCCCCTGCACTCCCCCCGTGATGGCGGGGGGAGGTCCTTAACAGAGTCCTGAACAGAATAATACCCCCTACAAAACTTTTAAAGCGCCTAAACATCTTTTCTAGCACCCCTGTGAGTGATACAGTTTATCCATGGTCAGGCCAGAAATTTCAGGCAGCAGTAGGAAGTGGCGTCTGCAGCAGCAATTGTGGGTAATATGTATCAATCACTGGGGCTGTCAGAGAGCTGTTTAGATGTACATTATAGGACGAAAGTCTTAAAGCAGAACATCGCTTACATTTCCCCGGGCTCTCATCTGCCACATCCCAAGTGGTGTGCAAGCGCTCCCATCCCAGCCTATCTGAATGAAGTCAATGAGCTGTTTGCTATAGAATGTAAACATGGCAAACGACTCTGACTTGGCCCGCGTAAGTGTCGTAGGAACAAGGAAGAGGTGAGTTGTCCTGGGCCTTCTGGGCACGTTCTCACAGCTTGACATCCCAATTCAGGATGCCCCCTGGGGAACTGAACAAAACCTTCATGAGTTTTGTCCCCTTTAAATGTTCTGAGAGTAAGCATGTGGGACACGGAAACAGGCTTTCCCATTGGAACTTTTAATGGGACCTGCAGCCTATCAGCGCATCTAAACATCTCTTCTACCATCCCAGTGGTGGCTGTGGAGGAGGTGTTTAGGTGCAGGTTGTAAGTCACTTTTACATTTTGGAGGGGAAGCCTTCCACAATGTCCAAAATTGATATTCATCCCCTCAGCTTATAGCAGACTGAAAGTAAAAAATGATTGCTGGTCTGCTTGCACAGCTGGAGAGGCATCTAAATTTTAGATACCTCACTGCACATATCTAGGAGCATTCCCTTGCTGCAAGCTGCTGGTTCGCCACATGACCCTCAACAGACATTATAGGTTTGCAGGACGGGCTTGCACAGGGCACACCCAGTGGACCCCTTTAGCTGCAAGAAGATATGTGGGGCAAGAACTGACAGCTAGCAACACCACCAACCAGCAGTTCAAGCAGACCAAGACATGCCAAGGAGCTTATGGGCTGGTCAGGGCCTGTAAATTCCAGGGTTGATTTTTTGTACCACCCTGTCTGGTTAAATAATAATATTCAAAACTGGATGTGAGCAATACCCTTTCTAGTAAATTCTAAAATACTCAGAAATGGTGAAACAGGGCATAAATAGATTATACTTAATAACAACATGCATATCTGTATTTAAGCCAGAGAAGTGCTAGAAACTACTGTAATTCCTTTTTTCTCTGTTGCCTATGACTGCATTGCAGAGGTTCACATCCTGCAGATGCAGCAGGTGGTTCATAATCTTTTCCACTCCTTCTAAAACTAGACTTTTTTTGTCTTGCTTAAAGTGCACCTATACCCAGAAAGGAAGTTTATGTTGTCACCTTCCACCCCCAGCCCAGTGCCCCAAACAGCCTGTGTTTCTTTTTTTTAGTAAAGTCTTTGCTCAATAGGCTCCATTCAGAGGCACATTCGTCTGGACTTCCGTAGCTGTCTGTGAAAGTTTTTGTGGGTGTTGGTCTTTTTTTTTCTTTTTTTCGTCCATTTTTCATTCGTACGAACGTTCGGGCAAATGCGTATATGCGCTTTCGATTAACGAATGCAAATCGGAACATTTGCGTTAGTTCGGGTCATTTTCCCAACCAAATTTGATATTTTTCGTTCGTTCAGAAAACTTACGTTATTGCTGTGGGCTTGCGTCTCATTCAGAGAGGTGATTGCCGACGGACCACCACCCTATAAAGCCGTTTCCTTTGCGATCCCCTTACGGGACCATTTTGACCTCGAGACTAGCAGCTATGGACAACTCTAGTGCATTTGAGGAGCATGAGGATCTGCAGCTCATGGGCATTGAAATTGTCTGGAGGGGTGAGACCAGATTGCACCGGCGACGCATGCACATCGATGGCATGCATGACGTTGAGCTGTTCGTGCTCACCAGACCTAATCGCCCTTCCCTCCATAAATTGTATAGTGAGCTGCGGCCATGGTTAGCCCGCACCACAAGGAAGGAGCAAGCAATTTCAGGTATGACCAAGATGCTTGGCTGCCTGCAATTTTTGGCGAACGTCTCGTTCCAGAGGCTGGGTGCCCTCTCCGTGGGGATTTCCCAGCCTAAGCTGAGTCGCGCGCTATCCAAGTTTTTGGAAGGCATGGCTACCATTACTCGGAAATATATTTGTTTTCCTGACGACATGGTAGGCATAAATGCGATTAAGCTGGCATTTTATAACATCGCCGACATGCCCAACGTCATGGGTGCCATTGACTGCACCCACGTTGCCCTGGTGCCTCCGGCAGCCGACGAGTATATCTACAGGCAAGTACAATCAGACATATATATATATTTATGTCAAAAAAATTCCAAAAAGTCCCTCCGTGTAAAATGTCCCTCCTTATAATTATTCCCTCCTTGTAAGTTATCCATCCTTTAAAATAATCCCTCCTTGTAAGTAATCCCTCCTTGGAATTATTCCCTCCTTGGAATTTATACCTCCTTGTAATGGATCCCTCCTTTTAATTATTCCCTCCTTTTAATTATTCCCTCCTTGTAAAGAGTCCCTGTGGAACCATGGACCATATTTAGTTGCATATAAATTTTACATGTGTTCACCAAGGAAACATTTTAATGTGTACCTGAAATAGACACTTCTAAGTTAATCATTCCTTTTTCAAACATACATATTCTTTTTTTGCTAAACAAAATACTTATGTACTTGTTTATTTCTATTTTAATTGGGCCACAGGTTTTGCTTAGGGTGTGATTAGTTAGTGTTTCCCTAGTTTTCCTTGCCTTGCTAATGTTTTTTGTTTGTTTTTTTATTCCAGGAACTGCAAAATGGGCCACTCAATGAATGTCCAAGCAGTGGTGGCCCCAGACATGCGGTTTCTTAGTCTGCTCGCCGGATTCCCAGGCTCATCCCATGATGCCTACATTCTTCGAAGATCTGGATTGTACGGCCAGTTTGAGTCTGGGGAATTTTCCGGTGGATGGCTCCTTGGATATGTATGGCTATGAATTTAGTTTGTGTCCCAAGATATGAAACTATGCCTATTTGAACACCTTGTTTAGATGTGAAACACAACCTTAACAATTAGATTTTTCAAACAACAAAGCCTTGTCAAATGTTAGTCCTGCATTTGCAAAATGTTAAAAATGAATTTAACACTCTGTTTAAATTATGTCCTTGAACTTATAATAGTGTCTGCGCCATCTTTGATTAGATGCATTACACTTACTGAGTAGAGGAGAGCGGGATAAAGTGCAGGGGCGGGTTACAGCTGTTTTGGACTAAACCAGTACCTGTTAGCAGTCTGGCTGAATGGCCCTCATTCGCCATCTTGGATGTTTAATTTGTTCCCACATCTATTCAATGTTTTTTGGCTTTTTTTTGGCCTATGCACTATGTATGATCATGCTGTGTAGCAAATGTGACCTAGCCTCTTAGTCATGTTGATGGAGTAATGTGTAATTTATGTTTTTTATAATACATTTTTGCAGGTGATTCCGGCTATCCACTCCTTCCGTGGCTGTTGACGCCCGTCCTCCGGCCCCAGAATGCAGCCAAGGAGGCATAAAATAGGGCGCACAGGAAGACCAGGGCTGTGGTGGAGAGGGCGTTTGGCCTATTGAAGACCTGCTTCCGATGATTGGACCATACCGAGGGAGCACTTCAGTATGACCCCAAAAAGGTCATAGATATTATAATGGCCTGTGCAGTGTTGCATAATTTTGCTATATTGCAGCGTGTCCCCCGGTATGTGGATTTGCCCCCCTCTCCACCCACAGATGACCCAGACGAGGACTATCGTGGCCCCCCGAGTGCGTCTGCCCAAGTCATGCGGTCTAATTTAATAGACACACATTTTGTTTAATTTGGTGTTCCTTTGTTTGTTTTTCCCTTTATTGTTTGTTAATTGTGTTTTTGGACCTTTGTTTTGTATGTTTGTTTCTTACTTTTACAAACAGTAAATAATTAATTACAAACAACCTCACACCTGATTTTAGACTATTTTTTTTGGTTGTTCCAAATTTGTTAGTGCCTACTTTAAGTCATCTTTATTCACCAAAAACATAGGCATAAACTTAGTCAACAACAGGTTAATTACAATTTTATGGTGTTTATTTCAAAAGCAAACATTGGAGTTGATGGTCACTCCCATAGTTCCATAAAATACATGGTCAAACCACAAATGAAAGTTTTGGCAAATCAGGCCACATAGCAATTGGCCAGAGGCAGGAGTTTAAAAGTAAGGCACTCCTGTTAAAAGTTTCAGACAAATGAAAATTCAAAAAACGTGACAAGCATTGCCATGTCCAGATTTGTCAGCAAACAAATAGGCCCACAGACACACCCTATCCTGCTTGGCCACATTTGCCACAGGCACAGGTGTAAAGCAGCCACACCTATGCCACATCTACACCTGTTACTCAGTGTGACACCCAAACAAGAACCCCCAGTCCCAATCCAAGTCCAGTTCAATCTCAGCCAAGGGTCAAGGTAGTAGTTTGCCAGGCCAGAATGTCCCCCAATCATGCCTACAAACAGGAGGAGCCAGAACCAATGTAATTCGCCACAAGCATGCAGTGCAACAGCTTGAGTGGCAGGTTCATTGAGGCTTCACCTCCGGCATTGGCTAGTGGGCTACCTCGGCACTCTAATGAGCTATATGGGCGCAAATCCAAAGCAAACAAGCAAAACCATACCAAAAGGGTATATTGTTAGGGCACACCAGACAGGCCAATACAGTGGGGATGTAGAGCAAAGATGTGGAGCAGATACAGGCAAAATAGGCCTTAAAATAGGGGATGCCCATAAAACCCAGGTTGGGGCCCTTGGAGGTGGGCCCTCACCTGGGCCTGTGTGGCATTCAGAATCTGCAACTGTTCCAACATGTTTCTATTTGAAGTTCGAAATTCAGCCATCATGGCACTGAGATTGTTAGTTAAGGTGGCCATGTGGCTGTTGTTGGACCTAAATTCAGTCAGCATGGAGTTTAAGGTGTTGTTTAATGTTTCTAATTGCCCATGAAGATGCTCGTGGTTTCGGTGATTTTGGAGGCGAAATAGCCGCCTCTCGTGGTGCCATGCTGACTCCATCATAGGCGCGCCCCTCCCCTGGGAAACTGGGTGACGTAGTCGACTACGCCTCCCAATTCCCCGGGTTGGGGGCGTGCAGATGATGTGCCTCTAGGTCCACCAACAGCCACAGGTCTGCTTGGCAAATCCTCAGCAGCAGAGCTAACACTGGGGACTGTCGGCCAGCCCATCGTGGGCAGCATGCAGCCATCTTCACTCTACTGCTGAGGATTAGGTGTAGAAACATGTTGGGACAGTTGCAGATTCTGTCCCAGGGGGGGCTGTTCAGAAGGTCCAATGAAGGGTCCATCCTCCTCCAGCTCCTGGATTTCCTCCATCAGTGTGTGGGTCTGTTGGGACATGTAAATAAAAAAGGTTCAGTTTGGGGAATACATATGTAATTCAGCAAAAAGAAACATGGCAAGGCACATGCATAAGCAACATCAGAAAAAGACACTTACCGTATATATCGGGTCCTGGGTCCGAGGCATCACGGAAGTAGATGGCATGGTAAAACTGGCTGCGGATTCCCCACTAGCTGAGGGATGATGCTGGGCTGCATTGGGGAAAAGAAGGCATGTTAACACACAACTAGGCATTGCTGATGTGTAATAACAAATATGGTTCACTAAAACACGGGGCCACGCATGAATGGCAACTCCCCCAACAGACCAAGTTTAACTTGACTATGAATGCCATTATCTGTTAGATGTATTAGTCAACAAGCATTTACACATTGGTCTCCTTAAAGCGGACCTTCACTCTAAATAAGAGTCTATCTTATATGTTTCCCACACCCTGTACATACAGATTGCTCACATTAAAAATCATCCTACCTGCATCTACTGCATTTTATAAGCCTTTAAACATCCAAGATGGCGGCTTATGGAAGCTGCCATTTTTGCAGGCAGCCTGCAAACAGGAAGTGCCTGCAAACAGGAAGTGACTGTGCTTCTCTGCATTCTGGGACTGCTGACCTTTCCCTGACCCCAGCTCTGCTCTGTCTGAGCAAAGCACAGCTATAACCCGCCCCCCTGTACCTTATCCCACTCTCCTCTCCTCAGTAAGTGTGATGCTTCTGAGTCAAGATGGCGGCGCCCGTATCCTAAATTCCCGAACAGAGTTGCAGCCCAGTGGGGGAAAGTATAATAAATTAGTGACTAAACATGTAAAATATATTAATTTTAGATGCTGAGGAATTGTTTTTTAAGAGTTTGGGCTTTTCATTAAATCATGGTGAAGGTCCGGTTTAACCAAAATAAACATGCATGTTCTGAGGCTTCACACATCCCTAAAAGCCCATTATGGGACCACACTCAGCTTGCAAATAGCATTTGCCATTAGATTAGGCTGTTTGCCATTCTTTCTAGGTCAAACTTTCAAGCACCCCAGATCAAGTCTTTCTGAGCAAAGCACAGCTCAAACCCAAATTGGCTACAGATAAAGATGGAAGTGTTGTATGTAATTGACTCTAAATACATAACAGGCAGTCCTTCGCTAATCTCAATAGTGTTCCTCAAGACTCTCCCAAATCATGTATGGGCAAGGAAATAAGCAAATGATGAGTCGCCACACATAACACACCCTGTTTAAATTGTTACCTCCACTACAAGGCACACCCTAGGGGCATGTGTTAATATATGGGTTTGTGCCTCATTTTACACGTAGCTCACATTTCACATACACACTAACATTACTAACCAGCAGGAATAGTCGGAATGTCCGTGTCCTGTAGGGCCGAGTGTCCCTCTAAGGCCACAGGATGTAGCAGGCCCAGCACCATCTCCTCAGCTCGGGTAAATTGCAGTTTTGTGGGGAATCCGCCGCCAGTTTGTAAGCTGAAAAAGAGAGTTGGACACATTTAGCTAAATGTTGGCAATACAAGACAAAGCCAAATCCACAAAGTATATATGTACCTGTAATTATGCCGTTTATTTTCTTTCTTCCGTGCTGCATACACATCTTTGAGCTCTTCCCCCGCTGCATTGACCTGTCTGGTGAGCTCCTCCAAAATCTAGCTAGACGTTCTGGCTCATCAGTGGTTGGCCTGGCTGTGTTGGGGAGAAATGTAGGACAGGTGGCTGGCTTCTGATTGAACTGGATTTGGATATGGACTTGGGGTTCTTGGCTGGGTGGCCACTGAACTAGCAGGCATAGCTGTGGCATATGGAGAGTGCCTTTCCACCTGTACTGGTGCCAAATGTGGGCGCCGAGGAGAGGGTGTGCTGGATGATGTTGGGCTTCTTGGCCTGTGCCTCTGTACACTTTCATGGCCCTGGGAGGTTGATGCACGTGGGTGGGGTGATGTTGAGCTCTGGCTGCTGGGGCTTCGGGCCCTGTGGCTTGGCCTCTTTGCATGTGAGCTTTTCCCACGTGGGTGGGGTGATGGTGACCTCTGGCTGCTGGGGCTTTGGGCCCGGTGACTTGGCCTCTTTGCATGTGAGCTTTTCCCACGTGGGTGGGGTTATGGTGACCTCTGGCTGCTGGGGCTTCGGGCCTGGTGGCTTGGCCTCTTTGCATGTGAGCTTTTCCCACGTGGGTGGGGTGATGGTGACCTCTGGCTGCTGGGGCTTCGGGCCCTTTGGCTTGGCCTCTTTGCATGTGAGCTTTTCCCACGTGGGTGGGGTGATGTTGAGCTCTGGCTGCTGGGGCTTCGGGCCCGGTGGCTTGGCCTCTTTGCATGTGAGCTTTTTCCACGTGGCTGGGGTGATGCTCACCTTTGGGGGCTGGGGCTTCTCACCCTCTTGGTGTGATTTTTAGGGGCGTACCTGTGTGCTTGCTGGGCTTTCTTCTTTGGTGCTGGCTCCTTGGTTTTTGTGCTTGTGGGTGCCTTTGTGGTCGCCTTCGCCTGCCCACTGCAGGTTTCCTGCTGCTTAGCCTTTGGCATTTTTGAGCGAGTGGTGGGGCCTGCTGAAGCCTCCTCACACTTCTCTGCTTTTTTGCTGCTGGCTTCCTTGGCTGCTTTGGCCTTAGCGGCGGCTTTTTTTGGTGGCATAATGATGAGACTCTGAAAGAGAATGAGCTGTGGCTCCAGGACCCTTTAAATACTAATGCCGGGGTCTGACGTTTACACGTCCGAGTAAGTGTGCATACGACCGTTCATCCGGCTGTGCGGAAACCGGAAACCGCTGGGGCATTACTTATCTGCTGCAGACAAGAGGCAAGATGGCGCCCACAATCTTCACCCGCCAACAAGAAGAGATCATCATGCTTGTAAGTGTCTTTTAATGCCTTTGATTTGCCATCTAAATGCATGCCTTGCCCATAAGGAAGCGCAGGAATAAATGGTTTGTTTTATAAGAGTCTAAAACTCCCTGCCAAACAGAAGTTAGGGCCCACACGTGCGAACAAACACTTATGGCAGCTACAAGGATTGTATTAGGCTAGAAATGTGTCTGTCATTTATTCAAATGATCGATTTGTGAGAGATATTTCTATGCAGTTTGATCTAAATCCTATGTTTATTTTTTGTTTTGTAGACGATGCTGGAGCGCAGGTACGACTACCTGCCCAACTCATTTGAGAAGCGGACCGTCGCCCTGGAGATAGTTTCCAGAATCCAACATGAGACGGACACCACCTTCACCTTATGCAGCATTGGTCGGACCTGAAACGGCTGCACATGCCCCGGGTGCGGCGTTTATTTCGGACTTCATTTACCTAGTAAGTACATAGCGATTGCATGCTAGATGTAAGTAATACAGAAGGTAGACCTTTAGTTATAATAGCTTATCTTTTCTAGTGTTGGAAATGGAGTACCGAATCCGCTGCACCCGGAGGCGCACAGGCCGACCAGTGCTGCATGAATCTGCAGCTGGAAGTAAAGGTGGTGGATCTCCAGGGCGATGGTCCTACCCCTCCTCTGTTGGGTCCTCCGACCAGCCCCTGGACCTTTCCACAGAGGAGGGGCAGCACGGCGTGGGCAGGGACCCAGCGTACCCAGCGACACAGGCGGGAGCCTCTGGTATGTGACTCTTCATGTAACCGCACACACATATACATGCTATTTACTACCAAGCTAAGTCCCTAAATCTGTTTTTCTAGATGCTTCTGGAGCGGGTGAAGATGTGGAGGTAGCAGCAGATCTCGCCCATTAGGCACAGGGAGAAGGAGAGTTATGTGACACACACATTGAAATTGACATTTGATTACTGTTAACTAAGACATTATAAGTGACCCTATTTGCCATGTCTCGACAGCCTCTACTTCACAACAGTGGCAGGGCCTAGGACGTAGGGTTGTCCCCAACGAGGCATCCGTCGGCCACCAACCAAGTAAGTTGTAATGTCATTCTTTGCAATATGTTGTAATTGACACGATCACCCAGAGACATCAAGCCATAGTCAATGGCATTAGCAGAATGACCTGTGCCCACTTCCTTAGATTAATTACTTAGCAGAATGACCTGTGCCCACTTCCTTAATTACTTAGCAGACTGACCTCTGCCCACTTCCTTAGATTCATTACTTAACAGAATGACCTGTTCCCACTTCCTTAGATTCATTACTTAACAGAATGACCTGTGCCCACTTCCTTAGATTAATTACTTAACAGAATAACCTGTGCCCACTTCCTTAGATTAATTAACAGAATGACCTGTGGCCACTTCCTTAGATTAATTACTTAACAGAATGACCTGTGCCCACTTCCTTAGATTAATTACTTAACAGAATGACCTGTGCCCACTTCCTTAGATTAATTACTTAACAGAATGACCTGTGCCCACTTCCTTAGATTAATTACTTAGCAGACTGACATATGTCGTCATGATTTAAGTTGCCAACTAACAAACATTCCATCCACAGGTGAGAAACATGTTTGTGTCTCAAAATAATGTTTTTGTTATAATTTTATACAGGGACCACGCAAGAGTTGAAGAAATGAATAGAAGGGTCCTTGAGTTGGTGGCCGATATGCAGTAGCTGGTTGACTCGTTGGGGACAAGAGAAGAAGAATAGTGTTCTGGGTCCTGTCACTGTGTTTTTTTATGTAAATAGTTTTTTAGATTTTTTTTAACATTTTAAAGTTTTTAAAACAAAAATATTTTTTAAAATTTGTACCCAAAATTTTTTTTAAAAAGCCAAAAAAAAAAATGTCCTTATATTAAAAAAAAACTAAACCAAAATAAAAGTTTCAGTGTCATTTTTTTACACAAATGAACACCAAACGAAGGGTGAAATAAATATTTAGAGATGAAGATTCAGATGACCGGGAAGTGGTTTGGGTAAGTTTTAGGGGCCTAAAATGGAAGAAGAACCTAACTGGGAAGTGGTTTGGGTAAGTTTTAGGGGCCTAAAATGGAAGAAGAACCTAACCGGGAAGTGGTTTGGGTACGTTTTAGGGGCCTAAAATGGAAGAAGAACCTAACCAGGAAGTGGTTTGGGTAAGTTTTAAGGGTCCAAAAGGGAAGATGGAGGATAGTGCTAAGTGCTTGGGGTGAGCTTTAAGGGTCCAAAAGGGAAGATGGAGGATAGCGCTAAGTGGTTGGGGTGAGCTTTAAGGGTCCAAAAGGGAAGATGGAGGATAGCGCAAAGAGGTTGGGGTGAGCTTTAAGGGTCCAAAAGGCAAGATGGAGGACAGTGCTAAGTGGTTGGGGTGAGCTTTAAGGGACCAAAAGGCAAGATGGAGGATAGTGCTAAGTGATTTAGCTAAACATTGTAGTAGAAGTGAGGCTGGCAAATATGTAGGTGAGCACTTTAATGAGTTAAGTTTGTAGCGCGCAGGCGCAAGATCGTAAGGATTTCTGTCTGGACGATTATTTATTAAAAAAAGGGAAACAGAATCTATCGGGAAACGTAAAGGATTCGTGGGAGAAAAATGAAACGGAAAAGTCACGCTGGAAAATGACATCCTCGTATTCGTACTCTGCCGTACAAACGGACGGAAACTTTACAGAAGGATTGCAATGCATGCATAGAATCACTCGTACACTCATACGAGAAAATTTCAAATAAAAAAAAACAGATCGGCACTAAAACGAAAGACTTTTTTTGTCTCTCTGAATCGAGCCTAATATCCAGCAACAGTAGCAGAATGATGTACTTTAGTCCTACTTTAGTCCATCCATTTCAGCCAGTTTCTACTTCCAGTGGTCTAGTAGCCATAGCTAGAAATGTTATTACATGCCAGGAAAGCATCCAGGCCGCTCTTGAATTCTTTTATTGTATCTTTCATAACTACCTCCTCTGGCAGCAAGTTCCATAGTCTCACTGCTCTTACAGAGAAGAATCCCCTCCTATGTCGGTGGAGAAAGCACCTTTCCTCTAACCTTAGTGGATGCCCTCGGGTTATGGTTACACTCCGGGGTATAAATAGATTGTGGGACAGATCTTTGTATTGACTACGAATATATTTATACATAGTTATTAGATCACCCCTCAGGCATCTCTTTTCGAATGGTCGGCTGTATGGCCCTCTGGTGCTTTCCAGCAACCTGGTAGTGCTTTCATATTTATTGCAGTTATTATAACTGATAAGGCTGATCTCCAATGCTGAGATGTGTGTAACTGAATCATCGCTGGAGAGAACCAGTGGCCACTGCTGTATGACATGAACCCAAACACAGAAACACAGGCTGTTTTGGGGCACTGGGCTGGGGATAGAAAGTGACTACATATACTTCTGCTGGTGTGCCGTGCTTTCAGATTTATTGCAGTTATTATAACTGATAAGGCTGATCTCCAATGCTGAGATGTGTGTAACTGAATCATCGCTGGAGAGAACCAGTGGCCACTGCTGTATGACATGAACCCAAACACAGAAACACAGGCTGTTTTGGGGCACTGGGCTGGGGATAGAAAGTGACTACATATACTTCCTTTCTGGGTAGAAGATCACTTTAAGCTTTAAAATGAATAAATGGTAAGTTGGTTACCTCTGCATTTAACAAAGCTGATGCTTCATGTGGCTTCATTAGCGGTAGAGACTCAGCTAGACTCTCCTCTCTTTTATTGATTTGTTCTTGGATATCATCTAGTAGCATATCAAGTCTATAAATCTGCCCCTCCACTTCTCTGAAAGAAACAATACTTATTAGAAACAAAAATTATGATACTGCACATGACCTTCCAGTAAAAAAACGGTGGCATAATATTTCTCATGAGAGTTTATTGCATGAACTTAAAGTGAAACAAACCCCGGGAAATTGACTTTCCAGAGTTTTGTTCAGTGCCCCAGGGGCATTCCGATTTGGGTTGCCCTGATGTATGAAACCCCTTAGTTCGCCTACTTAAACTCACCTTTCCCCACTTCACTGTTGCATTTGCAGGCTTTTGTCTAATTAGAGCCCTTTGCCGTGTTTACCTTCATCAAAGGGCTCTGATTGAAGTCAATGGGGAAAGCGCACTGTCCCCCTGTATCTATTGAATGGCGTACTAAAACCAAAGGGCTCTGACTTGACAAGAGCCCGTGCATTCACCGTTGGAGCAGGGAAAGGTGAGTTTTTACTGGCACCCTTGGGGTTTCACACAGCAGGGTATCCCGATTCAAGATCTTTTAGATTCCAGGCCCGCTGCTGGTGTGCTTTGTTTCACTTTAAGGAAGATCACATCCCTGTGATCACAACCCAATTTTTGACGCTCCAGGGTCCCTGCATACTCACCCTGATGCAGGATCTCACAGCACATGCAGGGCTCACCACTGGAACCCTCACTCTGTACATTTGGGGATGCTCAGGGTGGAAGGAGCAGGAATACTGCCTTGCTGTGTCAGTGATTTTGTGAGAAGCTGCTGGAAACTCTTAAAGTGGACCAAAACCCACCTCGATCGTCCCGGGAATCTATAAGATTCCCTGGCAAATCAATTCCCTTTCCCCGGGGCCTCCAAAATCGGGATGCCCCGCTGTGTGAAACCCCCCCAAACCCCATACACTTACCTTGTTTCCCGGTCCAGCCGCGACCGCATCCCGGCTATCTCTCTAGCAGGGAGCGTACCTGCGCCAGGCATTTGTGAATGGCCGACGCGGGTACGTTCCCTGTTAGAAGGTAGTGGGGATGCGGTCGTCAGCGCACTTGTAGCCGCTGGTCTTAGACAACTTGACATCAGCAGCTCATAGCGGATTGATTGGACGAGCGGCGCCGTAGGACCGGGAAGAGGTAAGTTGGGCTTGGCGATCCGGGGGGTTTCACGCAGCAGGGCACCCCCAATCGGGGAAACGACCAAAACCCAGGACAGTCAAAATCCTGGGTTTTGATCCACTTTAAATTACTTGGTAGAACTTGTACAGTATGTTTCCCTGTTTTATGTGCTACTAAATGTTAAGTATATATATATATATATATATACAGAAGGGTGTGTTCCTTATACAACTGGAGGCTTTTAGCAGCCCTATGCACATTTTAATTGACGTTGCCTTTGGTTTTATTGACCAGTTAGTTCCATCTACCACTTTGTACAGTGTGGTTTTACATGCAGTGGCCTTTAGGCCGCCTTCACACCTAGGTACTGCAAGTGTGCTAGCCATTTCCTATGGAAAGAGAATGCAGTGATATCCTGCAAATACAGTGAATGCAGTGTCTTCGCAGAGCGCCAACATCCTGATCATTTGTATGGGCCTATTGGCAATTACTTAATAAAATTGTATGCTTTTGTTATACTTTTGTTTTTATAAGTGACTGTCTATGCTCTTAACAAAAAATCCTACCTCCTCTCCCCCCATTCCATACCACCATCGGAAAAAAAGACCCAGCTGCTTGGTGCCAGCCACCCCATTCCAGGATGAAAAGGGCCAAATGGAG
Source organism: Gastrophryne carolinensis (assembly GCA_027917425.1). Taxonomy (NCBI): domain Eukaryota; kingdom Metazoa; phylum Chordata; class Amphibia; order Anura; family Microhylidae; genus Gastrophryne; species Gastrophryne carolinensis. Next base: position 350,896,153 of record CM051235.1, read on the forward strand.
CCCCACTTCTTCCTACATCCCCTGTCGCATTGACTGTAATTTACTGCCGTACTGATTGGCTGATTAAGCAGTCGGTAGCAGTCAGTGCATTAGAATGAGGAATTGCTAGTGACAGACTGGGTCCTATTCTCAGTAAAATATCTGCTATAGATAAAGTGCCAAGGTGAGACACAGTTCTTAGAGGGCACATCATCTCACTGGTCCTGAAGGTTTGAAGGTTAATAAAATCATTTAGGTCAGCTTGAATTAATTGTCAGCAGCCATTTGACTATGCATCATGAAAAGACCAAAGGTGGAGGAAGTGGTGTCATTACGTTGATTGTGCACTGTGTAGATCACAGAAATTACTGAACATACATATACTTGCTAAACACATTAGTAACACATTTGTCACACATGTTCTGGAACTAAGCTCTAAAGCAAACCTTTAGGTGGCTTCACACCTAGGCGCCGTGCTGCAATAGCAATTATCGGTATTGCAGTGCGCTCGCCTGTGCACTTGTGATTTGCGGGCGTTTTTACCGTGATCGGGTTTGCAAACAATATTCCTTATTGAGCAATCGCACGTGCGATCATGGAAAAACGCTGCATGCTGGGCTTTTGTGGGAAGATCAAGTCGCCCCGCAATCGCCAAACAGGGGTATGCATGGGCATCAGGATCGCCCTGCTATCACAGCCAAGCGCTCAGGTGTAAAGGTCAAAGCGCTCAGGTCAAAGTAAAATTGACAATGGGGTAAAGGTAGATGGCCACTGACATTGTCCAAACTAAAATATAAAAAGATGTATACATACCTTTTGTCCTCCATAGATGATGGCTTCTAGTCTGGCACTGGCTGCCTTACCTGATCAGCAGGATCCAGGTCCTGCTCCACCATGCCCCATGGTCAGGTGCCTCATGCTTCTTGACGCAGTGCCACCCCCATTATCATTGATAGTAATGCCGTCAATGGAGGAGGCGAGTTGACATTACTATGGCTGATGGCAGGGGCTGCACCTCGCGAAGAAGCAGGAAGAACCCGATGGTGAGGCCAGGGGCATGGGCCCTGGGTCTGCCAATAAGATAAGGCATCCAGACCCAGACTAGGAGCAATCATCTGCGGGGGACAAAAGATAATTATAAAGGGTTTTTTATTTTAGCCTGAATAATGTCTTTAGGTGCACGTGTCTCACCTCCATGTAATAGGATTACTCCCTAAATGCTTGGTACTCACAGGGAGCCATGGTAGTGCCAAACAGTTTTTCATAATCACACAGGCAGGTCAGCCGAGCTTCAGTTAGCCAATGAAGCTGGAGCAAGTGATCTTTGCAGCGGGAGGGAGAGTAAAAATGGATGTCACCATTGGGTCCTTTTGTATTCTTTGTTAAGTCTAACTTAGATCTAACAATTTTTTTAAATAAAAATGTAATCTTGCCTATACCTTTCTTTATCAAACTCTCCCACCAGTAGAGATCTGTTCCTGTAAGTTTGCAGTTGCAAGTCACGATGCTTCTCTTTTGTAGACAAATAATTCAGCTCCAAACTTTCCAAACATGACTTCAGATTATGGAATGCCTACAAATTTAACAGATAAGGTACATATCTAAGTTAACATATTACAGTATGTGTCCCCTAAATAGGGTACTTTGTTATCTATTACTAAGTAGTTATTTTGGTTTGTAAAAGAAATAGGCAGCTGTGTTCCTCTCTCCCTCTCTCTTTAAATATACATTTTATTTTTTGGCGAGTACGATTACATTTCGGTACAGTAAGTAGGACACAAGGGCGTAACTATTGGTGTTGTGACTGCACCAGGGCCCAGAAGGTCAGGGGGGCCATTATTGTTGCGCCTCCAACTTATTTATCAGATTTGTGCTGGCTTGGCCTAAGGCCTAAGAGAGGAAGCACCATTTGTCTTGGTTGTTCCCTCTTTAGTTGTCTAGCTACATCCAATTGGGTTAAAAGAAAAAGGGCACTGCATGAGCCATGACAAGACCCTATTTAATGTTCCCACCAGGGCCCGTCACATTTAGTTTATACCTAAACTTGGAATGTTTATAATTGTCTGCCTTTATTGTCAATTGCCTTTTCCTTGCAGTGTGCTCTGCCCTAAAGAGCAAAACTATCCAGTGCCTGCCCTAGAGGCACCTTGTAATGCCTGTTCTCATGCTGGTTAGATACAATCAGAAAGTTATGTTTCAAAGTTAAGTTTGCATCCAGTATTAAACTACATTAGACTATAATATGCTTTCTTTGCAGCAGATTAGCCCTTGTCTTCCCTTTTTCAGGGACTAAATGACTAAAATTAGAAACTTAGACTATAGCTGTGTATTAGGTTAAAAATGAATATTATTGTTATTAGTGAAATTGAATTTGCTGTGCTAGAATGGTGTTAATGTAAAATAAATAGAAAATTGAGGCGTTTTTGACCAATAGTGTACAGCAGGTGGCACTGTACTCCCCAGAACTCATGTATGATTGGTTAAGCATTTTTAATCGGGCTTTAATAAAATATAATGATTTTATGATTATGAATGTGTAGTAGGACATTCACAAGAGTTGTTGGGAATTTGACCGAATACCTACATTTTTTCTGTTTAATCATTAATCATCTATCAAAATGGTTTTATTACAAATTAAAAATGTGTATACTCGCCTTCGACTGTCTTTGTTTACTTCTGTCCATCAGCCAGTCCTAACAAATCCAGTGGCAGGGGCAGGCCTCAAACCAGCTACAGACAGGGCATGCCTGTGACTGCTGAGACGTTAGCCTCACTACGCTACTGGCATTTTACATGTCTAGAGGTATGCCAGGAAATACAACACTAAAGATAATATTAATTGTGTCTTCTCAGTTCTAAATCAGCTTTGAGATTCCAGATAGGTGGCTGCTTCTCATTGAAAATAAGCAGTTGACGTGATCAAGTAATTCTCTCCATCACATGGGTGGTGACCACACTATCCAGTGCTCAACAGTGTTCTTTCTGTATGTGTGCTCTGTCACTATCATTTAAGAGTAGCAGCCGGGGAAATCAACAGCTTATTTAAAAGCAGATGCCACTACCTATGTTAGTTGTTAGTGCATCCTTATGGCTCTTTATATGATCAGTAATCAAAAAAATCCCTACTTCACTTGATTTTTCTTACCAGATTTTGTACTTTATGATGTGTCATTAAAGGTTTAAGAGGCACTCAATGTTGTGGAGATCCTCTCTGAATCTTAAGGAATTACCCGGAAGTATGTCTGTGAAGGTTCTCAAAATGGTGGGTTGCCCTGAAAATTTGCAACTGTTGTAAGCAGAGTTTAGCGTAAAAATAGATGTGTGCAACTCAGTTCTCTGTTTTTATTGCTATTTAGACATAAGATTAAGATTACAATATGATCCCCAAAACGAGTCATCATTGCACTGGACTTGTGTGTGGGGATTTCCATCTTTGTATGGCTTTTAATGTACAATTTTGGGGGAGAACGATTTTTATGGGGCCACGTGGAGATGGATTCTCATTTCATTGTTTTGATTAATGCTGGAAACACATTTCTGAGCTGTTCTACAATGTTCTGTTACACATTTCCAGATGAGCTTGTCATTTTTAACGTATCCAAGGTTTTCAGAAAGCTAGTTGGATGACTAGTGAAACATATTTAAGAAATACAAGTCTAGTTGCCTTGACTTAATAATATACAATACAAATGTACCAATAGGATAAAGTTTATGTTATGGTTAAGGTGTCTGGTTCACTTTAATACACCGATTGGCATAATGGATAGCAAATTCAATTTAAAGTTATCAAGTATTCCCTTTTTCCTTGTTATTTCAGGAGTTTAAAGATAAAGTAACATTGTTGGGTACGTGATTCAATGTATCTCATCTATTTATACACATGTTATCCAGACATCTATATTTGACTTTAAAATGGAAACAGTTCAGCATACATGGCTGCCAACAGGAAAATATTGTGGAAACGTAGGTTTAACTTTTTCCAGAGCATAAAAACTTGGAAATGCAAAAGAACACAAAGTAGAGTTTTCTGGCCACAAATAACAGCATGAACATAACGCAGTGGTTGAAAACAGTCTATATTCTTGGAGAAGAAATGACATCCATCGCTGAGGAAATGAAGAATGAAACCCAGAAATTACTAAGGCGAGCAGAAAAACACACAGAGGATAAGTGTTTTGACATTCATAATTCTTTGCAGAATATTTAGCTTCTTTACAAACTACTCATTAAAAAACTTTTACGATCCTCCAAAACCTTTTTAAAGCAGACATGCAGTATGCTTGGATGGCTTTCTTTATGTGGAATAAAGGGCCTCTTTCCTCCGAATCTGCTCCAAGACCTGCTGTTAGCCATACCTATCTGTTCCAGAGCTGGGGCTACATGACATGGGTCAAGAAGCACAGTACACAGTCATGGCCCCCCATGCATGCATACATAGCACTGGACTGATTATGGCCGGGAGGTTTAAACTTTTAACATAAGAAATGTTGGCTTATGATGTTAAGCCTTGCACTAGATATAGTCATTTAGGGCTTCCACAGCTGTGCTAAATGGTTCAAGGAGACCATATACAGAACTTCAGTTGAGTCATGATATAAAAAGACACTGTCAACACTTACTGGGGCCTTGCTAACAGTTGGCCTTGAAAAAAGAACATATTGTACACAATCTACACAAAAGCGTGGCAACAAGGTTATGTATCATTTGTCTTACAAAAGGCTTTTAAAAGCAGTAGAAAACCTGGGAATTTGACTTTCGCAGGTTTTAGTTCTATTCCTCGGGGGCATCCCAGTTGGGGTTGTGAAACCCCCTAGAAATCCCCAAACAACTCACCTCTTTCACGCTCCAATGGCGCATGCGCAGACACTCAGCCAGTAAGGGCTGTTTGCTGTGCTGGTGCCTATCTGAATGGCTGGTACAGCTCTCCATTCAAAAGAATGAGAGCTGCCTGCTGAATTATGTAGTCATAACCCATGCATGTGCCACTGGACCTGGTAAAGGTAAGAGAGTCTCACAGATCTGGGGGGGTTTCACACAGCGGTAAATCCCAATTCATAATCTTTTAGATTACGCTTAAAGCAGAGTTTTATTGAGCTTCCCTCAATCCTGCAGCCAGGGATGTGGGGTGCAAGGACCCAGGGGCTGCTGTACCCCCACCAATTAGGGAATGTCTAAGCATAGAGCACAATTCTATTTGGGGACAAAAAAAAATGTGCCAACTGGTGGAGCTACACACTGGTGAAGCTGCATGAACCCAGGGCCGCTGTATTCACCACCAATTAGGGACTTCTATTTGAGGACACAGAAACACGACTGCACACTGGTGGAGCCAGACATATGCAGTAGTTTCCTATGTAGCCTGTTCAGTAAGGCAGTAAGTAAGTATGCTCTGTATTTGGGGGCATTACTGGTTGTGGGCATCCCATAACTGCATGCCCAGGGGGTGGGGGGAAGCAGTGACCCAGAAACCTGAATGCCTACGCATGTCACGTGACACACCACAAATCGGCCCACTAAGATGCTATTGCCCAAGGGCCCACATAAACCTAAATCCAGCCCTGAATAAACAAATGGATCTTCCAGCCTACAAGTCAAGCTATTTGACTATTTGAGGCAAAGGCAAAGTACTTCAGTTACAGAATAGGCATAAAGGCATGCTGCTTCAGTAATTCTGTAATTCATTAATTTTCCGCCTTAGACCCATCTTTATTGATTGAACCGCACTTTGTCTGCTCCCTGACCTCCCATGGAGGATGTAGGTCAGTTTTAAACAAAAAAAAAAAGAAAGCTTTCCTTATATGCTGCTCCTCTGTCCTCCTCTGCAGTTAGTAATGATTATTTGGTCCAGGCCGAGAAGACCCAGCCTGGTGGTAAGTATAATTAATTGCAAATCCATTGGGTTAAGTTTCCAAGGTTCATCAATATCCAATATTGATTTAGCAATTTAATATGGTAAGTAACTTCTGTCCCACTGATGGAAGCTTAAGTTGCTGGGATCAATATTAAGATATGTGCTATATAGTAACATAGAAGGCTGACAGCAGAAGACGATGACATAGTCCACCTAGCCTGCCCTTATATTATTTAATTTGCTTTTAGAAAGAACCTGGTGTAACATTTTTTTACTTTCAATAATTTTTATTGAATAAAGTGGTTATCCAATATTTATGACTGACAGTATTTTTGCAATTGACATCATCTACACTCATGTTTATCATTATAGGCATTTGTTACATACAGTTAAATCCCTGGTGTAACAAAGTTTTACCAAAATCTTCTAAAAATACATTTACAGTTAGATCATTGACAGTACAGTAACTGCAACGTTTTTCAAAACATGCACAGCACACCAGAAATCAAATAAAATAAGAGAGCAGCACAGCAAACCAAGAAGTTACACCAACAACGCGTTACCATTAATTCTTCTTTTCTAGATAAGGACCCCCCAGAAAGACAGTCTGAAAAACTCTCAACCTGCAGAAAAAATATTACCGGTATTTCATTTTTTGTATTGCTTTTTAATACAGCAAGAACATCTGTGAACCCGATGCCTAACATCAGTTATATTTTACTTTGCTTCTACCCAGAGGGAGCGTTGTCTTGTGAGCTTGGCACATCTTCTCCTGAAGTGACTGAGACCTACAGGAAGAGGTCCAGTGCCAGAGAAGAGGTGACCATTTTAGAGGCAGCGAGCAGTACATGATCAGGAAAAAGTTGGAATAATCACTCAGAGATGTCAAGGGACAAGTTAATTAAAATCAGTTGTCAATGGAGGTAAGATGTATAGAGACCATAGAGATACCATATAAGGAGGTACAGAGTTTCTAATTCCTGAATTTGGTCTTTGAAGAATGTTCAAAACAAGTTTTTAGCCTTAATCATTTGCTATGTCAAGTGGGCTTCCACCACTTGTTCATTGTGGTCTTTGAAAGACCATGGCAGGAATGATGCCCGTGGTGGCATGCCTGCATCAGTAAAACAGTAAATATCAGACTTGCAGGTAAGGTAGAATGAGGATCCTGCTTACAACCCCAGGAACTTCCTCCACTGCACAGCAGCAAAATGGGCCCAGACGGGAATGAAGAGGCCAGGATAGGCAGCGGTGGGACCCATCTGACCTGTGTAAGGCATTTTCTAGCCTTTGGTGCATGCAAGGAGTGTGCAGGGGGCCAGAAATGTGGACACATAGGTGGAACAAAATGCTGGTAGCTTGTTTCTGGTGCTCCCTGGTGGTGGGGGAAACAAGCTACCAGCATCTCAGAAGTGGAGAAGAAGAGGTTTGGTGGCTAGGGCAGTAGGATTCCCTAAATCGCCACAGACTGAGTAAGTGACAGATAGCACTGAGGCAGAGTTGTTCAGGGGACAATATTTGGTCGTTTGGTAAAATGGTAGAAAATCTATAAAATATATCAAGATCCAAAACTTGTTTTCCCTTTACTTTTACTACATTAGGTTTTTGATTCAAATCTCTGTGTCTTTAAACATTTTGCTGTGTCATAGTCTGAATACTTTAATGGAAATTGCAGGTTCAGCTACTCGTGATCTACTCATGCTATGCATGTATTAAAAAGTTACCTGTCAGACTAGAACACCACTGATTTTCAAGTCCTGCAGACTTGAAAAGACGAACATCTGCTTATTCCTTTCTTAGAGAATCCAGGCCAGAAAAAGTCCTCCAAATTTCCACATAGTTCATTGGCTATTTTACCTCACCTCACATTTTACCTCACTGGAAACTTTCTGTACCTCTCAACATTTTTATTTTTGTATTCTGTTTTGGAAAAATGTTGGTTCAGAAACAAGTCGCAAGTCAGTTCCAAAGTAAGCCCTGCTGTAACATGTTGCTTTGGCATTTACTGCTGGTGCAGTGTAGATGAGCTTTAAAAACTCATCTACTATATACAGCACCTGCAATTTAACATAAAAAATAATGTAAACTAGTTTTTAAAGCATATGGAAACCCAGAAATGGGTCCTCCACTCAATCTCCTGACCCCCCCCCCCCCACCTGGCTCTGCGGTGTCCCGGTTTTTCACCACTGAAGCCGTGCACCGTGGCAATTTTTGATAAGGCAGTTGGCTCTCTTAAAAGTGCCGCTGTGAAGAGGTGCAGCTGGCTGGCCGCATCCCCAGCACGCTGTTCGAGCAAGTACGCGCTCCCGCACTAAGCCATTCATAAAGGCTGGGCACAGGAGATTGCAAAGCCACAGAGAAGACAGGGATGCGGCCACCGGTAAAGATGTGTCGCGGGACCCGCCAGGACCAGGTAAGATTACTGGTGCCCCTGGGGGTTCGAAACATTGGGGCATCTGGTGTAGGATGCCTAGGGGGTAGGCTAGTGGCTGGGTCTGGAATCCTTCAGATTCCAGGGCCCGGCTGCGAGGGTTTTGACCCTTCATATTATGTTAGATCTTCATATTATGTCTTCATATTATGTCATCTTCATATTATGTTAGATTTGACTAGATATTTCTGGTCTCTCCTAACCTAACATAATATCAAAGAACAGGGATTCCCAACCAGTGTGACGTGTACCAACAGTGAGCTTATCAGGTGGTTGGCAAAGACAACCTCATCTACTGCCATCTATACTCTACCCAAGCCCGATTTGCTCCATAAGTAGAAAACTGTTTCAAAAGCTATTTGTGTGCATTTCTGTGCATACCATAGACTTTAAATGGTTGGCTTGTGCATTTTGAACACTAATAACCCATATGTACAACCCAAGTGGTATTTGAGATAATTTGAAAAAAGAAATAGATAGATATGGTACCTATGGTACCTGGAAATGGCAGCGGTGGGACCCATCCAGCCAGGGTAAGGCATTTTCTAGCCTTTGGTGCATGCAAGGAGTGTGCACAGGGCCAGAAATATGGACATATGGGTGGAACAAAATGCTGGTCGCTTGTTCCCCCCACCACCATAGAGGGAGCACCAGAAACAAGCAACCAGCATCTCAGAAGTGGAGAAGAAGAAGTTCAGTGGCTAGGGTAGCAGGATTCCCCAAATTGCCACAGACTAAGTAAGTGACAGATGGTACTGTGGCAGAGTTGTTCAGAAGGGGACAATATTTGGTCATTTGCACTGGACAAATATACTGCGTCAGGGGCCTCTACCAGATTTTCTGCCTGGGGACCTCCACCACACTTCATCTGGTCCTGCTTCATTGGGACTGGCAGCAAGGACAGACACAGAGTCCAAATGGGGCTGTCAGTGTTGAAACTTGTTCATAGGAGACCATTGAAATTACTCTGCAGGCACAAGCAGGGACTTAAAGTGGACCAACACCCAGGGGTGATCGGCCTGGGAATCTATAAGATTCCCGAGCCGATCACCTCACTCACCGCGGGACATCCGAGATCGGGATGTCCCGCGGGGTGAAACCCCCCAGAAAACCCCCAAACACCTTACCTGATCCGCCGCCGCTTCTGCCGCCGCCGCCCCAGCGTGCCCCTCTAGACGTGCGCGCGCCCGCGCCGGCTGTCTGTGAATGGCCGGCGCGGGCGCGTGCACGCCGAGAGTGACGCGCAGGAGGCGGCGGCGGACGCGCTGTCCTGGACGCCGCTGACACCCGCTTGGACGTCGGCGGGGATTGGACGGCGCGGTCACGTGGGAGCGGGGAGAGGTGAGTTTTTTGGGGTTTCTGGGGGGTTTCAGAGAGCGGGACACCCCCGATCGGGGTGCCCCGCCGAAGTGGACCAAAACCCAGGATAGTCAAAAGCCTGGGTGTTGGTCCACTTTAAGTATAGTAAGTATAATAACACCCATATTAGACAAAATGGGTGTTGGGCATATGCAGAGGGGCATCTGGCATTGGCAATTTCCCCACCGCATACCCTCCCTAGAAGCCCTCTAATCTTTACCTGCACCACGCACACATGGTGAAACCATGCCCCACAATTGGTCGCCAGTGGTTTCATGGACTGGACTCCCCTTTTCGTCCCAGAACCCTGAAGGCTTCCTGTTCATGAGGCCGATTCCAGGAACCCAGATTTGCTGAGGAAGCATAGCACATTCAACATGAACCAGGGTAGCTGGATGTGTATGCCCAGGGGGCATCAGCAATCGCTTGTATCCATTACCCATTTTATCTGAAATAGGTGTTGAAATGCTTTTAGAAAAAATCTAACTAAGGTTGGTCCTAATTAATGGAGTGAGCACTGCTGTCTGTCATTTGGTTTTTCAAAGGTTTCCTGACAGGAGAAAAGAAGAATTAGCAAATTTGTGACCCATGGATGGCTATTTGCAACACAATTTGAGGCCTGTAACTCTTCTGTTTTTTCCAAATCGAACAGGAAATTCATCTCAGAGAAGAGCTGCTCCTGGTACAAATTGTTACATGAAAATTATAACAGGATTCGGAAAATTCAAGTTTTTGATCCAAATGATAAAGTTATGATATAAACTGTACTACCCTTTATAATCATCTTGGAGTAACTGTAAGAGGGAAAAATCTACCAACCTGGGTGAAAAAAAACAAATGGTAGAAAATCATTCTTTAATGCATCAAAATCAAAAATATGTTTTCGCTTTTCCTCCACATAATGTTTTTCATTCAAATCTCGGTGTCTTTCCAGATCTTTCATCATATTAATTTGCTTTGTCATAGTCTGAACACTTTAATGGAAATTGCAGGTTAAGCTACTTGTGATCTACTCATGCTATGCATATATTAAAAAGCTACCTGTCAGACTAGAACACCAAGTCCTGCAGGTTTTTTCTTGATATTACCAGCGTGCATGCAGACATGATAGTGTGGGGCTAGATCATGCAGGCTGGTATGCAGATGACTAGAGTGCTTGAGAGAGATGAAAATCTGCTTATTCCTTTCCTAGAGAATCCAGGCCAGAAAAAATCCTCCAAATTTCCACATAGCTCATCGGCTGCTGTTATTTCTATTATTTTTTCAACTGATTGGAAACATGCTGTACTTCTCAACATTTTTATTTTTGCAGTTTTCTTGTAAAAATGTTGGTTCAGAAACAAGTTGCAAGTCTATTCCAAAGTAAGCCCTGCTGTACCATATTGCTTTGGCATTTAATGTAGAACAGTTATTTTCCTAAAAGAAATGCTGGTGCAGTGTAGATGAGCTTAAAAAATTAATCTACTATATACAGCACCTGCAATTTAACATAAAAAATAACAGTAAACTAGTTTTTTAAGTGTATGGAAACCCAAAAATGCCCCCCTCGCCCTGCCGATTGCCTCTCTTAAAAGTGCCGGTGCGACAAGGCACGGCATCCCAGCACGCTGTTCGGGCATGCGAGCACTCCTACACCCAGCCATTCATAAAGGCTGGGCACAGGAGAGGACACAGCCGCAGAGAAGACAGGGATCCGAGCTCCTTTGAACATGCGTTGCAGGACCCCCCAGGATCAAGTAAGATTACCGATGCCCCAGGGGGTTTGAAACACCGGGGCATCTGATGTAAGATGCCCCAGGGGTAAGCTAGTGGCTGGGTCTGGAATCTTTTAGATTCCAGGGTCTGGCTGCGAGAGTTTTGGCCCACTTTAAAGTGACACAAGGCAAATTAACTCAACAGGTATATTTGCTCTGGTCAGTTCAGTTTGTGAAGTCTTCCTATTATGTTAGATTTGACTAGATTGTCCTGGTTTCTCCTAACCTAACATAATATCAAAGAACAGGGATTCCCAACTAGTGTGACGTGTGTCACCAGTGACCCTAATAGGTGGTTGGCTAAGCCAACCTCATCTACTGCCATCTATACTGTGATGCCCAGCAGGACACCAGCCTTCTGCAAGCAGACAACCATCAATCTCCACCTCTGCTTTTGCCTATAGTCAAGTTTGCTGGGACGCTAGGTATGGACACGGTTGCCCCCAGGTCTTAAAAGGCGCAAAGGATGTCTGCTTACGGTGAAGGCCGATGAACCACGAGGGTATCCCGAAGCCGAGGTCGTTCACGGGTAGTCAGCCCGGAAGGTGCATCAGAGTACAGGGATGAGACAGATGCGTAGTCAGGGGAAGCCAAAGGGTCAAGCCGGGAGGTCAGAGATCGCGGGGTATCCAGAGGGGCAGGCAGGTTCGAGGTCAGACAAAGCAAAGGTCGGTACAGGCAGCAGACAGGGGTGGTCGATCAAGCCGGGTCGGAAAACAGATAATAACTAACAGAATCACACCCTAATCACAAGCGACTATCACGGGCACTGAGTACTGGGCTGACTCTATATTTATTGGGGAATTGACCAATGGTCACCTTGGGGGGGAGTGTATGTGCTGATTGGTGTAACTTACAACACTGTGAGTGATTGGGCACACTATCCAGGGGCTGGCTAGTCTTGGCAGCAAGGCTGATCAGCCCCTGATTCCCGTCAGGTGTGGAGGACCACCTCCTAGTGGCAAATTTACAGAATGTGGGGCGCGCGCCTGCACAGCTAGAGAGGGGCGGGGGAGGCTGCCAGAGTGACGCGCCGCGCTCCTCGTCATCCAGGAGCGGCAGCCGCACCGTGCCGAGCACCGCGTCGCCCAGCAGACACTCGCCGTGGGCCCAGTCCCTTACATATACTATACCCAAGCCTGATTTGCTCCATCAGTAGAAAACTGTTCCAAAAGATGCTGAAAGCTATTTGTGTGCATTTCTGTGCATACCATAGACTTTAAATGGTTTGCTTGTGCATTTTGAATGCTAATAACCCACACGTACCACCCAAGTAGTAATTAAGATAATTTGAAAAAAGAAATGGATATGGTACAGAGAGGGGTACAAAACCTGGGATTTTGACTATCATGTAACACACATGTAACACAGTTGTAACACAAATGTACCTACTGTGCATATCTACTGATGTGTTAACTTATATAATACATATTAATACATTTACAGTACCTGGGATTTTAACTGTTGGGCTTGATCCATTAACATTCTGGACATCTTTTCTCCCTCTGTTGGAACTTCAACTTTTTGGGTATTTTGTGGCTGTTTACTAGCTGGCACTGACCGTAAATTCTGAAGAAAGGCTTCTGCAATTAATACAATAGTAGTTTGTGAATGCATAAAGAATTAATATTATTGTGATGCTTTCACTATTTAATATTAATCCTCCTAAGAAATTAATCATTTAGAACAAGTCAAGGAGCCTGTATGAGGCAACTGATTTCTCAACGTCCACATGCATATGATTAGCTTTAACCCTTCAAATGCTAAGCCTGTAGAATCTACGATGTTGCCTCTCCTAGCAGTAACTTCCAGGCCCATAGATATTACAGGCTTGATGATGCCCTCAGTTTGTGGCCAAAATACATAAATAAATAATGCTCACCTCCATTCGGGATCCAGTGCCGGGGATATCCTCTTCCCCCGGGGGCCTCCAATCCACCGCATAGTAGTTGTATTTTATTTGAAAATCTCATAAAATGCTCTTTTCAGTTTAGGTTGTTTACCGATACATATGTGGCATCATCGGGAGGAATGGAGCTTTTACGCGCAATAACATTTTCTTGACAAACATACATTTCACCAATATTATGAAAGCAATGAATAAATTACATTTCATTTTAAAGCCCAAACTCTGCTAAAATATACACATGTATATAATTTTCCTGGAAATTCAGTCAAAAATCACAGTTAAACATATATAGTGCAAAATGCTGAAAATGGCCTGGCAACAGAGAGTGACTAAATCACTAGGTAGGCCGACGTTTAAAGGGTTAAGTGGCCCTTTCTGAAACATCCTGATTTGGTCCGTTTATGAATATACAAGACTGGGCGGAGCTAAAAGGGAAAGTCCACTTTCATTGGAATTTTTGTGTAAGTGTATATTTTTGTATTTTCAAAAAATTGTACTTTCAAATTACAACAGAACAACAATGTATTCCTTTATGATGTCCTCAAGGTGCTGAGATTATCTAGAATTTTTTTATTCCTATGTTAGTAAATGTGTGTTTTATAGAAGCAGTTTTCACTACTTCCGTTCTATTGCTATTGGCAACCATACATAAATTCTGTACACCAAGATCTACAAGAAGAAAGAAGTACACATAGAACACTGCTGTTATTGAGCTCACTCAGCCTCATACATACTCAGCAGCAGTGTTCTGTATGTGCAGGCCTGACTTCTCTCCTCTTATAGATCTTGGTGTACAGACTTCGTATAGATTGCAGGTAGTAAAAACTCTACACACGTTTCCTTAAAAAAATCAGATAAACTCCTTGAGGACATCCTTTTGTTGTAGTAAATTTTAGAAACAAAATAGTGGCTCATGCATTTGCAGGTCATCTGCAAACAGGAAATGCTGCTGGGCTTCCTGTTACTCTGCATTGTCAGTTATGTCAGTCGGAGAGGAAGCTCCAAAATGACCGCTATCTTTCTTTTCCAACTATGCCAGGCTGTTGGTCCGGTTTAATGAACAACTCCTTTGGATGTATTATTGTGACAATTGAAGACCTATACTAAATATGTTAATATGTTTAATATGTTACATTTATTTCCACAAGTATCATCATTTAAAATAAAAGTGTATTTGCTGTACCTGCCTGTATTCCATTGTTGGTCCCACTGATTTGCTGCTGTAAGGCAGAAGCTGGCGACACTATGCTGTTAATTTGGAGTTTGCAGTCAGAAGTATAAACAGAAGTATAAACAGATGTCTCAGGAACCTGAAAGAAAAAAGTTGAAAGAAGTTGCTGCATTGGGTCTAAACATAGGAGCTGCAATGCAAGAAATACTACCAGATAGCTTTACAAAAACATACATAGAGTTACGCTACTAAAACTGCATAAAGTGCTTTACGCTGAAAGGTAACCAGTGCAAGACTGTTGGATCGCGCTCCCTTAGGCCGAAACAGATGGTGTAACCTTAAAAAATAAAACTGACAGAGGTGAATCGGTGTTGCCTCTTCCACCCCAACCCACCCCCCCCCCCCCCAATCATGTCTTCCTCCACTTTGTCACTTCCTGGACTTCCTAATGGCAGCAGTACATGTAAAGAGGAAGAACACCCAAGAAATTGACTATCTTGGATTTTGTTACTCTCTGGTGGGGCATCCTCATCTGGGATGCCCCACCATGAGTCTCCCTTGACCACAGCAGGGCAGGTTCAAGATTCATAAAGCTGTACATGACACAGCCTTCCCAGCCATGACTCGGAAACTTGAGGATAGAAAGCAGCTTAGGTTAGAATATATTCTAGGGTAAGGTATCTACATATAATCAGAGATTTTGAGAAGCTTTGAAATGGCTCCGTTTACACTGTTCCCAAGGGGAATAAGGTGAGATGTAGTTAGTGTGTGCCTAGACAGGGACTTTAAATTAATGTTCTGTATTGAATATAATGCCTAGCACAAGAAAAGAATGTTGACTACCGTGTTATATGTGGATAATCAGTATCCCCCATGTTCTAATCATGGGCTTTTATGTATTGGAGAATGGAATATGCTTTGATTAATCTAACACAAATATTGATACAAAACATTTGTAGACCACACTACACCCAAAAATATTTTCTTTCAGGATCTGCTTTTTGGGAGACAGTTGGAGGACAGCAAAATGTTTCCACCAGCAGAGCACAATAACAGCTATAGAATCAGAAGGAAAGGATAGAGGAAATATATCCCGGCAAAGTATAAATTCAAATAATTAATATCTTGAACGTATACCCCAGGCTTAGTTTTTATATCTGTTGACCCCACCTTTTTGGTTATTATCTATAATAGGCCAGGGGTTCCCAACATTTTTCCAAGTACCACTCTACATTTTCTGATTAATTCAAGTACCACCTGGATGGTGCAGGAGTGCTGTCACTCACCTAAACCTGTAATAAAAACATACAAAACAGCCATTTAAAGTGAATAAATGGCAGATGGCTGGGGTAGGTAAGTTTGGGGTACAGGTAAGTCTGCAGCCTTGTCAAGTACCACCTGAGACTAGTACCACCTGTTTGGAATCCCTGCAGTAGGCAGAAACAGCTGTTTAAGTGCTTCTGTTGGAAGGTGACTTGGGTGACACACAGCTGATAGGAATAGGAGACCACTTCTACAGTGTCAATGTAGAAGTGATCTCCTTCTATTCCTATCAGTTGTGTGTGACCCAAGTCACCTTGAGTGCAGGCTTGTACCCCAAGTCAAAAGGAAATAGGCTTACTTGTTGTATGGTGATCTGGAAAGACCAAACAATCTGAATGCATACCTCTGTGGTGTATGGTCTGGAGCAGTGCACAGCTAATGAAACAGCTGATAGCAAAAGAGGGAGAGCTCCTCTGCTTTCAGCTTATCATTAGAATAGTTGGCCCAGGAGTCAGGCAAGTATAGCCTTTGTTTCTCCCTACATAACTTGTCTTTACCTGTGTCTGCAGATAATTTGCCCAGAATGAGCTGTCCTCCACTTGTTCATGTTCAGTGCTAGGTTGCATGGATTCCAGTATATCTTGAATAACAAAGGAACGACCCATTAAACTAGAAGAGGGTGTCACTCTTTTGTGTGTACTATTAGGCTTAACATTACTAACATCACATTTAGGGATTTTTACTTTTGGTGGCACTTTTGAGAAATCAGGGAGCTTATAGTGAACCTGTCCTTGACCATATTTTATATCTGAAGAAGATAGCCTCCGTTCTTGGTCTTGTTTAGAAGGTTTAACATCTTTAACAGGTGGCAGCACACACAATTCTGAGTCCTCCTGAAATTCCTCATTTATACCTTCTTGGTTTTCATCTGAATATTCTGCAACTTTCAGAATGTCTGTCTGGTTGTCAGTGTTCTTGTTTTGGTCTATTTCTGAACTTTCATTTGCAAGAACATCATTGTCAGTGTTTTTGTTTTGGTCTATTTCTGAGCTTTCATTTCCTAGAACATCCTCTCCATCATAATTGATATCAAACTGGCTATGCTTTGAACAGCTCTTTCGGCTAATGACCATTTCATCTATGCTTTCCACAATGGATATTTCTGGAATTGTCTCAAAGTCAATGAACTCATGTGGATGTAGCAGACTTTCTTTGTTAAAATGGCGTAAGAGGACATCTGGAATGATTGTAGGAATAGATAATACCTTATCATTTTCATGTTTGCTGCTTTTCATGGTTTTGTTTGACTTGGAAATAGTATTGGACAAACCAAACTCAGCACTGTCCAAAGAAGAACTCTTACTGTCATTAGCTCCAGATTCTACAGTTCTAACAGGGAGGTTTTCTTTAAAACATGTCATTGTTTGAGGAGAGTCAGAATGGAATCCAGAAATGTTTTCAAGGTTGTGGTGTGAATTTGGGTGGTCTTCTTCTAAACTTGTCATTGTTCGGGGAGAGTCAGAATGGAACCCAGAAATGTTTTCAAGGTCAAGGTGTGAATTTGGAACAAGATAGTGCTCAAGAATCCCATCATAAGGCAGATCTTCTTGCTCATTATCAGTTGCATCATTATCGGCTGAATTACCCCATGAATCATTATTCTGGTCTGGTGGCTGTTGAGGGTTATGAACATTGTTGCTTGCAGAATCCATGTGGAGAATCTAGGCAGCATAGATAAGCATAGCTCTAAAATATAAAAAAGATTATTAATAATAATGTTAGAGTAGATCTTTTCTTGACCTCTATTATCATATTGGGAGGAATAACCTATCTGTGAGGTCATCAGTTGAAATGTGTCTAAAAAGAAACTTTTTCTTCCATTTAAATCATACAGTATATTGGAGACCATCATACTGCATAAGAAAACTACATTGTTTCTAATGGGGCTGGAGCACCGAAGCACACAAAACAGCAGATACAATTTGTGTTGGACCCGCCCACAAAATCTGTGATCAGTACAAAATGGCATTCGATATATATATTAAGGATGTAATTATTTGTAACACACAATATCCTCCATCCCGCTATGCAGGCATGCCCAAAATACCGGAAAAAAGTTTTGTCATTGTTTTTTTTCATCCTGATCCAGTTTCATCACCAAATCTCACCCAGTTTTAAAAAGACTGTCCAGCCAATTAAAAACAAAGCTAAACAGAGTCTTATCTTTTATTCCCCACAGCTGATAGGTCATACTTTGTTACGCACAACTAACTAAATCGAGTCCTCTGCATTTCCAGTCTCTGGTACCTCTGTGACAAACACATGACCCTCACTATACATCAAAGTGAATCTTCCACGCCCTTTCTTTTTAACTACAAAAGACGTGGCGTGATAAGTATGGCTTTTTTTATTAGCAAGGACAGCCCCTTTAAAAGCTAGATGCCTTTTTCATTAAACAATTAATATTTATGCTTTTATTTTGTTGAGGCCCCATATCCCAGTAAATTTGCATCAGTTTCACTTTAAATAAACGTTTTTCCATGACCAGGAATTGGGGCAAAATGTCCCCCAGTCTTATCACAGAGAGCAAAAATGCATCAATAATCTATATTTAAAAAAAACCTCAACATTCAATGGCTGCCGATTCCCAACTGATCTTTTTTAAAAATCAAAAAAAATCTATTCCCGGTTTGGTAGCAGGTAGGGGAGAACATAAAGAGTTTTTATTTTGTATGTTGTATGGCTTTCTCATTATATCAAAATTAGAAAAATAAAAAATAAAAGATTAGAATTTGGCTTTAATAAAAGTGTATTTTATTTTCCTACAAAAAATCCACAATTGATAGTGTAAACTATACAATACACAGTTGTGAAGCCAAGCCTCCAATTTCATTTAAATCAGAAAAGTTAATGTAAAATAATAATTAGATGTCAGATATAAATGAATAAATAAAAACAGTCAAAATAAGTAAGATATTATTATAGACATCAGCTTGTATAAGTAATGGTCGTAGGCATTTTATGCATCATTTTGAGACATATATATTTACTGGACACAATGCTGCGGAAAAATGGACATCTCTGATCATGAACAACTGCAGAAACTATGGATCTATATACATTGATTGTAATATGTATGTTGCCAATGTACACATGTACAGATACAGTATATAACTGCATATAAACATGTAGATTATACAGTACATGCTAGTATATAGCCAAAAATACCAATAATGTAAGCGCTATGATAGTCTCATAAATACATGTTAAACAAGCATTTAGTGATACCATATAATTACTCAAAAGCTACAAAATTGAGGCTCAAAGAAAAAAGTAAATAGATGTATATATAACCATCAAGTTCTCACCAGTAAAGAGATGATATGTGCTTCTATCTAATCCAGCAGAGACATTGCATGACGGCTGTGCTGTTGGTGTGACAATGTTTGTATCGGGTTACCTGTATTGTAATAGTGCCTGTATTCTACATCTCACATGGCTTGCTGAAGCCTCTTCTATGGTTTGTAATCATACACCCTGTCATTTAGCATTCTGCCTTTACTTTGTGTTTTACTCAGGACGCTGTAGCCTAGCAACCACCTTTGGAAAACCCTCTAGTCAACAACATCTAAACAACAGGGGGTCTACGGCACAGTTTGTTTCACTTTTGTACGTTTTTTTCTTTTGTGACCAATATACATACATATATACTAAAGCTCAACTAATTGAATAAGTACAGTGTAGACGCGGACAAAACACATTTCTCACCTCCATTAACATTTTGATAATAAATTCAGCTCCCCAAGCTTGATGTCTACAAGTCGTTCTGGATATCCAGTCATCCTGGACCTCCTGTCTTCTCCAACTTAAGACTAAACCCCTCCAAGCTTGAGAAATAAATTCGGCCAAAGCCCTCCGCTTCTTAGGGTCTTGACCTAGAAATGGATATTTTCACCTAAAGAATTTACTTTTTGCTGTCCCTCTCTATAAGATTGCAGACTATCAGTCATTGCATAGGTGTGGCTATTACATCATTGCCACTCATTACAGTGGCAATGAATGGAGGAGCCAGGGCTTTACAGCTAAAACAAGCAGCATTAGTGGGGAGCAGAGTAAAGCAGGAACCGGGAAATTGGTACTCATGGGGGAAGCAATTCAGGGGATGCTAGTTAACAATTTGGGGTTTAGTCCACTTTAAAGAGGACCAACCACGTTTTGGGCCATCCCTGAATTCTAAAAAACTTCAGGGCCATCCGAATGAGTATGCCCTGGGGCATCCTGATTTGACTGCGCAGACCACAGGGAGCCCGGGGATGTGGCCACTCCAATATATCTATGCTGGTACTCTATTCTAAACAAAGCTATCAATCATAAATATGCATGGCACACAGCGCTGATTGGACAATAGCCCGCGCATGCACAGTTGCACAGGCAGATGCGGAAAGGTACATTTTTTAGGGTGATTTGGAGGGTTTTACACTGCAAGGTATCCCAAATTATGACTCCCCATAAAAGCAGACCAAAACCCGGAATAGTCAAAATCAAGGGTTTTGTACACTTTAAGAACATCTCCTGCATCTGTCCCTTCCTCCTGCCTGACATCATTGACTGGGCTACTGCAACAGCCTCTTATGTATTTTACTAACAAACATACTGGCACCCTCCAATCTGTTTTGCTGCTCGCCTCATTCAACTAGAGGAAATTCATCCCACGGTGGTCAGGAGACAACTGAAGACACGCGTGGCAGCTGAATTTCCATCATTAGGAGGATTTTGGCACTGCAAAGTGCAGTTGTCTCCTGGTCCCCCATCATAAAGCACTTCATGAGGAAAAAGGGGGTATCTCATACATTTTGGACCCACAAGCAGTGTAAATAGGTGGAATGTGGCCCTCATAAACCTGGAACCTAACTGAAGCAGAGAAGCCAGAGTAGGTTTAGGTCCACTTTACATTGTATTAGTGTATCTGTCTTTAATTTAAAGTGGACCAACACCCAGGATTTTGACTATCCTGGGTTCTGGTCCACTTCCCCGGGGCACCCTGATCGGGGGTGCCCCGCTATGTGAAACCCCCCAGATCTCCCTATAAAACTCATCTCACCCCACTCCTACGGCGCATGCGCAGCGCACACGGAGCCACTGTGCGTCAAAGTGACATCTTATCTCAGCGGCTCTGAGCATGCTGGCGGTCGCATCTCGTGCTTCCCTCTAACAGGGAGTGCACCCGCGGACATGCGCCCTGCTAGAGAGAAGCGCGAGATGTGGCCCGCGTATGCGCCGTTGGACCGGGATTTAGGTAAGGTTTGCGGGCGTCCTGGGGGGTTTCACACAGCGGGGCATCCCGATTTTGAATGCCCCACGGGGAGGGATTGGATCGGCCCGGGAATCTTATAGATTCCCGGGCCGATCCTGCAGGGTATTGGTCCACTTTAATAAACCCATCATATTGTATAAATTAGATTTACCTCAAGTACAAGCATACAAATTCAAATGGGTAATTTGTTTGTATACAGTTACAGTATAGAGAGAATGTAGCATTCCAGCAGCTGGAGGCTATGTATTCCAAACGTCTTATCCCAGGTTCTATTCATATGCATTCATGCAAATAAGCCCCATGTGTACAGTACATTCACTGGTAGTCCTCCTCATAAACCGCTATTTATATACAAATGTGAGCATACCTGATTGTGCTAGTTGTGCTCTGCTGTGCTAGTCTGTCAAAAGCAACACTGGGGTTGAAAGCAGGAACCTCACAATACTTGCAATTAGGCATGTGAGGCCCTGCTACTACCGTACTAAACTGAACTTTACTGAGGTCATGTTAGGCCCTGCTACTGCTAAACTAACTTTACTGAGGTCAGTTGTCCACCTCTGACAATGTGGGCCTCTTGCTTGGTGAGAGGAGTCCCTGGGGCCGAATTATGAGGGCGCAAGGGGCCTCCACCACTTGCCCTGCATAGAGCCTTTGGGTTGTGGTCTGGTGCAAGAGGCTTTTCAGTCTTTGGTCTGGTGGGCTGTGGGACAATGAAGCTATCGGCGGCAATGGGGCCTCCTACACCTGGGCAAGCCTTTTTTTGTTTTTGCAAACCTGCAGCCAAACAGGGCAGGATGGCGAGTGTAGAGCAGCAAAGCCGCTGTCAGCAAAGCTACAGAGATAGGTGGGTGCAGAGCTGTCAATCGGCGGTCGCTCAATGCAGGGAACTGTTTTCAGCTGAATCAGCTGGGCAACTACACTACCCCCCTTTCTCCCAGAATGACTTTCCAGTGAGTAGGCGGGTGCCAGACAACCACCAATCAGTTACTTGGCTGGACTATTATTTTAAAGGGAAAAAAAATGACTGTATCTGGGGCCTCCACCCGGTTTTGTGCCTAGGGGCCTCCACACTTAATCCGGCCCTGGGAGTCCCCATAGGCCTGATTCAGAGCCTGCCCATGCTGTTTTTTGGGAACTGATCTGGGAAACTGGGAAATTGCAAATGCTTGTATCATTCACAGTTGCATCCCGAGAAAAGTTTGTTCATGTGTAAGCGGCCATATTTGCTTAGCGTACGCATACGGTTTAGCCGAGCATTTATGGTATTTGCAGCTAAAGTAGTCTCGGAAGCTGAGTTTTTAAATGTTTTCAGAAGTAACTTGCTGTAGATCCCATTGTTCTCAGTGTGCCGTGTCCTTTGGTGGCTCTTCGGCATATGCCTGTTTTTGTTGTAACCAGCTATTTTAATGTGCTTCCCACCGTCCCCTGCCAGTGTACCCATGGTAGTCTGCATGTCCTTGCACATACTTACCTTCTAGCCCCTGCTGTCATATAGGGCATCACATGTAGCCTGCATATCCTGGAACATACTTACATTCTTCCCCCTGTTGGCATCTAGGGCATCCCATGTAGTCTGCATGTCCTTGCACATACTTACCTTTGTACCTTGGTTGCCATATCACCTGTTACTCACCTCCTACTTTGGCTACCTTTTGTTTTGGTGTTCTGTTTTACACTGCTGTTTGTTTGCTTTGCAAAACACTCCACCACGCAGCATATAACTTTAATACTCTCTATTTTTTTGTTTGAATTGTTATTTCGTCTATGTGGGACCCAGTGTGCAGAGGAGTAGCTAGGCTTTCTAGCACCCAGGGCAAAGATTCAAAATGGTGCCCCCCCCCCACCTGTTCTCAGGCCCCCCTTTGGTGTCCCCCTGACATGCTGCACTCGAGGCAAGTGCCCCCCCCCTTAGCTATGCCCCTGCCAGTGTGTATCCCTTGTAGTGATTTTGAAGTGACACATATGCTGTTAATAAGAAACTACCAATGCATTTACCTTGACTTTGCAGCAACACCCCAGCCTGCAGCACCTCACCCTCAAGACCCGCCACCTGCAGCCACAGCTGGCCCCTCTGGTTTGCCTACCACTAAGACAACATCAAGGCCGGGCCCACCCACCAGCCTGCCACAAAGGAAGAAGAGTTCAGACAGTGATGAGGTACATGAGTGAGCTTAATAGGCAAAGGGCAAGGGGCAGGGTGGAGGAGGAAGGTGGGCCCAGGGTAAAATTTTGGGCCCTGGAGGCTGTGTTGACCTTTCTCCACATAGACAGCACATCTCCTGGATGAAATGAATGAGCTGGAGGAAGGGCATTCTGAACATCTGATTAGACTCCCAATATCATCTTGACACCCCCACCAGCTGCTGGCACCATGGACACTGGCTATCATCATTCCTCCCTGCAGCTACAGCTTCATTCTGCCAGTAGAAGCCCCATCAGCTCCACAGAGCACCCAGGAGGAAGCCAGCCCAGGCTTGCAGCCAGGCGTCACCTGTCTTTGGTAAGGTAATGCCAAATCATGGAGGCAAAATGGCGGGCCAACAGCACCACTTTTCTGCAAAATGGCAATACATATTTTAAAGTAGTTTGATAGACCGCCGTTTGCTCAATGAAGACCTAGCTGCAGTGGTTGTGGAGCAGCAGCGCCACCACCAACAGAGTAGCTGTTTGGGGAGTTTGGGGAGGCCAAACAGGTTACCCTTCAAATGCTGGAAGCCAACCAGGTTGTGGAGCAGCAGCGCCACCTCAAAGGCTAGAGAGGCTTGAGACACAGCAAGCTGCAAATACTCGAAGCCAGGAAATATCCCCCTAACCTGCTATGCTGGACTTTGGGGGGTCCCCAAGCTTTAGTTACTCTGGACAGGCACATAGTGACCAATTTTCTGTTGACCTGTGTCCACAGTTGTTCCATAACCCAACATCTTTTTATTAAATTTTATTTAATCACACCCAGACAAGGCAAGTGATATAATTATTCACAAATTACATAAGTGTTCAAAAAATAAACAATTCAAGAAAAAAAGTCCACCCAACCAGTGTCTCTATCTGCTGGTGGTGGCGCTGCTGCTCCACAACCACTGCAGCCAGGTCTTCATGAAGCAAACTGGTGGTCCATCGCACTACTTTAAAATATCTATTGCCAGAGTCCACCAAATGTTGGCAAATGGTTTGGCCCGCACAGCTCTGGGTGCCAGCATGCAGATGGCCATGATGTCTTCTCCAAATATGCTGCCATCCTCTCACTCAAGGCTGATGCATGCCACAATAATTTGCAGCACATTCCATGGCTTGTATTAAAGGGCGCCCCCTGTTCAGTCCAGACAGCGAAATCTGGCCTTCAACAGCCCGAAAGGCCCCACTATAAGCCTCCTGGCCAGGTGTCTGGGGCCTTAAAAAGGGTGTCAGGAGCCAGAGCAGCAACGGATAACTAAAATCACCTAAAAGACAAATGAAAATGGAAATTAAATTACAAACACAAACACAACATCAAAACAGTCTAGACCAAATATTACTTATTACAAAAGAGTAGGGCAAAAAAAGCAAAAGGTAAGGCAGGATGCTTGGACTAAGCATTTGTAACTGCAACAGGGATACAAAAGTCTTAAAGGAGCCACAGCACTCAACCCTGTTAGCTTGCAGGCCAGCCTATAATCTGTCTCTAAACTTGGTTAAAAACAGAGGACTCGGTCACACACATCTGCAGAAGTATGCTTAAACTGCACCACTACGCCAAAGTGCCTCTGTGGGGTGCAGTCCTAACTCTAATCTCTGAGAGCCCATCTGGGACATACAGTGCAATAGATAAATTGGGAGCAGGCTTACCTGAGGTTGCCCTAAACCTCTCAAGTGCAAGCCATGGGGTGGAAGGGTCAAAGACCTTGCAATACAGCCTAGACCCCACATACCATGTGCTTGCTTTAGAGACAGATTATAGGCTGGCCTGCAAGCTAACAGGGTTGAGTGCTGTGGCTCCTTTAAGACTTTTGTATCCTAATTGCCCTGTTAACGTGCGCCTCCCAGGTTAGTTATAAAATGGTCTGAGCGGCTGCCACCCCCCCCCCTTTGTTTCTTTTGAATTTGTGCAAGCACATGGTGTGTGGGGTCTAGGCTGTATTGCAAGGTCTTTGACCCTTCCACCCCATGGCTTGCACTTGGGAGGTTTAGGGCAACCTCAGGTAAGCCTGCTTCCAATTTATCTATTGCACTGTATGTCCCAAATGGGCTCTCAGAGATTAGAGTTAGGACTGCACCCCACAGAGGCACTTTGGCGTAGTGGTGCAGCTTAAGCATACTTCTGCAGATGTGTGTGACCGAGTCCTCTGTTTTTAACCAAGTTTAGAGACAGATTATAGTCTGGCCTGCAAGCTAACAGAGTTGAGTGCTGTGGCTCCTTTAAGACTTTTGTATCCTAATTGCCCTGCTGACGTGCACCTCCCAGGTTAGTTATAAAATGGTCTGAGCGGCTGCCACCCCCCCCCCTTTTGTTTCTAACTGCAACAGGGAGAAAGATATTCAAAGAGGGGCATGAGGACAGTCAAATTGATGAAGGGCAGGGAGACCAATTGGCTTACACAATAAACTTGGACTAATTACAAAAAGAGGGCACATAACAGAAAAGAAAAACACATTGCAAATGCAACCTAAACAATAAACACACAGATCCACTCCAGCAATAAACAGACTTACCCACACCCAACTGCCAGTTTGCCACTCTCAAAACAGGTGAATAAACTGGAACTCCTCAAGATAAATGCATCATGTG
Organism: Gastrophryne carolinensis; assembly: GCA_027917425.1. Classification (NCBI taxonomy): domain Eukaryota; kingdom Metazoa; phylum Chordata; class Amphibia; order Anura; family Microhylidae; genus Gastrophryne; species Gastrophryne carolinensis. The sequence goes on from CM051235.1 coordinate 350,921,946, forward strand.
AGCCAGGGAAGCCAGCCAAAACAATGAAAAAGCAAGATTCGGACCCACAACACAAGGACATTAAGAGAGTGGCCCATCTCATGGCCGCAACTCTGAATAAAGCTTCTCAAGAGAAAGGAGGTTCAGTCATCTGATCGATATCTACGCGAATGCGGGTATGCCTAAGCTCTGGAATGTACATGGTTAACAGTCCCCACTGCTGCAGACCCTCGTACGGTTCACAGAACTCGTCAAGGGGCTCCATTGTAGATGCGGAGGATGTAGGCTGTATTTTCAAAAAGAGACCGTACAAGTACTCCCGCTAGCAAAAAGATGGCATAAGTTTGAACCGGAAACCTGCAGCTTTTATAGGTCTGAAAACCCACAAATCAGAGCTCAGCCTAGACCCGTAATATTACGGACGCAAGAATGCCTTGAGTTTGGCATCCCCATACCGTACTTTACGGTCTTTTGACGCCATTCCCGCTGGCGGGAATGTGTGCGAGAGAGGCTCTGAATCAGGCTACATGACTAGGATGTGGAGATACCTGCAGATGTTAAAATGAACCTTCAGCATAATTCAATGAAAAGGCCAAACCCTTAAACAACTATTCCCCAGCATCTAAAATATATTTTACGTTTTTAGTCCCTTACTGAACACTGTTCAGGACTCTAGGAGATATGCCGCCATCTTGCCTCTGAAGCATCACATATTGAGTAGAGGAGAGCGGTGAAAAGTGCAGTGGATGGGCTTATAGCTTTGTTTGCAGTGCTAGGATCAGCAAAAGGACAGCAATCCCAGAAGACAGCACATTCAGAAGACAATTCCTGCCTGCAGGCAGCCTAAGACTCCACAGGCCGTGATGTTAAAAGCCTCAAAAATGCAAAAGGTGCAGGTAGGATGATTTTAATGTGGACAATCTGTAAGTACAATATGGGGGAAACATACAAGATAGGCTGTTATTCAAGGTGAAGGTCCGGATTAAGTAAAAGACCTTTCGTGGACTAAAACTAAATCTAAAGTTGATGGCATGGCAACACATTTGGTTAAATGGTTAATCCCCCTCCCAAGGGGCAAAACTAAATGTGACCAGGCCCTGTGTGTACATTAAACGGGCCCTAGGGTTGCTAATACTGTAATCCTTTTCCTGTCACATTCATCCCTTAGGATTGCAACTTTGAACAAAACGAATTACAATTACACTACATTAAACCACAGAAAAAAATGCTTCCTTTTGGTGTGTGCATGATGCCATGTGAGCACAAATCTGATATAGAGGTGAAGGTGCTACAATGGTGGCACCCCCTGACCTTATGTGGTCGCTACCTCTGCACCTCCTGTAGTTATGCCCTGGATTCCCATGATAAAACAAATATTCACAGCCCTGGGGGCAGAAACTTTTTTTTCAATACAAATGGGCCAATTCAGGAGCTCAAAAAATTATTTTGGTAGTAAAAAATTAACTTGAGGTGCAGAAAGCATTCTATGTTGCTGAATCTCCAGCTAGGAAGACGATGTAAAGCAATGACACTTTTTACTGCAGTGTAAAAAGTTCACTAATTTGCTAATGAGAGCAAAACATGCCATGACTTTCATTGTCTTCCTAGCTGGTGTTTGAGCAACAGTGAAATTCTAATGCTTTTTTCACCTCAAGTGATTTGTTTTTACTATCAATAGAATTTATTTCAACTCTTACTGAATCGACCTCAAAGAATTCAAACACTAATTCGCCTACCTCATGGAGTTTCTCAAAGTGCATGCTGTCTTTATTGGATCAGAAAATAAGGATGAAATGACATTTTGCATCACCAATTGATCAAACACTCATTTTGTTAACAAAAAAGGCTGACGGTGCAGACCTTAGTCAGCTCATGACAGAGCAGGCTGCTTTGTTGATTGGCCAAATAAAAAAAAAGCCTCATCTAGTGCCTTGAGACCGCCATCTTAGAGATGGTGGTATAATGTGCATAATAACACATTTGTATCCATCATTTGCAAGTGCAAACAGGGGGATGGAGCCCCACCACGTCAGGTGAATAGCAAGACTCACTCATTCAAAACTCACCTTTACCCTGGCTCCCATGGTGAATTAAACAATCATGGCCGCATCCCCAGCATCTCTGGGGATAGGCGTGCTCCCATGCCCAGCCATTCAGATAGACTGGGGGCGGGAGTGCACCCACATCTAAAGTAAACTAGGGAGACAAGACAGCCACTTCCAATCACTATTGTCGAGCTGTATGTCTATTGCTCATTAATATTGATCATTAATATGCGCGGCATACATTGCTGATTGGACGAGAGCCTGCGTATGCACTGTGGGACTAGGGGAAGATATGTTTTTATGGGCAATCTGGGGGTCTCACATAGCAGGGTATTCCAAATTGAAATGCCCCTGCGCAAGAAACAAAAGCCGGGAAAGTGAAAATCCTGGCTTTAATGTTTGGTAGCAGGGGATGTACTTGGTGAGCATCCCTACTGATGTGCTATTAATGAGGACTGCTCAAATCAGCTTTAAAGTGGACCAGGCTGTCCCCAGAGTCTGAAAGATCCCTGGGGCATCCTGATTCAAGATGCCCCCACTGTGTGAGCCCCACAAATTGACCTTTTCACTGGTTCCTCACCGTGTTTCCATCCCCAGCATCCCAGCAGCTGTGCACACTCCCAGCCTTGCCCACACATTCAGATATGCAGGATCATACACTCCATGACATGTCGACCCGCAAGTCGATCTCTTCTCCTTTCTGAGGAGAGCAGAGTCATCCTCCCCCTTGGAGCAGTTGTGCCCGCCAGTCCCCCCCCCCGATGGCGGCCCTGGCTAAAGGTATAGCAGGTGGTGGCCGTGGGAAGAATCTGGATGCCCAGGGGGGACTTTAAAGCAGGACAAGACCCTCCAGCGGTCAGTCAATCAAAAAAAGATTCTAGTGCTGGCTTTTCCCTGAATCAGGATGCCCCGCTGTGAGAAACCCCCCAGGGTGGTGGTAAAAGCTCTCTGATGGTTTACAATGGGGGCTGGCGTTTGTGAAAAAAAAGGGGGCGTCATTCAGCAAAGGGCTCGGATTGAAATCAATAGGAAGCTCCTTGCTCCCTGTAATGGGAGATGTTGCTCACAGGCTGCAATGGGGGGGATGCCCCTCACTGGCTGTAATAGGAGATGAAGCACACTGCCTGGAATGGGAGATGCAGCACAATGCCTGTAATTGGGGATGCCTCACGCTGCCTGTAATAGGAGATGCAGCTCACTGGCTATAATGGGGGGTGCCCCTCATTGGCTGTAATGGGGGATGCAGGACACTGCCCGTAATGGGAGATGCCGCTCACTGGCTGTAATAGATGGGTTCCCCTCATTGGCTGTAATAGGAGATGCTGCTCACTGGTTATAATGGGGGGTGCCCCTCACTGGCTTTTATAGGAGATGCAGAACACTGCCTGTAATTGAGGATGCACCTCACTGCCTGTAATGGGAGATGCCCCTCACTGGCTGTAATAGGAGATACAGAACACTGCCTGTAATTGGGGGATGCCCCTCACTGGCTTTTATAGGAGATGCAGAACACTGCCTGTAATTGAGGATGCACCTCACTGCCTGTAATGGGAGATGCCCCTCACTGGCTGTAATAGGAGATACAGAACACTGCCTGTAATTGGGGGATGCCCCTCACTGGCTTTTATAGGAGATGCAGAACACTGCCTGTAATTGAGGATGCACCTCACTGCCTGTAATGGGAGATGCCCCTCACTGGCTGTAATAGGAGATACAGAACACTGCCTGTAATTGGGGGATGCCCCTCATTGGCTTTTATAGGAGATGCAGAACACTGCCTGTAATTGGGGATGCACCTCACTGCCTGTAATGGGAGATGCCCCTCATTGGCTGTAATAGGAGATACAGAACACTGCCTGTAATTGGGGGATGCACCTCACTGCCTGTAATGGGAGATGCAGAACACTGCCTGTAATTGAGGATGCACCTCACTGCCTGTAATGGGAGATGCCCCTCACTGGCTGTAATAGGAGATACAGAACACTGCCTGTAATTGGGGGATGCCCCTCATTGGGTTTTATAGGAGATGCAGAACACTGCCTGTAATTGGGGATGCACCTCACTGCCTGTAATGGGAGATGCCCCTCATTGGCTGTAATAGGAGATACAGAACACTGCCTGTAATTGGGGATGCCCCTCACTGTCTTTTATAGGAGATGCAGAACACTGCCTGTAATTGGGGATGCACCTCACTGCCTGTAATGGGAGATGCCCCTCATTGGCTGTAATAGGAGATACAGAACACTGCCTGTAATTGGGGATGCCCCTCACTGTCTTTTATAGGAGATGCAGAACACTGCCTGTAATTTGAGATGCACCTCACTGCCTGTAATGGGAGATGCCCCTCACTGGCTGTAATAGGAGATACAGAACACTGCCTGTAATTGGGGGATGCCCCTCACTGGCTTTTATAGGAGATGCAGAACACTGCCTGTAATTGAGGATGCACCTCACTGCCTGTAATGGGAGATGCCCCTCATTGGCTGTAATAGGAGATACAGAACACTGCCTGTAATTGGGGATGCCCCTCACTGCCTGTAATGGGAGATGCTGCTCACTTGCTGTAATAGATGGGTGCCCCTCACTGTCTTTTATAGGAGATGCAGAACACTGCCTGTAATTTGAGATGCACCTCACTGCCTGTAATGGGAGATGCCCCTCACTGGCTGTAATAGGAGATACAGAACACTGCCTGTAATTGGGGGATGCCCCTCACTGGCTTTTATAGGAGATGCAGAACACTGCCTGTAATTGAGGATGCACCTCACTGCCTGTAATGGGAGATGCCCCTCACTGGCTGTAATAGGAGATACAGAACACTGCCTGTAATTGGGGATGCCCCTCACTGCCTGTAATGGGAGATGCTGCTCACTTGCTGTAATAGATGGGTGCCCCTCACTGTCTTTTATAGGAGATGCAGAACACTGCCTGTAATTTGAGATGCACCTCACTGCCTGTAATGGGAGATGCCCCTCACTGGCTGTAATAGGAGATACAGAACACTGCCTGTAATTGAGGATGCACCTCACTGCCTGTAATGGGAGATGCCCCTCACTGGCTGTAATAGGAGATACAGAACACTGCCTGTAATTGGGGGATGCCCCTCATTGGCTTTTATAGGAGATGCAGAACACTGCCTGTAATTGGGGATGCACCTCACTGCCTGTAATGGGAGATGCCCCTCATTGGCTGTAATAGGAGATACAGAACACTGCCTGTAATTGGGGATGCCCCTCACTGCCTGTAATGGGAGATGCTGCTCACTTGCTGTAATAGATGGGTGCCCCTCACTGTCTTTTATAGGAGATGCAGAACACTGCCTGTAATTTGAGATGCACCTCACTGCCTGTAATGGGAGATGCCCCTCAATGGCTGTAATAGGTGGGTGCCCCTCATTGGCTGTAATAGGAGATACAGAACACTGCCTGTAATTGGGGATGCCCCTCACTGCCTGTAATGGGAGATGCGGCTCACTGCTTGTAATGTTTTACTTTTAAAAACTAGAACAATAGCGGTCCTAACCGTTCCTTCAGCTATAGAAACTTAAACCAAAAGCATTAACCAGCGTGAAAAGAGGAAATACGGGAACAGAGGGCGAGTTGCGCTTCGCCTATGCGGTCACATGGCCCTATATACACTGTACACCCTCTCATACACACTATACATACACGCATTAAATCTCTCCCTCCACTCACAAGTCGCCGGTCTCACTCTCTGCCTCTGTGATTGGCCAGTCCAAATGTCGCGCCCTCCCCACTCGTCACCTGGGAACAGCTCATTCTGGGGCGGCGGTTGGTGTGTGAATCGAGGCGTGCTTGTCGTTGGTGGGCGTGGTTTGGCTCTGAGGGGAGGAGGGGGCGAGCACGGCGAAGGCGTCCATCGGTGGCATATAGACGGGGACGAAAACCGGGCAGAGGTGAGCGGCGGGAGGTTTCCTGGCATTACTTTATATACTTTGTAGGGCTTTTCGGTGTCGCTAGGCACTCGGCGGCCACTGAGGGGTTAACATGGCAGACAGTTGTTGCCCTATTGTCTTGGGGGGGGGGGGGGGGGGGGGGTGTAACCCCCTCAGTGCCGGAGTGCAGCAGAGGCCATTAGTCTCGTGTCTGCGGGACAACTTGTGTAGAGCAGTGTGTCATTGTGTGATGTGTAACAGCTGCCCGCCCCAGCCTGACATGGTGTATAGATATCCAGCTATTTGTGTGTGTGCTGACAGTGCCTCTGGCTCCTTTCTGTGTGCAGGAACAGAGAAAAAATCACATGCATTGAATGGTTTGTGATGTAATCAGCACAGGTGCATCGGCGTAGAGAGAAATGATGGACACAGTGGTCTGGTGTTAAGGACCAACTCCACTCAAAACTTTTAAACAAAGCTTAAAGTTGATCAAAACTTAAAGGGGCATACAAGGTAAAGGGTTAAATGAGCCTGTTGAGTCTATTGCTCCTTGCTGGCTGTTGGGTGCGGCATCTTTTATTCACCTGCAAATAAACCCTATAGAAGTTGCTGACCCATTTGTCAAGGACTTGACTTCTGAAGGCACCCTGAAACATACATGTATGAGTCATCACCCACTTCTGAGGAGGACTGGCAGAGGGGACCGAGTTCCCTAGGGTTTTGGAAGGGAAGGCCGTAAACCAGAATAGTCTTTTAGTCTGGATTATGATTATTGCCAAGTCTAGATCAACTTTTATGTATCACCCCAAATGGGGAGATCAAGAGTCTATTTTTGTTTGTTTGTCAGGGATTGGAAGTTTATTTAAAGTGGACCAAAACCAGTCATTTTAACTAACTTGGGTTTTGGTCCTTGCCTCCCCGATTTGGGATGCCCCACTGCGTGAAACCCCCCAGGTCACCCAATAAGTCACCTTTCCCCTGGTCCTACGGCACATGCGTGGCCTCATCCAACCAGCGTGCTCGGCTGCACTTGCGGCATCCCTGTGTGTGTGTGTGTGTCGGCCATTCTCATATACCTGCCGTGGGTACGTGCCAACTATACTAAGGTATAGCGTGGCTCATGTATTCACCAGAGTATCGGTGGCTAGGTGAGTTAATACGGCAATTGTCAGGGCTTCACACACTGTGGCATCCCAAATTGGGAAGTCCCAGGGAGAGATAATCGTCTGGCCCTGAGTCGTTTAGGTTGAGATGGGTTTTGGTCCACTTTAAAGCCAAAAAACACTCTAACCTGTTTGTCCCTTCCTGCTGCACCTGCCACTCGTGAAGCTGTCACTGGTAGGACAGCACTTTTCTTGGAGGTGGATCCAGCACCATGAAAGTGTGTAATATTTTGTTTTACTTTAATGCCCTGATTGAGCAGTTCGGTGGCCAAATTGGCACTTTAAATCACATATGCTCAACCTGTGGCCCTCGGAGCCATCGATGTGGGTTAAGTGGGAGAGGTAGATAGAACTAGACATGTACAGACAGTCAAAGCGTGCATCGGCGTATCTGGGTTTGGAATGCCCTGCTTTGTGAAATCCCCCCTCCAGACCGCCCAATTCAACTCGCCTCTTCCGTGTCCAACAGTGCAGATGCAGGCTCTCATTCAATCCGATCCATTGGCCGTGACAATGTCATTCGGCAATTGGCTCTGATAAGCTTAAATCGGGAGAGCAGCCACATCCCCAGCGGTGTGCACTCTCCCTCTGAGCCATTTGCCAAGTTACATAAGCATGGCAAATAGAACTGATTGTATGTGAAGGTTGCACTAGACCCAAGAAGTACAAATACACCTCCCATCATCTTGGAGTATTTTCAGTCATGAAGGAGTATGTAATTCGCCGGAAATAAATGATTAGAGGTATAGGTGGTTTTAAAGGGACATTCCAGGGAAGAGTAGCGGCCGATTGGTGGGGTCGCCCCCTTTTTGTTTTAGGTAGATGTTCCTCTTTAAAGTGGACCAACACCCAGGATTTTGACTATCCTGGGTTTTGGTCCACTTCGGTGGGGCACCCCGATCGGGGGTGCCCCGCTGTCTGAAACCCCCCAGAAAGCCCCAAAAAACTCACCTCTCCCCGCTCCCACGTGACCGCGCCAGCCAATCACAGCGCTCAGAGCCGCTGTGGTATGTGCGTCCAAGGCCGCCTGGACGCGCATACCAGCTCAGCTGGCTCTGAGCGCTGGAGGCCGCGTCTCGCGCTTCCCTCTAACAGGGAGCGCGCCTGCACCGGCCATTCACAAACGGCCGGCGCGGGTGCGCGCCCTGCTAGAGGCCGATGGAACGGGGCTGAGGTAAGGTTTGTGGGCCTCCTGGGGGGTTCCTCCCCGCGGGACATCCCGATTTCGGATGCCCCGCGGGGAGGGATCTGATCGGTCCGGGAATCTTATAGATTTCCGGGCCGATCCCCCCTGGGTGTTGGTCCACTTTAAAAGACATGAGTCATCTTCTCTTTCCCTTCCCTGGGGAGAGATTTAAACTATTTGATACAATGTATGAGTTTGTTTACATTAGCTCAGCACATGTAACAACATTGTACCAAATGCCAGATGTGCAGGGCCTGGAGAAATTGATACTTCGGTCATTCACAGAGTATCCATAAGCGATCAGTGCTTCAGGATTCCCCTCTGAGAAAATGTAGACGTATAATTCACTAAATTAGGCATTAAAGTGGACCAAAACCCACGTGTGCAACCCCCCAGTTCACCGAAACCAACTCTCCTCTTCCCGATCCTACAGCGCACGCGCGGCCGCTCATCCAATCAGAGAGCTGGGTGCATGCTGACGGCCACATCTCCTGCTACCCTCTAACAGGGAGCGTGCCCGCGCAGCTATTCATAAATGCCTAGAGATGCAGTCACTGGCCAAGGCAACATCGTGGGCCCTGCTGGGATCAGGTGAGATTACCAGCCCCTGGGGGGGTTTCAGACAGCAGGGCATCCGGTATAGGGTGCCCCCAGATCAGACTAGCCCCAGCCTCTTTTAAAGGAGCAAAACACATTTCTTTCTGGGTGCTTCATTTATTATGCTGGATGCTTTATAACCAGATATTTACATGTGATTGGTGAGACATAAGCTCTTCTAAAGTTTCCAATAAATATGTGCGCTAGGGCGAAAGTACTTGCTTGCAAACGGAAAAGTATTTTATGTGTTGTTTAGATATGTGCTTCATAAGTGTTACTTGTCCCAGTTCAAACATGTTCACACATGCTGCTCTCTTCAGACCTCAAATGCCTTGCTTGTTTTTTTAAACAAACCATGACTGTGTCTTATCTGCAGGATTCCCATACAAGAAATCATTGTTCAAAAAAGCAACAGCTTTTGTCTTTGTTTGTTAAAATGGCAAAGGGTTTAACCCCCTTTAAAGCGGACCGAAACCTGGAATTTTGACTATCCCCCAGGCATCCCAAATTGGGACACCCCCATGTGAAACCCCTGCATCACCTAGTAAAGTTATTGTCCAATCAGAGCCGTTCGCCGTGCATACTAAAGCGGACCTACGTAGGTGCAGGTGTTGGTAACGCTGCAATAAGACATGCTGGGGGGGACAAAGCAGGCACATAACCCCCCTCCGCCCCAGAAACGCCTGAAATTCTTACCTTAGCCTTGATTCTCACCAAAAATCCAGCGTCGCAATTGGCCACCTAGTGTTTTCAGTGTTTGGCAAACGGCTCTGTTTACAGAACTTGGGATCTGGAGCAGCTACTGCCCCCAGCTTATCTGAATAGATAGGCTAGAGTTCCAAAGTTTGACCTACTTTTAGTTTCCTTTCTCTAGGAGCCACTCTTTCCCTTGGAGCTCTCGGCATGAGTAAGCATGGCAAGCCACATCAGTCCCACAGTTGTCTTTGACCACAGCAGAGCGTGCTGATGACTTAGAAGGCCCCTTTCAGATCGCATCAGCTGTGCAGGACTATTTTTTCACTATATCCAGTCCAGGTCATCCCAGAAGTGATGACAGTTGGGTAGTCCGCCACCAGGTGGTGCAGTTAATGCAAGATCCAGAGCTGTAACTCCTCCCGGCCCCCTATAAAATGAGCAGTCTCCATAGAATTCCCAGATTTCGTCTTGCAGTACTGCTGCGAGAATCGTCTGGGACTCTCTCTGGATACGGCAGTTGAGCGGGGCATTTTAAGCCTGTCGGCCACTGCACCCATATTGCCACTGTTCCCGTGGACCCACTTATGTCTCCGAGCCTCGGCTGACTGGACAGTTGGGCGAGGGGGCTGCCGCAGCACTTGGCTCCTATCGCAGGGCGCCATGCTTCGTTAAGGCTGTTACAGGAGATAGTCCCCCTGGATGCAGAATGGGATAGTCCCCCTGGATGCAGAATGGGATAGTCCCCCTGGATGCAGAATGGGATAGTCCCCCTGGATGCAGAATGGAGTTTGCTGGTCGGTCCCTTTCTGAGGTTGTCAGGGTTCTTCTAGTCCCTGCTTTCCCTTCGGGAGTTGAGGCAGGCCGATTCCGGCGTGCAGGGTCTGGGCTCTCTTACAGGTTGGCCCTTGACTTGTGATTGTATCCACATACCTTTTCCCTTTTGGATGAAGCAGTCTGACCCGGGCGGGCATTCTAGACCTAGCATTTACTTTTTCACAGGCAGCTCCTACATGGTATTTACCTGTTGGGCCGCAGGAGCTCTTGTCCAGTGGACCTCTTGATGCCTGTGAGGATCTATATTCCTTTTTAGTCCCTGTGCCTTCAGGACACCTAGGCCATTTCCAGACAGTATTGCAGGACCAACTCTGCGGATTGGGGTCTTGTCTTGGGTCCCTCTCCTGCTCCCAGACGGCTCACCAAGGCGAGTATGGGAGTGTTGTCTTGGACGTGCCCCTGTGACGTCTGCGCTAGGTTCTACTTGATTGTCATTCTTTTCCAATTTTTGCATCAGGCCGTGTTGGCTATTGACTTGGGGCTCCTTGGGAGTCCTTTGGATTGGTGCTCAGGCACATCTCTTACTTAGTGTACCCCGGTTCGGTATCTCCCTACGGGGTAGCATTTAGACGGGTTCATGTTTAAACCTTCCCTTCGGCTATGTGTGGCCTTAGTATGGTAGGGGCCTTGCCCTCCTTTTTGTCACGCTACCTTCACCTTGCAGCTGGTGGGCCTGTTGGTGGCGGCCCAGATGCTGTCCTTTATTCTCAGATGCCCTTGGGGCCTGCGACACCTTAGGTTACTTATCCTGGATGGGGCTCCAACACCCCTGGAACTAGCTCAGTACGGGGTTACTTTTTGGAGTTTGTAAATTCAAGGAAGGTGTCAGGGACCATCCCTTCCTTTTTGCTTTTCCTGTAAATGGTCATCATGGGGACCAAGTCTGGCAGGTTGTCTAGGGGGTTTTTATTTCTTCTGAAATCCCCCCATGGTTCCTACGGGGGCCCCCCTTTAGGGGGTCCGTTCTTCATAATGTTTTCGGTTATCACATTGAGCCTTTTGCGGGCTCTAAATTGCTGGACTACTCCTCTTCAGGACTTGTCTTTTTTGGGGACTCTCGGTCAGTCTGACGACAGTGGCCTTTCCCTTTTTATCTGTGAAGGTCTCTGAACAGGTTGACCCTTCAGGAAGGGTCTGGTTCTGATCTAAGTGGGGGTTTACATTCCTTGCACTCCATTGGTATTGGCCTGTTGGCTGCCCTACTGTACTAGGAGGGTCTATTCTAGTGTCTCACTGAGCCCCTACTGGTGTGGCCCTGTGGAGCCCCGTTGCTATTACAGGGACTTTGTCCTGGGTTATGGTCCCAAACCTCGCTGGCCTGGGTCATGGGGGCCTAGTATTGCTTTCTGTCAGGACATTATACTCTATAGGTCTTAACCTTTTTCACCCTGCTAAGTGGGGTTCTGCACAAGTTTGCTGTAGCAAGGGTGAACCGTTACGCTGGGGGCCCTGGGTGGCCCAGTGGGGCGTGGTTCGCTGATTCCGCTGAGGACAGTCGTACTGTATGCCCTCTCACGAGGGCTGTTCTGCCTATTCAGGCTCCTTGCTACGTCGCCCATATCTACAGGCCTTTTTAGGCGATTGGACGGTTTGCTCTTCACCCCATTGGAGATGGTTATCTCGGGGTGTCTTTTCTCTATTAGAGGACTAGGCCTAGCTCCCTCCTCTTCTTCTTCTCCCTTCTCTGCCGGCTATGTTGGGAGATGTCGTTCTAGTTTGCCTTGCTGGGACTGGCTCTCTCTTCTGCGGGATGTTGCCTGATCCCTGGGTCCTAGAGTTTTTACAGCACGGTTTGAGTTGGCTCCCCAACTCAGCTCTTTGAGGGTTGTCAGGGCTCGCCCTGTTCGCCTACTGTAGAAGTCTAGTTCAATCTTCTGTGTGGAGCATTCCTCATGGGTTGCTCAGGTGCATTCCCCAGGGACCTTCTAAGCTCCCTTTTGGGGGGGTTACTTATCCTGATGCCCTGCTAAGGGTTCCTTGGGTCTTATTCAGGTTCTTGTCTGAACTGTTCCTTCCCTCACATCCCTCTTCTGGGGCGGTTGCTTCAGTCAGAAGAGTGCCATAGGGGATGGCTCTGTTAGCGGTCCTAGTCATTATATATATATCATTAGGTGAGGGTGTTTCGCCTTACACCGAATTTGGATCCAGGCGGAGTTTTTATTTTCCTTTATTCACAGACCCTCCGGCCTCTGGGCTAGTGTCTTGCTTACTCTGAGCTTAAGGGATCTGTATCCCTCTACAGGCGTTGGAGATTCCTGGACTGTTTCCCTATCTTGTCCCTGGTTGGGATTATGCCCCTTGGGGCTTATAGGCGTCTCCATCCTTATGTAACAGGATTCGATTGCTTCCATGGGTGTAGGAGCCCTTTGGATTGGTCTTGCTCGGTTGGTTGTCCTTCTGGGCCTAAAATAAACGTTTCGGCTCTTGCTGAGCCTTGTTAGCGTTGTTTTTCAGTATTCCCACCGGTCTCACCTGAGACCAGGGTTCATATTCCCCCGACGGGGAGGGTTCTAAGTTTGCCATGGCTACCCTTTCTTTGCAGTAGCATGGTTAGGCGTTATTCTGGCCTACTCGTTTAGGGGAGATTCATTCTTCTCTCTTAGTTTTTTGTTCTCTTTCTACTTGTGCTTGGCTCGGGCCTTTCAGCACTCGGTTCTGTTGAGCAAGCTGACTAGTTCGCTGCTTGTGTTTCACTCAGCCTTGTAAGGTTTCATAAGTTTGAGTTAGAGCATTTGCTCACATTGCTCCTGGTAGCAAGGTTGCGGGTGACAGTGCTATTACTGTTGGCTGTGCCTTTTCTCATGGGGATCCCACCCTACTTTATGGACACTGCTATTGGATGTCCCACATGTTATTACTACATCTGGAGCAGGACGTGCTGTATGCTTAGAATAATATAATTCTGTGAAGTACTCACCTGTAGAATTGGTATTATACGCATACAGCACGTCCTGCTCCACCCCACCCTGGTTTCACTTTGTTCTGGATCCCCTGTATGGTGGTTATTATCTTTGATATTATTGCCAGTCTCTGGGTGGTTGGTTTTCTCCTGGCTTCTCCTTCTCCCTGCTTTTCAATGCTGGGGATTTGTGAGAGGTCCCTCGGTATATGTAGGGCCGGGAGGAGCTTGTTTTCTACATGTCTGCAGTGCACGGCGCCTCAGGCGGAGGATTACCCATATGTTATTACATCTGGAGCAGGACGTGCTGTATGCGTATAATACCAATTCTACAGGTGAGTACTTCACAGAATTGTATTTTCTCTGGATCTGGCTGCTGCGTGACTGGCATCTACCTACCGCGGTCCGTGAGTGCCCTCGCAGGCAGCTTTATTTACCATTTGTCATTTCACATGCCACTTACGGTTCCCCTTTGCTTATGTCTTTCAGATGGGCCGACCTCTTTTGGTTTCTCCCGGCCCTACTCCCTCTATTTAGTTACTTAACTTGTGAGGCCTAGTGTGTAAATTACTCCCACTTCCCTAGCGGGCTATTGGGGCATCCCGGGTTGCTTTATGGCGTGAATCCCTATCGGCCGATTGTGCCGCTGTAATCACCATATGGAGGCGTCTCAGGATAATGTGCTCGGGGTTCCTTCGGGACAAGCCCGGCTGTGTGTAGCTTGTGGGGTGTCCCCTACTAGTGCTGACAATGTGCGGGTCTGTGTACCTTGTGCCCAGCAGGTGCTTGCACTGCAGCCTGGTTTACCAGTAGCTGGGCCTGCGCCTCGTATGGCTTCACCTACTCCCCCAAGCTTAAATTTGACTCCCATTGAGTTGCATACAAGTGGGGATTCTCAGCCTGATGTGTCTTCCAGACTGGCTAGAGAAGTTGCTTGCTAATACCTTGGCGCGTAAGGCCTCTGCTAAAAAGTGGCACTTAACGCCTGATGTCACTCTTTTCCCTATGGAAGCTGATGAGTTTTTGCCTCTGTCTGGCTATACCCCTTTGGAAGAAGGGGAGTTATTCTCTGACTCGGAGTCATCTGATGAGAGGCCCAGGGGTCATGATGGTTCTGGCTCTGACCTCTGGGCCCCAGATGATACTGATAAGCTGTTGACTCAGATTTTTGAGGTACTGTCTATCTCTCCCCCCGGTTGCGGGCCCCAGGCAACAGGGGAAATTGTTTCATACGGCTAAGCCGCACTTAGAATTTCCTGAGCAAGCCCATTTTATTAATCTTGTACTCGGGGAATGGGAGCGTCCCAGTAGGCTTCCCGGTGTACCTAAGAGTTGGGATAAGAGGTATCCTTTTCCTGCTGATGTGGTTAAGTGTTGGTCATCCCCTCCTGAAGTGAATGCCCCTAGGGTTATCTAACACCTCTGTCATGCATTCCCCTGACTCTACTACGCTGCGGGATGCTGAGTACCGGCACATTGATCAGCTGGCGTCCCATGCCTTTGCGTGTGTGGGGACGGCGCTGCACCCGGTCTGTGCCTCTGCCATTACGGCTGTGACTTTTAGGACCCTGCTTAGAAGTATCCTGGATGGTGCCCCTGATGATGTGTCTGGTGAGGAGTTTAACGCACTCTCTCGTTGTGATGTTTTCGTGACTTATGTCCTCTCTGCCTTGGATGATACCATTAGAATGTGTGGCAGAACCTCTGCCCTTGTGGTGGCTATACGCCGCTTGGTTTGGCTGCGCCAGTGGGCTGCTGACAACGCTGCCAAGAAGGCTCTCACTGGGTTTACCTTCAAAGGACTACGCCTGTTTGGGGAAAGCCTGGACCTTTTTGCTAAGGGCGGCAGTCTCGGCCCTTTCGGGGACAGAGCTCCTTTTCTTCCCCCTACCGTTGTGCCAGACAGGGGAGGGGGGCCTCCCTTACAGCGTCCCGAGGAGATTTCTGGGGTAGGGGCAGAGGACGTGGTCGTCCTGGCTCCTCCTGGGGCTCTAAGCTTAAGTCTTCTCCCAAGCCCCCTCAGGCATGAAGGGGCGCCCTCACCCATCCGGGTGGGGGGACGGCACTTTGCTCACGTCTGGAGGCTTCAAGTCTCAGACCGGTGGATTCAGGAGGTAGTGGCCTCCGGTTACAAGATAGAGTTTGCTGCCTGTCCTCCCCCAAGGTTCATCAGATCAAGGATTTCTCAGGACCCTGTGTCAGCTCAGGCTCTGGTTCTGGCGGTGCAAAGCCTTCTGAAGCTGGGGGTCATCTGTCAGGTCCCCTTACGAGAAAGGGGCAAGGGCTTCTATTCCAATCTGTTCACTGTGCCCAAACGAGATGGGTCAGTCAGGCCCATCCTTGACTTGAAGATCCTCAACAAATTTGTCAGGGGCAGGCGCTTTCACATGGAAACTCTGCGCTCTGCCATCAGTTCCCTGCGTCCTGCGTTCCCATGACGTCTATGGACATCAAAGATGCTTACCTTCATATTCCTGTGTTTCCAGGTCATCAAAGGTTTCTCAGGTTCGCTCTGGAGGATCTGCACTAACAATTTGTGGCATTGCCCTTCGGTCTCACTTCAGCTCCCAGAGTGTTCACCAAGGTGCTGGCAGGAGTGATGTCTCTGCTCAGGTCTCAGGGCATCCGCGTGCTGCCCTACCTGGACGACATTCTTATCACTTCGTCCCTACAACAGGCAGAGTTGGATACCCAGCTGGTAGTGTCCACTCTGGAGTCATTTGGCTGGGTGATCAACCATCCCAAGTCTTCCCTGGCTCCCTCCTTGGTGACTCCCTTCCTGGGAATGAATCTGGATACAGTTCAGGCAAGGATTTTTCTTCCTCAGCAGAAGGTGGACAGTCTGATTGCGCAGGTTCAGTTCCTGCTATCTTGCCCTCATCTCTCCATCAGGCAGGGAATGCAGCTGGTGGGCCTGATGGTGGCGTGCTTCTAGGCGGTCCCTTATGCTCAGTTCCACATGAGGCCTCTGCAACTCCACCTCTTGTCAGTATGGGACAAGGATACTGTGTCCCTGGACCAGGTCCTTGTGCTTTCCTCCCTGGTCCCTCTCGTGGTGCCTGTACTCCAGGAACCTGTTGGTGGGCAGATACTTTCTGGCCCCCTCCTGGGAGACGGTCACCACAGATGCCAGTCTGACATGTTGGGGGGGGGGGGTTCTGGAAGTCCCTGCAGTTCCAAGGGAGGTGGGGACCTCAGGAGGCCCACACACCTATCTGGAACTGCGGGCGATCAGGTTGGTTCTGACTCATTTGACTCATCACCTTCGAGGCCTGCCTGTTCAGGTGCGCTCGGACAACCAGACGGCGGTTGCCTACATCAATCATCAGGGAGGGACCCGGAGCAAGAGGGCCCTCCGGGAAGTGTCTCTGATCCTGGCCTGGGCGGAGGAGAATGTTCCCTGTATACCAGCTGTGTACATCCCGGGGGGTGGAGAATCTGTAGGCAGACTCTCTGAGCAGGGGGACCTCTCGCCTGGGAGAATGGTCCCTCTGCAACAGGGTGTTCCAATCTCTGTGTCACCGTCGGGGCCAACCAGATGTGGATCTGTTTGCGTCCCGTCACAATCACAAGCTCACGGCCTTTGTCTCCCTGTGCCAGGAGCCTCTGGCCTTGGCCACGGATGCTCTAGCAATGTCATGGTAGGACTTTCAGCTCCTGTATGTCTTTCCTCTGTTTCCCCTGTTGGGCAGGGTTCTGTGCAAGATAGCTCTGGAGGGGGTGCCAGCAATACTGGTGGCCCCCAGGTGGCCAAGAAGAGTGTGGTTCGCAGACGTGGTGCAGCTGGCAGTAGATCACTACGCTCTGCCCAGGATGCCAGACCTGCTCACTCAGGGTCACTTACGCCATCCCAATTTACAAACTCTGGCTTTGACGGCCTGGCTGCTGAAACCTCCATCTTGATGGAGAAGGGGCTGTCTGCCTCTGTGGTTGATACCATGATAAAGGCTAGGAAGAAGTCCTCTTCTTCCATTTACTATAGGGTTTGGCGTGCCTACATTGACTGGTGTGAGTCTAGGTCTCTTCCCTGTCGTGTGTTCTCTATTCCCAGGATCCTGGAGTTCCTGCAGCATGGGTTGGAGCTGGGGCTCCAACTCCGTACTCTGAAGGGTCATGTCTCTGCCCTGGCTGTTTTCTTCCAGAGGTCCTTTGCCCAGCATTCTCTGGTCAGGACTTTTTTCCAGGGGGTTACTCATGTGCTTCCCCCATGTAAGCCTATGTTGTTTGGGATTTGCACGTGGTCTTGTCTGCCTTGCAGGGTGCTCCCTTTGAACCTGTGCAGGATGCTGCCCTGGCCATTCTTACTCTCAAGGTGGTCGTCTTGGTGGCTATCACCTCTGTTAGGCGTGTGTCTGAGTTGGCGGCTCTTTCCATTCAAGCCCCTTACTTTGAGAGACACCAGGACAAGGTGGTTTTTCGTTTTAAGCCAGATTTCCTTCCTAAGGTGGTTTCTGCCTTCCATCTCAATCAGGATGTGGTTCTCCCTTCCTTGTGTCCTAAACCTAGCAATGACAAGGAGAGGGTCCTGCATTCTTTGGATGTGGTTCGTTGTGTGAAGTACTATTTGGTGGCTACTTCTTCCTTTTGTAAGATGGACGCCTTGTTCGTGGTGCCCTCCGGGCCCCGGAAAGGTTTGGCGCCTGCCAAGTCTACCATTAGTAAATGGATACGTTAGGCCATTGTCGGGGCCTATACTGCCAAGGGGAGGGTTCCCCCTTTTCAGATCACTGCTCACTCTTCTCGTGCTGTTGGGGCTTCCTGGGCTTTTCAGCATCATGCCTCTGTTGAACAAGTTTGTAAGGCTGCTACTTGGTCTTCTGTTCATACTTTTTCCAAGTTTTATAAGGTTGATGTGCGGGCCTCAGCGGATGCTGTTTTTGGCCTCAAGGTTCTGCAAGCTGCAGTGGTTTAAATTTGTGCATTATTGCCTTTTTTGGGATCCCCACCCATGTTGGACACTGCTATTGGATGTCCCATATGTCATGAATATTGGAAGCGGGGTGTGTGACATACTTGGATTAATACCATTTTGTGATTACTCACCTGTAAAATGGGTATTATAAGTATGTCACACACCCCGCTTCATCCCGCCCTTATTGTATTCTGGATCCTTTATATGGTGAACCTTTTATTGTTACATTTTTTGTATTTGACTCTTCCTGGTGCCCTTACTGCTTTCCTATACTGGGGAATGTGTGGGAGGTCCCAGGTATTTATGGACTGGGAGGGGCTTCTTTTTTTCCTGTCATCTCTGCAGAAGTTCGCCCTCTGCTGGACATAACCCATATGTCATGAATATTGGAAGCGGGGTGTGTGACATACTTATAATACCCATTTTACAGGTGAGTAAAAAATGGTATTTTTGTGGTCCCTTCTGGTCCTAGGAAGGGTTTGGCACCTGCCAAGTCTACTATCAGCAAATGGCCGTGATTCAGGCCTATTCTGCTAAAGGGAAGAATCCTCCCTTCTGCCTCATTCCACTTGTGCTATTGGTGCCTCTTGGGCTTTTCAGCACCAGTCTTCTTTTGAACAAGTTTGCAAGGCCGCTACTTGGTCTTCTGTTCATACCTTTTCAAAGTTTTACAAGGTTAATGTTAGGGCCTCAGCTGATGCTGCTTTTGGCAGTAAGGTTCTGCAGGCGGCAGTGGTATGATCTGTCTGCTGTTACCTTTGGGGATCCCACCCTACTTTATGGACACTGCTATTGGATGTCCCAAGTGTAAGTAATCTAACCTGGAGCAGGATGTACTGTATACTAAGAATAATACAATTCTGTGATTACTCACCTGTAGAATTGATATTATGAGTATACAGTACGTCCTGTTCCACCCCACCCTTGTTTTTGCATTATCCTGGATCCCCTGTATGGTGATTGTTGTCATTGTTATAGTTACCAGTTTGGTTCTGTTTAATTCTCCCGGCTTCTCGTTAACTGCTTTTCAATGCTGGGGATTGGTGGGAGGTCCCTGGTATTTGAGGGGCCGGGAGGAGCCAATTTCGCGGTCTCTGTAGTCCAGCGCCATCTGCCAGAGTATACCCCTGCCCCTTCTGCTATCAGGTGTGACTTGTCCCGTGCCTCACCAGGAACGGGGTAGAGGATTCACGGTGCCCAAGAAGGACGGCACGCTTCGACCTATCCTGGATCTGAAGGGTCTCAACTCCACGGTGAGCTCGCTTCGGCCCGGCGACTTCATGACCACGGTGGACATCAAGGATGCTTATCTGCACATCCCGATTTTTCAGGGACATCAGAAGTTCCTGAGGTTTGCGCTGGAGGACCAGCATTACCAGTTTGTGGCACTGCCGTTTGGGATAGCCTCAGCTCCCCGTGTGTTCACCAAGGTGCTGGTGCGCATCATCGCCATCCTGAGGAGCCGGGGCATTCGTGTTCTTCCTTATCTGGATGATTTGCTAATTGCGGCTCAGTCCCTTCAGCAGGCCGAGAGCGATACCCAGATGGTGTTATCCACTCTCGAGGATTTTGGATGGGTAATCAATTACCCCAAGTCTTCTATCACTCCTCCAGATGCAGGTGCAGGCTCTACTGGCTTGTCAGCTGCCATCGATCCGTCTGGGGATGAAACTGGCGGGCCTCATGGTGTCCTGTTTAGAGGCAGTGCCCTTCGCCCAGTTCCACATGAGACCTCTTCAATTGAATCTGTTGACCGGTTTGGACCGAACGCAGGAGTCCCTGGATCAGAAATTTTCACTGTCCCCCATGGTCAGACAGCCCCTCTTGTGGTGGTTGGACTCCAGAAATCTCTTGGTGGACAAGTCCTTTCTGACTCCCCGGGGGGAGTTAGTTACCATGGACGCCAGTCTGACCGGCTGGGGAGGTTTTTGGCAAATGCTGAAGTTCCAGGGTCAGTGGGGGCTACAGGAGGCCCACTTACCCATCAATATCCTGGAACTGAGAGCGATTCGGTTGGTGCTTCTTCAATTGACTCCCCATCTAAGGGGTCATGCGGTCCAAGTCCGCTCAGACAATCAGATGGCCGTCGCCTACATCAATCACCAGGGTGGGACTCAGAGCAAGCGAGTCCTTCAGGAGGTGACCCAGATTCTGATTTGGGCGGAGGAGAATGTTCCCTGCATCTCCGCGCTACATCCCAACCAGGAGGCAGACTCCCTGAGCAGGAGGACCTCTCGTCTGGGGGAATGGTCTCTCAGCAACAAGATCTTTCACGCTCTGTGTCTCCGCTGGGGTCAGCCGGGCGTGGACCTGTTTGCGTCCAGACACAATCACAAGCTTCCAAGGTTTGTCTCCCTGTCAAGAGATCTTCTGGCCTTCGCCACAGACGCTCTGGTAATTCCTTGGACAGAGTTCAGTCTCCTTTATGTATTTCCTCGGTTCCCACTCCTGGGCCGAGTGCTGCGCAAGATAGCCCAGGAGGGGGTACCAACCATCCTGGTGGCTCCTCACTGGCCGAGACGGAGTTGGTTCGCGGACATAGTTCAGATGTCAGTCGATCGCTACGTCATGCCCGACGGCCCAGGGCTTTTCACTCAGGGGTCGCTGCGCACCCCAATTTACAGACGCTGGCTTTGATGGCCTGGCTATTGAAACCTTAATCCTAACGGAAAAAGGGCTGTCTCCCACGGTTGTTCAGACCATGATTCAGGTGCAGAAAAAGTCTTCTTCCATGATATACTACAGAGTTTGGCATACCTACATTTCTTGGTGTGAATCCAAGAGTTTCCCTTATTGCACTTTTTCTATTTCTAGGATTTTGGAATTTTTACAATACAGCTTAGACTTGGGTCTACAGCTGGGCACCCTCAATTGGCCATTTTTTTCCAAAGATCCTTTGCTAATCATAGACTGATCAGGACTTTTTTCCAGGGAGTTAGCCATGTACATCCACCGCGTAAGTCTCTATTACCGGTGTGGGATTTGAATTTGGTGCTTTCTGCTCTCCAGGGTCCTCCCTTTGAGCCTTTGTGCGACGCTGCGTTGTCTATCTTAACCCTAAAGGTGGACTTTTTGGTAGCCATCACCTCGGTGTGCCATGTGTCAGAACTGGCCGCACTTTGTATGAAGCCCCCTTATTTTGAGCGGCATAAGGATAAGGTGGTTTTTCGCTTTAAAGTGGACCAACACCCAGGATTTTGACTATCCTGGGTTTTGGTTCACTTCAGGGAGGCACCCCGGTTAGGGGTGCCCTGCTGTGTAAAACCCCCCAGAAAGCCCCCAAAACTCACCTCACCACGCTCCCACGTAGCCACGGACAAGCGGGTGACAGCGGCGGACAAGACAGCGTGTCCGCCGCCGCCTCCCGCGCGCCCCTCTGACAGTGCCCGCGCCGGCCATTCAGAACCGGCCGGCGCGGGCGCGCGCACGTCTAGAGGGGTAAGTTTTGGGGTGAGATGAGGTAAGTTTTGGGGGGGTCCCTCACTGCGGGACATCCCGATCTCGGATGTCCCGCGGTGAGGGAGGAGATCGGCCCGGGAATCTTATAGATTCCCGGGCCGATCACCCCTGGGTGACAGTCCACTTTAAGCCTGATTTTTTTGCCTAAGGTCGTTTCTCCCTTTCATCTCAATGAGGAAGTTGTTTGCCTTTTGCGACTGAATCCTTCAGGAAGTCGGATTCTCTTTTTGTTCTCACTGAAGGTTCTAGAAAGGGTTTGCCTCTGGCCAAGTCTACTCTCAGTAAGTGGATCAGACAGGCGGTGGTGCAAGCATATTCTGCCAGGGGGAAAGAACCCCCTTTTCATGTCATAGCTCATTCTACTAGAGCTATTGGTGCTTCCTGGGCTTTTCAGCACCAGGCCTCTGTTGAACAAGTTTGTAAGGCCGCTACTTGGTCTTCTGTTCATACTGTTCATAGGTTAATGTTAGGGCCTCAGCCGACGCTGCTTTTGGCTGAAAGGTGCTTCAGGTGGTAGTGAAATGAACTACATGCTGTTCCGCACTGGGGAGCCCGCCCTAATGAACACTGCTTTTGGATGTCCCAACTGTCATCTCTTCTGGGAGGACCTGGACTGGATATAGTGAAAAATACAATTCTGTGAAACTCACCTGTATAATTGTTTTTGAGTATATCCAGTCCAGGTCGTCCCACCCCGCCCTTTGTTAATTATCTCTTGTTTGCCTGTTATGGTGATTACATTTTATATTGGACTGTTTTCCTTAGTTTTTTGTTGGAGCTATGTGAGTTAACATGGTTTCTTGGCCTCCCGGCCTGTCTCCTTTTACTGCTTTTTGTCACTCTGGAAATTCTATGGAGACTGCTCATTTTATAGGGGGCCAGGAGGAGTTACAGCTCTGGATTTTGCTGTAACTGCGCCGCCACCTGGTGGCGGACTACCCAACTGTCATCACTTCTGGGACGACCTGGACTGGATATATTCAAAAACAATTCTACAGGTGAGTTTCACAGAATTGTATTTTTTTTTTATGTATTCCCAGACAGTCCTTTTAATATATGGACTTCTCAGGATACAGTAGACCAGTTTGGTGAGTTTATGTGGTTTTTAACAGTCTCTTACCACATAACTTTCTACATCTATAACCATTTCTTGTACACCTCGAACAACTAGATTAACCTAATCAATTGTTTCTTTGTCTCTATCCATCCGCAGCCTGCTGCTGCTAGCCTGTTTTAGCGCTGGGTGGGGGGCAAGCCATGAGCTTCAGGCTGCGGAATCGATAGATAAGAAATTTCAATAAGCTAATGCCATATTTAGGCAAAAGTAAATACCTCATTACAGGTAGTGTGCAGCATCTCCCATTGCAGACAGTGAGGGCTATCCCACATTAGAGGAAGTGTGCGGCATCCCTCCATTCCTGGCAGTGACTGGCATCCCTCATTAGAGCCAGTGAGGAGCATCCCTCATTAGAGCCAGTGAGGGGCGTCCCTCATTAGAGCCAGTGAGGGGCATCCCTCATTAGAGCCAGTGAGGGGCATCCCTCATTAGAGCCAGTGAGGGGCATCCCTCATTAGAGCCAGTGAGGGGCATCCCTCATTAGAGCCAGTGAGGGGCATCCCTCATTAGAGCCAGTGAGGGGCATCCCTCATTAGAGCCAGTGAGGGGCATCCCTCAGAGCCAGTGAGGGGCATGCTTCATTAGAGCCAGTGAGGGGCATCCCTCATTAGAGCCAGTGAGGGGCATGCTTCATTAGAGCCAGTGAGGGGCATCCCTCATTAGAGCCAGTGAGGGGCATCCCTCATTAGAGCCAGTGAGGGGCATCCCTCATTAGAGCCAGTGAGGGGCATCCCTCATTAGAGCCAGTGAGGGGCATCCCTCATTAGAGCCAGTGAGGGGCATCCCTCATTAGAGCCAGTGAGGGGCATCCCTCATTAGAGCCAGTGAGGGGCATCCCTCATTAGAGCCAGTGAGGGGCATCCCTCATTAGAGCCAGTGAGGGGCATCCCTCATTAGAGCCAGTGAGGGGCATCCCTCATTAGAGCCAGTGAGGGGCATCCCTCATTAGAGCCAGTGAGGGGCATCCCTCAGAGCCAGTGAGGGGCATGCTTCATTAGAGCCAGTGAGGGGCATCCCTCATTAGAGCCAGTGAGGGGCATGCTTCATTAGAGCCAGTGAGGGGCATGCTTCATTAGAGCCAGTGAGGGGCATCCCTCATTAGAGCCAGTGAGGGGCATCCCTCATTAGAGCCAGTGAGGGGCATCCCTCATTAGAGCCAGTGAGGGGCATCCCTCATTAGAGCCAGTGAGGGGCATCCCTCATTAGAGCCAGTGAGGGGCATCCCTCATTAGAGCCAGTGAGGGGCATCCCTCATTAGAGCCAGTGAGGGGCATCCCTCATTAGAGCCAGTGAGGGGCATCCCTCATTAGAGCCAGTGAGGGGCATCCCTCATTAGAGCCAGTGAGGGGCATCCCTCATTAGAGCCAGTGAGGGGCATCCCTCATTAGAGCCAGTGAGGGGCATGCTTCATTAGAGCCAGTGAGGGGCATCCCTCATTAGAGCCAGTGAGGGGCATGCTTCATTAGAGCCAGTGAGGGGCATGCTTCATTAGAGCCAGTGAGGGGCATCCCTCATTAGAGCCAGTGAGGGGCATCCCTCATTAGAGCCAGTGAGGGGCATCCCTCATTAGAGCCAGTGAGGGGCATCCCTCATTAGAGCCAGTGAGGGGCATCCCTCATTAGAGCCAGTGAGGGGCATCCCTCATTAGAGCCAGTGAGGGGCATCCCTCATTAGAGCCAGTGAGGGGCATCCCTCATTAGAGCCAGTGAGGGGCATCCCTCATTAGAGCCAGTGAGGGGCATCCCTCATTAGAGCCAGTGAGGGGCATCCCTCATTAGAGCCAGTGAGGGGCATCCCTCATTAGAGCCAGTGAGGGGCATGCCTCATTAGAGCCAGTGAGGGGCATGCCTCTTTGAAGGCAGTGTGCAACAATTCCCAATACAGGCAGTGTGGGGCATCGCACAGAGGCATGTTGTGACATCTCCCATTACAGGCAGTGAGTGGCAACCCTCATTGCATCCAGTAAGCAGACAGTAATTAGCATCCCTCATTACAAGCAGTTTATGACATTGGAGGCAGCGTGCAACATCTTCCATTACAGGTAGTAAGGGGCATCCCTCATTACAGGTAGTGTGCAGCATCTTCTATTACAGGCAGTGAGGGGCATATCCCATTACAGGCAGTGAGGGGCATATCCCATTACAGGCAGTGAGGGGCATATCCCATTACAGGCAGTGAGGGGCATATCCCATTACAGGCAGTGAGGGGCATATCCCATTACAGGCAGTGAGGGGCATATCCCATTACAGGCAGTGAGGGGCATATCCCATTACAGGCAGTGAGGGGCATATCCCATTACAGGCAGTGAGGGGCATATCCCATTACAGGCAGTGAGGGGCATATCCCATTACAGGCAGTGAGGGGCATATCCCATTACAGGCAGTGAGGGGCATATCCCATTACAGGCAGTGAGGGGCATATCCCATTACAGGCAGTGAGGGGCATATCCCATTACAGGCAGTGAGGGGCATATCCCATTACAGGCAGTGAGGGGCATATCCCATTACAGGCAGTGAGGGGCATATCCCATTACAGGCAGTGAGGGGCATATCCCATTACAGGCAGTGAGGGGCATATCCCATTACAGGCAGTGAGGGGCATATCCCATTACAGGCAGTGAGGGGCATATCCCATTACAGGCAGTGAGGGGCATATCCCATTACAGTAGGCAGTGGGTGGCATCACTGTGTGTGAGTGGCGGCAAAAGCAGCGGCGAAGGGTAGGTGAGCATCAATCAGTTACCCTGCCCTCTTCCTTAAAGTGGACCAACACCCTCCCATGATTGGCCCGGGAATCTATAAGATTCCCGGGCCGATCAGACCCCTGACTGCGGGGCACCTACCTTATCCTCGATCCAGCGGCGCCCGCCGCCGCCTTCCGCGCGTCCCTCTAGCAGGACGCACACCCGCGTGCGCCCTGTAAGAGTGATGCGTGGTGGGCGCACTCTCTTGTCCGTCGCTGCCTCACGCTTGTCCGTCGGCGGGGATTGGCAGCGGCGGTCACGTGGGAGCGAGGAGAGGTGAGTTTTTTGGGGTTTCTGGGGGGTTTCACACAGCGGGGCACCCCCGATCGGGGTGCCCCACCGAAGTGGACCAAAACCCAGGATAGTCAAAATCCTGGGTGTTGGTCCACTTTAATGTTGTACAGCTTTCGGGGGCTGTTCACTGGCCACCACCTGACCTCCCGCATCGACCGCTCACCCACCGTAGCCTTCCTTGGTGCCGGCCTACTGGGGTTTAGCCCGGTACACCCTATGGTCAGTCTGCCCCTGGCAGAAGGAGAGGGCAGTCTGTGCTTAGAACAGACCTATATCCTCCCAAGCAGGGTGTACGCTGGCTCAACAACAAAACACACAAAATGTTATAATGTAGACACATCCTGAGGCAGAATTAACAATAACAATAAAAGAGAGAACCACTAGTCTGCAGAGGTGTGGTCATTAAAGTGCACCTATACTCAGAGGCAAGTATATGTGGTCACCTTCCAACCACAGCCCAGTGCCCCAAAACAGCTTGTGTTTCTTCTTTTACTTCAGCCTTTGCCCAATATTCATAACAACTGGGTGCTGTCGGCCATATTGCTCCCTGGCTGAGCCCCACCCCCAGTGATAATGCAATCAGTTAGAGTACACACAGCTCAGCAATGGGGAGCTCTTCAACCTAACTGCCATTATGTGACAGTTTGATTGTAACTGAATTAAGTAGCATATAAAATGCCATTCACTATAATACTACTTCCTGTTGTTTTTTCCTGGTGTTCTATGGATATTGGGCAAAGGTTGAGGTAAAAAAGAAACACAGGCTGATTTGGGGCACATGCCTTGGGATGGAAGGTTGCACATACACTTCCTTTCGGCGTATAGGTGCACTTTAAGGAGATGGCCAGTCATTTTTGAAAGTAGGTCTGCTTTAAAATCTGTAGACTTCAAACAAAAAAGCTGAAACTTGCCCTAAGCCAGGGACAGAAGATTTAGGCCAGCAATCACAGAAGTAGGCTCCTTTTTACTCCCTGTTCCTATGATTGATGCTTCTGAAATAAGATGCTCCCAGTATTGCTGGATGTGCCCAAACAAACATTTTTGCAATTAGCAAAGGATTTAGCTTCCTTGTAAATGAGGGAAGAAGCGTGCACATTCCGGAAGGTTACTGAGGAAAGAGCCATCCTCTCCTGTGATTGCTGTGCTAAATCTTCTGTTCCTTGGGTAAGGTAAGGATTTTGCTTTGCCAGGCACACCGTGTCTGGCTCCATCTACCCCACGGGAGCAGTGTTAAAGCATTTTAAATATACAAATTCTAATTAATGACTTTCTTGGGCACGGCTAGTGACAGGCAGTTCGAGTGGCGCTGTTTGATGACTCATTCATGCTCCCTGCTGTGGTCCCAGCCAACAACACAACTACAGTAGCTTGTCGGGCTCCCTCACCCTGAGAGTGACTGGGGCACAATTATGACCACATATGTGTGATCGCAAAGGAAAAGTGGGGCAAACTTTGCAGAGCTGCTATAGCATCTACAGTGTGCTGCAGGAAATGGACGAGATTAAAATAGAACAGGCTTCAGGCTGCCTTATTCTTGCCATTGCCTGGGCTGTCCCTTTTTAAAGTGGAACAAAATCCACAGCAGTTGCTTTGGAATCGAAATGATTATGTCATTTGGCAAATGGCTCTTATTGTTTGTGCATGCGCCTTAGGAACGAGGAAATAGTGAGTTGTTAGGGCCTTTACCTGGGGCTCCAGACAGCGGGGCATCCCAATTCGGGATGCTCCATGGTAATGGAACAAAGCCCAAAAAAGGTTTGTTTCGCTTAAAGATAGGTAATGAATAGCCAAGGATTAGACTACTTCTTTTAACCCCACCCCCAATTATCTGCTCAGGTCCATATTCATTCTGGCCCTTTCGATACATTTCTTGGATGTGGCCTATAGTAATGTAAACCAAGTTCTTGCTGTTAGAATTAGTTGGCAAGGCAACTGATAACTTTAGTTTTGGCACTGGATGTCTATAAATAGTGAGTGTCTATAATATCTGTTTATGAGCAGGGAATTGATTAGCCCCATATTTTAGCGTACAAAATGTACACACTATAAAAGTAAATTATCAACTAAACAAAAAGTGAAAGACCCCTAATGGTCCAGATAACAGACGTAGTTATGCATTTTAATATCAAATGGCAATGTTACAATGACCTAATTAAAATGGCAAATCGGACAGATTGCATTTTAATGTTGATATCTAAGGTAATGCAGGCAAGTAGTTCTAGTGATGCTCCATCTTTACATCAAAGCGGGTGTTGTTCCAAGTGCATGCTGGCCTCCCGATTGCCAATGCCTCCGTGTAACAACATTATTGGGACAATTGTTTCCTTTCTCCAGGGGGGCATCAGCAATTGGGATGCCTCAATGTGCTTGGAACAACACCCATTTTGTGAAAACAAAATGGGAAAAGGGTCCTCTCCTTCTGCCCTCTATACTAGGAAAAGGGTCCTTGAGGCACTGATCCCAAAATAATTTTCAGTCCTATATCTTGACTGCAGTCTTCCTAGGGGTCTTCTTGGCTTGCTAAAAAAAATTCTGGCAATTGAGCTGTCACCTATATCCTCTATCTTTTGAAAAATAGGAGCCGCCGGCCTGGAAGCTTTTTTTAAGACTCTATGGCCAGTGGTCTCCCGGTTCATGGGGCATCTTGATATGGGATGCCACGTTGTGAAAAACCCTCAAGATCCCCTGGTATACTCGCTTAGCCAGCAATCTCACTGGGCATATGTGGGCCACAGCCGCATTCCCTACTCACCTCTATCTGAGGCATGTACTTACGCCAGGGTACGCAGAGGAGTGTGGGGGCTTGCTTCCCATTCAGCCCTTTCTTGCCACTGATTGGCTTTTGGTCTGTACATGTGTCATGGGCGTGGTGGATCTAGCCTCCCTGCTGACTGAGGCAAACTATAGAATGGCACTGCCCTCACCTACACTCCTCAGCAGAGCAGCACCTGGAACCTTCCAATGTGGGGATTGGTGCCGATTAGTTACAGGAGGTAGGGGCCAGAGCAGCCAATAATTGACTGTAAAAACATGACAGGGTGCAGCAGCACCCCCAGATTTAATAAAAATCACGAACAAAAGAAAAAAAAGTGTCCAGCGATTTTCCTCACATGTTCTCATTCCAGGTGCACCCCTGGCTGTGGGATCGCTGTAAAGGTGAGTTTACAAGCAATCTAGGGGATTTTCACACAGAACCCTGGATAGTGAAAATTGTGGGCTTTGGTTCTACTGTCTACTGATAAGTGACTTCTCATTAGTGTCTTTTCTAAGTAACTGGCACAAAGAAATGGTCAGCGGCTCCCACTTCAATTATCTTTACAAGCCTACTAAGTTGCGTCAGAGATGATTGGAGCGTGAACCTCTGCTTGGCTGGTGGCCCGTGCATGTGTAGTGGGATCACTGTGGAGGTGATTTTTTTACAGCTGTCCCTGCAGGCTTTGCATAGCAGGGTGTTCCAAATAGGGATGGCTTGTTGAAGAGAGAAAATCCCAAGGCTGCTTCCTTTTCAAACAGCGTGGATGTATTGAGGTGGCAATGGCAGGGTCATACCTTTTCTATAATCTATAAGATTCCTGGGCCGATCCATTCCCTCCCTGTGGGGCATCCAAAATCGGGATGCCCCGCTGTGTGAAACCCCCAGGTCGCCCGCTACACTTACCTTAATCCTGGTCCACACACTGTGGCAGACCCCTTCCTATCATTGGGCTTTAATATTGATTTTGTTATTTCTTTTATTTGCATTTATACAAATGTTTATTATAGTGATGAACATTACTTTATGTCTCTTAAAATTGATTGCGCGGATCTTCTGAACAATCATGTCCTGGTCTTCTTTTTCCATACTATCCCTCGACTCCAGCGTACTTGAGCCATCTGTAATCAGCTTGCAGGACGCTGGCGCCTTGCTTTCCTGCATCATATAGCATCATCGTTAATTATATAATCCACAGCTAAGGTGATTCTAAAGCGCTTTGATGCAATCTGAAACCTCTTTAAAACTTGGCTGCCTTTATAGCGAATGATTGTCACTCCTATCCTTGCATCCTGCTTGCCTTTGTCGCCATAGTTACAGTGCGACACATGTCTCTCTAAGTCATGGACTGCGCAGTCGGCATGGATCACTTTGCTTTTTCCACTGTGTGAGGGCTGCAAGGTCTGTTGATGGAAAGACAAAAGTGAGTCCTCAAGCAAAGCCTTTTGTGTTCCCTCTACAGAACAGAAAGCCAATGAACAGTGACGGGGTTCAAGAAGCTGGCACCTCTTTGGGCAGCAGCTAAATCTCTGAAGATGCCTGTGCATAACATACCTGACCCAGCACATATTGCCCTGGATGGAATTTCCACAAACTAACTACTAACAATAGTGCATAGCTGTTTCCTTTATTTCCATTTACTGCTATGAACATGCTCAATGGAAGGGACTGAAGGTTTCATAAGTATGCCCGAGGACCCTAGTTTTCACATTCGTTACAGGTAAGCCTTTTTTACTCGTAGCGTAGTTTTAGGCTAGAATTCCTGAATAATGGCTGGCTGGAAATGCAGCGTTTCTTTATGTATTGCAGAAAAAATGCAACCCCTGCTGCTTTCTCTGTTGTGGTGTTGTCGGCCCATTTCAAATATTTTTCCCCATTTCCTTTTTGTTGTTTTAACCCCAAAAAAAATGTATTTATCTTTGCGGGTTTCCTCTTCAATTTCTTCAGCAAGAACCCTTGCTTGTTTGATAACTTGTTTTGCTACATACAAATATACATCGCATTCAACTTGGTTATCCAAAATGAAACTTTGCTGTTGTCTGTAGGATTTGAGTTTTAATTTAATAATCTTATTAAGATGAATCAGTAGAGCAAAGTCTTATAAAAGAAAAGCCTACGCAGCAAGATTAAATGGCATTGTTTGTTACATGTCATTACAATAACAGAAAGCAATTCTTATTATTGTGTCCCATAGATAGGGAAAACTTATGTGCCACTTCTGCAGTAATTGGGGGGACCCTCCACGAGACCTGGATTTGATGTTCACATCTATCTGTTGTTCTTCCCTTTAGAAGCATTTTGGGATGGATTTTAGTTATACTAGTATCAAAACGTATGTGCCTTTCTTTTTGATGCCTTTGCATTGGCTTTCTTAAAAAAAAAAAAGAACTAGTTTAGCAACTTTTGCCTAATGCCTCTATATGTATTGAAATGCTAAATAAGCTACACCCATGGATTATAGCTGTTGATTCAAACTCGCCAATAAGAAATTACTTGAGCTGGTTGG
The DNA here is from genome assembly GCA_027917425.1 of Gastrophryne carolinensis. Lineage (NCBI taxonomy): Eukaryota > Metazoa > Chordata > Amphibia > Anura > Microhylidae > Gastrophryne > Gastrophryne carolinensis. Next base: position 350,953,023 of record CM051235.1, read on the forward strand.
AATCAAACAATTGCATATGCCAGTTACGCTACACTACAAAAACTGGCATAAACAAAGTACCCGCACGAGCGGTTCTTTTCCCATACACATAGTGGCAGCCGTGCTGCAGGGGACTATGGGTAACACTGACCACATCATCCATGACCAAGGACTAATTCTAGTAAAGTTATTAGGGGCATGCAATCAGTGGGTCACATGCTAGCTGTCAGTATAGCAGTTTATGGTAAAGATGGGCTCTGACACTCTATTACGAGCCTGTTCTTTCATTACAGTTATAAACTATGCTTGTATTTTGTTATTTGTATAAAATGGTTGTGCCCTTTTATCCAGTCTTAATAAATAATCCATACATGAAAGACAGGATTTAATCTCACTAGGGTGACTATTCGTTTTGGAGATCATTCTTCATAATTCGAAAGATAGATTTCGATAGTAAAAATATCCCCTCCTGTTCTGTGACACCCATGACCTCTTTTATAGGGGTACGTTACTCAATGGGGTGGCAGTCCCTGTACAGGTTTACAGCCCATGTAAATATACGTTAAAAACAACGGCATGCAAAAATATTGATGTTAATTACTAGTGTCAGTTAACATGTGGTGGCGGGGCAGACAGCCTGCAAGAGATTAGCCGAGATTACCCATGTTGTGTTTTTAATCTTAACCCAGTTCTCAATGGTAAAGCACATTTTCCAAACCATTTCTCTTTTATCTTCCACACCACCTCCGGCTGGCTATACTTGGGATATACCTTGAAGACCCCAAGCTGGCATGGCACTTTTCTTGCAGCTCTTGTGGTTTCCTGGTTTTTACCCCTCTGAGCAGCTCTCTAGGTCTCTGTGCTGAAAATGTCTGTCATGACATTCTGTCTAGGTTGTAGAAAATCCCCAAGGTATTATTCAGATGTGTTCGCCATTCTTTTTGTTTATTAACATGTTTTTCTCACACGCATATGCTTGTGTTTGACGCCTGCTGTTAACCTTGTAGGTATAGCAAGAAAATCCATCTGTGCTTTTTTGCAGCATAAGAGCAAGGCATGATTTGAAAATAGTACATTTTAATAGTTTTGTTTTATTATTGAAATGCTACATGACTCCATGAGGAATTTCTCTAAGATAAAGAGACTTTAAAATGTTCTATATTGTATACCTAACCTTTTATGTATGCCGTGTTCCACTTCCTGCTATGTTGATTGGTTGCTGTTCCTTGTTATTAATTCATGCACTGAGACCTTTGTAAGAGAGGATCCCCCGCTGTTTTGCTGCTGGAACATCATTAATCATTGAAATCCTCAGACAAACCCTGTATTATACAGTTTTAACCCTTTGATTGTGGCATCTATTAAATGCATGGCAAGTAGACATCCTACAACTTGTGTGTTATCCTTCAACATGCATTCTCTTCCGTGGTCTCATAAAAAACAATACTCTGTTTTAAGAATGGAAGCGTCCTGTTTGGAGCTGGCCTTGGAAGGGGAGCGACTTTGCAAGGTGGGCGACTGTCGGGCTGGAGTATCTTTTTTTGAGGCGGCCGTGCAGGTGGGAACTGAAGACTTGAAAACTCTGAGTGCCATATACAGTCAACTAGGGAACGCATACTTCTACCTCCACGAGTACAACAAAGCACTGGAATATCACCACCATGACCTAACACTAGCAAGGTAATGGCAAGCAAGTTGGGTAATGCTCAAGGGGGTGTGTTGGGAAGATTAGAAGTTACTTATACTGCCTCATATGCAAGTCAGAGCAGTATGGTACCCACTAATCTAGAGACACATGTTTTCCTTCCCCTTAATTGTGTGTGTATGGATCGCTCTAATATATATATATATATATATATATATTTCATTCCTAGAAAGTCTCCAATTGTAACAACAATACGTGTGCATCTCAAACAGATCAACAAGTTGTTATTGCTCTTTTAGAACAATTGGTGAT